>CM042017.1:25689149-26289149 GCA_023525715.1 Cichorium intybus | reverse complement strand
ACGAAGCGTTTGATCGGTTAAAGGAGTTGTTGTGATCCTGCCTGCACCATGAGGTTCCCAGGTGGCAGCTAGTTAAATTCTTCTTCGAATGAGTCAGCGAAACGCATCAGGCAATGATCAATGCCTCATCAAGTGGGACATTTATGTGGCAAGACCCAGAAGAAGCCTGGCAGTTCTTGGAACAATTAAGCAATGGTTCCAAAGCAAAATTTTCCACGAGGAATAGTGCAGGTACGACAGCAGCAGTGGGAGTCGATGCCGACCGGAAGAAGGAAGTAAAAAAGGAAATAAGTGAATTAAATAAGAAGTTTGACAGGCTCATGTCAACGCTGCAAAATGGACCTCAGGGTCAATCACAAGGAGGTCAAGGAGGACCGAAAACTCAGGAGGCAAACCAAGTTTATGGCCAGGGTCAAGGCCAGTATAATAATGGACGACCCTATAGACCATATAATCAAGGGCAGCAGCAGAACTTCAATAATCAAAGGCAAAATAATTACCAAAGCCAATCATCCAATCAGCCTAGACCATATCAGCCTGCAAACAATAATGGAAATGCAAATAGGAGTGGCAGCAACAATAACAATAGGGGGCCCAATAATGCTGTTAACAATCCCCCAGGGACTCAAGAAGATATGGTTGCAAAAATGTATGAAATGTTCAGCGCTACTCAGCAGCAGCCCCAAGCTAATGCAAAAGCTATCGCAAACATGGAAAGGCAAATTGGCCAAATGGCTGAGGATCAGCGAAAAAGAGACAACGGAAAGCTGCCAAGTGCCACTGAAGTTAATCCAACCCATGGTCAACGGGCTGGGAAGGAGCATGTTAGCACTGTCGAGTCTGAATGGAGAAAGGTTACTTTGGAGGATTTATTTGAATCAGGAAGTGAAGTGGAACTTGAGAAAGAAGAGAAAGTTCAAGAAGAATTGGAAATTAAAGAAGAGAGTAAGAATAAGGAAGAAAAGGATATTCCTGTTGAGGAGGGAACTCAACCAAAAGTGGACAAGGAGGTCCAGGAGGAAAGGCAGTCAGTGATAGCAGGAATCAAATAAAGAAAAAAGGATAAGAAAGGGAAAAAGAAACAGGAAGTGCCCGAATCGACGGGGCCATCGATAAACCAACCTTTGTGGGATGAACTCAAGGACGCTCCTGAGGATACAAGAATTCTTCAGGAAATGTGTAATAAAAATGGAAAAAGTAAGGTTCCCACACCTGCAACTATAAGGTTGACAATTAAGGCAAGTGAGGCACTGTTGGGAACACTGCCTAAGAAGGAAAGGGATCCTGGATCGCCACTGATTACTGCTACTGTAGGGGATGTGGTTATTAGGAACACCTTACATGATTTGGGTGCAAGTGTAAATGTGCTGCCAGGGTATTTATATGACAAATATAAGAATGAAGAATTGGAGCCAGCAAAGACGGTGTTGCAGCTGGCTGATCAGTCAAAAAAGGTATCCAAAGGGAAACTGACTAATGTCATAGTAAAGGTTAGGGATTTCTTTTATCCTGTAGATTTCTTAGTCATGGAATATGAAAGTTTGGAAGACGCGCCCGCTCTCATTTTAGGATGCCCATTTTTTGCTACAGCTGGCGCTGTGATTGACTGCAAGACAGGGGATTTGGACATCTCCTTTGGGACACGGAAAAGAAGGTTGAATATGTTTGGGAATCATGTCTCTCTACCTCAAGGGAATGATGACAAGCAAGTGGACAGAAGTGTGCTAATGGAGCCTAGCATTAGGAATAAAGGAAAAATATGGACACGAACGGGAGAAGGAGGAAAAGAGGAGATTTTAAAGGAAACTAAGGATCACCCGTTGTCCACTATTGATAAGGAGCAACTACTGGACATGATGGAAATGATGGAAGCAAGACACCAGCAGTATGAAAAAGAATCAAGGGAAAGAGAAGCAAAAGTTTTCAAGCTTCTGGAATCACAACAACAATGGATTAGTGACGTGAGTGATAGGATGACTCAACTCACATCTCTAATGTCAATGATGGCCCATAACTTCATACCAGAGTTCAAGCACATGTCATGAGGAGTTCAAGAAGAGGAAGAATAGGAATAGGAGTATCACGTCTGGCTGAAGACGTTAAACTTAGCGCTTGTTGGGAGGCAACCCATCGTGTCATAGGTTAGGTTTTATATGTCTTAGAAGTAATTAGGAAAAATATATCAATTACTGCAGGTATTAGTGGTATTAAGGCAAGTGTGGGGTCGTGTGAAGAATTTGGAATTTTTTAATGACCGCGCCGCGGTTTGTTCATATGCGCGATGTGGGTTCGTAAACCAACCCGATGCGCAGGGGTTGATTTGGTGACACGTGCGCCGCGGTTTGTGCATTTGCGTGACGCGGGAATCGATCGGTCGGTTTTCTTCGATATTAAGGTAAGCCGCGACACTATTCACACACACCACGCCTCGGAGCTCTGGTCACCAAAAAATTTCTCGTGTTTTTTTTCTTGCTCATTTCATTCCTACTACCAAGGTACGTCATTCTAACTAGCTATTACTCGTTAAAACTAGCGATTAGGTAGTTAATTTTAGTGATCTATTCAAAAAGTTCAAAACTTAGAAATCGTCAATGCTGACTCATAGGGTGTTTGTTTTGCCAAATAGAGACCCTAGATGAGTTAGTCGGCACTTAGGCTACCTTGTGGTGTATTTGGATTGAGTTTAAACAGGTTAAAACTCGATTTGAGTTTGGATTTTGCAAACAGCCGCTCGCCGTGCCGCGCCCTTACTCTTGGGCCGCGCCGCGATGCGGTGGGGAAGAAAAGGATTAAAACTGCAAAACTTTTTGTGGCTATTTCTTTTTGTGCAGATGTCGTTTAGAGTAGATCATGAGTTTATTCAGTTTCCAGAGGGACCAGCTACCTCTGTGGAGTATCGATCGAGGAGGGATGCATTGATAGGTCGCCGGGTTCTCGAGGCGACGATCATCGATAGGGATATCGTCAGGGATGCTGGGCTCTGGGGCGAGATAGAGCCATTTTTGCACCACACTTGGGTTGAGGGGGACGCATCGTTCACATGCCGGGGCTGGGACAGGCTCATGGCCACCGAGGAGGATGTTGTCTACACCGAGCTGCTACTGGAGTTCTTATCCATTATCCAGTACGCACCACGGGCGTCAGACCAGCGTTCCAGGATGCTACGGTTTAAATTGGGAGGTGTGCAGAGGGAGTGCAACCTCCGTGTAACACCCGACTTATTAACCAAAAACACCCCAAAAATTTTCATTTTTCAAACCAAAAATATATTACATTCAAAACCATAAATGCGGGGTATTAGTTAACAAAATCAGAGTTCAAGTGTATCATGAAATACAATACATAGTATTATACATCTTTAAGCCGGGCTGTCACTTCAATCACTAAGTCCTCAGTCACGGACTTTATCTTTTCCTTTCGCAGGATCACGCTCACCTGCAGGGACATATCACATAAACTGTGAGCTATAAAGCCCAGTGAGTAATCAGATCAAATACTACATGTATAAGAATAAAATTCTCTATACAAGGTCAAACATGTAATATCATACAATACAAAATCAAACATGGCTCACGGGAAAATCCCGCTGTTGCCTAGACTCACGGCTGGTTCCGGTCTTGTCTATATAAGTTTAAATATATGGCTCACAGGAAAATCCCGCTGTTGCCTAGACTCACGGCTGGTCCCGGTCTTGTCTATTTATCTTTATTGACTCACGGCTGGTCCCGGTCTTGTCAATTAAGATTTGACTCACAGCTCCGTTCTTGTCTATTAAAGACTCACGGCTTATCTGGTATTGTCACATCAAATCATATATCTGTCATTTTCGTCCCCAAAACTATTTTCAAATCCGCAGCTGCTCAACAATCATATATCACGTCAAATACGAGTGAGATTACTCACCTGAAGGTTTGCTACAACTAGCGTTTAGCGGTTCTTGCCTTTCGATGTGTTTCGCGAAATCTCGTCCCGTACCTATAATTCCATTTATTTCAAAATGATTATAGGTTAATAACCATTACAATTTACTCTAATACAATAGAGTTCAATAATATATAATGCCTAGTTAATAAACTTTCCGTTTATTAACTTTATATGAATTTTACTATTCACCGAGGCATTCGGGCCGGTCTACAGTGCCCCCGAGGGGTCGAAAACTCGATACGAAAATTTTCCCAAACTTTTTAGACCATAACGAGCCTATGATCCAAATTTGAGCTAAAACGGATAAGCCAAGCAAAAGTTAGCGTTTTTGAGCCCCTGCCTGGCCTCTGCTCGGAGGCGCACCCCGCCCAAGGGAGGGCGCACTGCGCCTGGGCGCACCCCGCCTGGCTTTGGGGCGCACTGCGCCTAACGGCAGTGCAGGTCCCCTGGCCAGTCGCGATTTATGCACTGTAGCTTGCAGATTTTGTCCATTAAGTGCTTATTTCCGTTCTTAATCACTTGGGGTTTGTTCCTAGGCTAAAACCTTACATATTAACAAGGTTTTTAACCATCAAAACACCCTAATTCAAACATATGAAAGATTAGGGTTCTTAATTCTAACAACCCCAATTCTTCAATTTCACCAAAAATGACAACCTACTTCCATTTTCTTTAGTTAAGTCTTTGATATAACAACTTAATGGAAGTATCTAACCATTCTAATCACACAATCACAACTGAATTTGCAGTTTTTGAGTTCTACAAAACCCTCAAGAACAAACAATCAAAAGCTTGGAATATTTACCTCAAAGCTTCCAATACTACCCTTGTAGATGCTATAATCAAACTTGCAAGTTCCAAACCTTCAAGAACTTCAATCCTCTGCAGAAAATCAGCCAAGAAATATGCTCCTGTGAGTGCCAAAAATCTGCACAAGTCCTCACTTTTATACCTCCAATATTTGCAATTTGGTCCCTAAAGTTGCACATTTAAGACTTTTGTCCCAACTCACAAATATTATGACACAATTTCAGTTTTTAATAACATTTTAAGTTCAAACTCAAAATATTATTACAAAACTAATCCCTTTCTGTCAAAAAGACCAAATTACCCTTTTGAGGTAAAATGACCATTTCGCCCTTTTATTATAATTATATAATAAATACATTTTCGGCGTTACAAATTCTCCCCTCCTTTAAGAGATTTCGTCCCCGAAATCATACAAATAATTGAGGGTATTTTTCCCGCATTTCACTTTCGGTCTCCCACGTCATGTCGGAACCTTTGTGATGACGCCAAAGGACTTTCACCATGCTAATCTTCTTATTCTGCAGCTGTCTTGTCTTGCGGTCTAATATCCGTTCGGGTTGTTCCGGGTATCTCAACTTTTCATCCACTTCAATATCCGCAAGAGGTACTTGTTGAGACTTATCAAACAACGTTTTCCTCAAATGGGACACATGAAATACGTCATGTATACCATGAAGTTCATCAGGTAACTCCAATCTATACGCTACGGCTCCAACTCTTTGGGATATACGGAAAGGTCCAATGAAGCGAGGACTCAACTTTCCTTTCTTCCCAAAACGAATCAAGCCTTTCCAAGGAGATACTTTGAGCATTACCATATCTCCCACTTGGAACTCTATCGGTTTCACCCGTCTGTCAGCGTACTGCTTCTGTCTGTTCTGAGCTACCTTTAAATTTTCGCGTATCAATTTGATCTTTTCTTCGGTCTGTGCTACAATTTCGGGTCCAGCCAACGGCTTTTCCCCAACTTCAGTCCAGCAGGTCGGAGTACGGCACGGTGCTCCATACAAGGCTTCATACGGGGCCATCTGAATGCTGGAATGATAGCTGTTATTATACGCGAATTCCACTAAAGGCAAGTGATCTTCCCAGCTTCCACCAAAGTCTATGACACAAGTCCTCAACATGTCTTCCAGAGTCTGTATTGTTCTTTCACTTTGACCATCAGTCTGCGGATGATACGCGGTACTCATAAGTACTTTTGTACCCAATCGCTTTTGAAGACCTTGCCAAAAATGGGAAGTAAACCTGCTGTCTCGGTCTGACACAATTGATGCTGGTAACCCATGCCGACAAATTACCTCATCAATGTAAAGTTTCGCCAGTTGATCCACTCTGTACTTCTCCTTATATGGTATAAATTGTGCCGATTTGGTCAATCGATCAACAATCACCCATATAGAATCATATCCTCGCGGTGTCCGCGGCAACTTTGTCACGAAATCCATGGTAATATGGTCCCATTTCTTCTCTGGAATCGGTAATGGTTGTATTTCCCCATACGGTTTCTGATGGTTTGACTTAACCTGCAGACAAGTCAAACATTTTTCCACAAATCTTCCGATGTCCCTCTTCATTCCAGGCCACCAATACATCGGTTTTAACGTCCGATACAACTTAGTACTGCCCGGATGAACTGCATAACGGCTGTAGTGTGCATCTTCCAGAAGCAATTTCCGCGCTTCTCCTTGTTTCGGGACCCATATCCGGCCTCTGAAGGTCTTCAATTTCTGAGCATTTTCCTCCAGATGCTTCAAGTATCCAACCATTCTTTCGCTTTTAACATGCTCAGGCTTGCACGCCTCTTCTTGTGCTGAACGGATCAATTCTGGTAATCTGCTTACTACACCCATGCATGCGGATGAAATTTTCAGAGGAGCTTCTTTTCTGCTTAAAGCATCTGCCACCACGTTCGCCTTACCGGGGTGGTACTGAATTTCACAATCAAAATCTTTCAGTAGATCCATCCACCTTTGCTGTCTCATGTTGAGTTCTTTCTGATCGAAGAGGTACTTCAGGCTCTTGTGATCGGTGTAAATGACAAACTTTACACCGTATAAATAATGCCTCCATAACTTCAATGCTAAAACCACCGCAGCTAGTTCCAGATCATGAACGGGATACTTCTTTTCAGCATCTTTTAATTGGCGGGAAGCATAGGCTATGACCCGACCCTTCTGCATTAGCACACAACCAAGGCCAATTCTAGAAGCATCGCTGTAGATCACATAATCCTCCCCGCTCTGTGGTAAAGCCAACACCGGTGCTTCACATAAAGATTGTTTCAACTTCTGAAACGCTTCTTGCTGCTTTTCGGCCCATGTGAACTTTTCACCTTTCTTGGTCAGCTTGGTCAACGGAGCAGCTATCGAGGAGAAATTCTCGACAAATCTTCTATAGTAGCCTGCCAAACCAAGAAAACTCCGTATCTCAGTTGGACTTCGGGGCGGTTCCCATTTCATCACGGCGTCCACCTTTGCTGGATCTACTTTCACTCCATCAGCATTAATTACATGGCCAAGAAATTGGACTTCTCTTAACCAGAATTCACATTTGGAGAACTTCGCATACAGTTTTTCTTGGCGAAGCAGCTCTAACATCTGTCGCAGGTGTACCTCATGTTCGGCTTGGCTTCGCGAATACACAAGAATGTCATCAATAAACACGATCACCGAGGTATCAAGGTACGGTCGACACACTCGGTTCATAATATCCATGAATACAGCTGGAGCATTCGTTAACCCAAAAGGCATCACCAAAAACTCATAATGACCGTATCTCGTACGAAAGGCTGTCTTCGGAATGTCTGATTCTCGAATCTTCAGTTGATGGTAACCCGACCTCAAATCAATCTTGGAAAAGTAGGACGCGCCTTGTAGCTGATCAAACAAGTCATCTATTCTGGGTAGCGGATACTTGTTCTTCACTGTGATCTTGTTTAACTCCCGATAGTCAATACACATGCGCATTGACCCATCTTTCTTCTTTACAAACAAGATAGGAGCTCCCCAAGGTGATGTACTCGGTCTGATAAAACCTCTGTCTAACAATTCTTCCAGTTGCTTTCGCAGTTCCACCATCTCTGAAGGCGCTAAACGGTATGGAGCTCGGGCAACAGGTGCAGCTCCCGGAACTAGTTCAATCGTGAACTCAACCTGTCGATCTGGTGGCAACCCTGGAAGCTCGTCTGGAAACACATCTGGGAACTCGTTCACCACGTTCACATTCGCTACCCCCACCTTAATCGGTTGAGCCACCGATACATAAGCCAAGTAGGACATCCCTCCTGTACTGATACAGCTTCGAGCTTGAGCAAAGGAGATAACTGGCATTCGCAGCCGAGGTCGTTCACCCTGAATCTTCATCAATTTCCCATCTGGTGACAACACTGTGAGGCTTTTATTTCTGCAATCCACGTTAGCGTAATTCGTCGCCAACCAATCCATCCCCACAATCACACCAAATTCATTGGTAGTCATCGGCTTCAAGTCTATAGGGAAAACGGTCCCGTAGATTTTAAGCTGACAACCTTCCAAGTGTTCAGAAACCCAAACATATCTGCCGTCCGCTATAGCCACTTCTAAACTTTCACCCATCGGTTTTAACAGTACATTTAAGCGAGGCAACAAAGACTCCGATACGAAACAGTGAGTAGCCCCGGGATCAAAAATAACATATACAGGTATGGAATTTAGAGTGAAGATACCTGTCACCACATCTGTTTTCTCCCGAGCTTCTTCCACCGTCATCTGAAAAGCTCGCGAGGCCACCGGTCGTCCTCTGTTCTTCGGTTCTTCTTTCTTTCCCACTTGGTCATCTCTAGGTCTTTCACTGTATACCCCAGATTTTAGTTGGGGACAGTTCAGGCGAATATGATCTGCAGCCCCGCATTGGAAACATCTCCTTTCTGACCGACATTCCCGTGTAAGATGACCCGTTCTTCCACAATTTCGGCAGCTGATTGACCCGGTATCACTGCGACAACTGCCCGTGTGCCGTTTTCTGCACTTTTCGCACCACTTTCCTTCATCTCTTTGACTTTTTCCCTTAGACCCGGATTGCTGCGACTTTTTCTGAGGCGTCCAACCTTGGTCTTCCGCCTTTCTTTTCGTTTCAACGGCTTTCTTTTCGTCTTCTTGTCGCTTTAATTCGGTCTCCCTTTCTGTGGCTCGATCTACCACTTGCCGGAAAGTAGTTAGTTTCAACGGTTGCACAATCTCTCTAATTCGGGTTGTCAACCCCCGAACATACTTGTCAATCTTTCGCTTTTCAGTGTAAATGTGGTGTTCAGCAAACCTAGCTTTCTCCAGAAAGCTAAGAGTATACTCCTGGACAGATCGGGACCCCTGTTCCAGGTGTAGGAATTCCTCCTCCAACTTTTGAATAGCCACTTCTGAGCAGTATTCTTCATTAAACTTTGTCTTGAATTGCTCCCAAGGTATCGATTGGGATGAATCAAGATCCAGTGATTTGTAATAGGTTTGCCACCAATGTAACGCACCGCTTGTAAGTTGATTCGTGGCAAATTCCACTTTATCATCGTCCGCACACTTGCTTACGCGGAACACCTTCTCCATGTGCATGATCCATTCCATGGCTTTGACTGGATCATCCGTCCCCGAAAATTCCTTTGGTTTACAACCAAGGAAGGATTTATAAGTACACCCAATTTTCTTGGTAGAGGCTTCTCCACCTTGTGTCTCTTTCACTGCCCGGGCCCGACTTTCCCCCTGGCTTTCATTTTCCGGCTGCCTGTCATGGACACTTTTTGCAGCCACTTCAGTAGGATCAGGATGTACACTTGGGTTGGGATTGCCACTCGGGTTAGGGTTATTCGATAATGCTGGCAACATTTGCCTAACCACCTCTTCTACTATGGCCCGAATGTCAGGTGGATTTTGTCCCACCGGTTCCCGTGCTGGTGCCCTTCGCCTGGCAGAACCGCGTGAACGTGCTGGTCCACTTCTTGCTGGTCCACTTCGTGCACTTCCACCACGCGAATTCACACCAGTAGGATTGCTTCGTGTATTTCTCATACTTCAAAATTTTAGCAAACCGTTAGATTACATATGTAATAACAATCTTATATATATATAACAGTCCATTTATATGTTCTTCTCTCAAGGTTTAAGTCCAGGAATCTAGTCTAAGACACCTAGTTCACTTAAACCACGCCTCTGATACCAACTTGTAACACCCGACTTATTAACCAAAAACACCCCAAAAATTTTCATTTTTCAAACCAAAAATATATTACATTCAAAACCATAAATGCGGGGTATTAGTTAACAAAATCAGAGTTCAAGTGTATCATGAAATACAATACATAGTATTATACATCTTTAAGCCGGGCTGTCACTTCAATCACTAAGTCCTCAGTCACGGACTTTATCTTTTCCTTTCGCAGGATCACGCTCACCTGCAGGGACATATCACATAAACTGTGAGCTATAAAGCCCAGTGAGTAATCAGATCAAATACTACATGTATAAGAATAAAATTCTCTATACAAGGTCAAACATGTAATATCATACAATACAAAATCAAACATGGCTCACGGGAAAATCCCGCTGTTGCCTAGACTCACGGCTGGTTCCGGTCTTGTCTATATAAGTTTAAATATATGGCTCACAGGAAAATCCCGCTGTTTCCTAGACTCACGGCTGGTCCCGGTCTTGTCTATTTATCTTTATTGACTCACGGCTGGTCCCGGTCTTGTCAATTAAGATTTGACTCACAGCTCCGTTCTTGTCTATTAAAGACTCACGGCTTATCTGGTATTGTCACATCAAATCATATATCTGTCATTTTCGTCCCCAAAACTATTTTCAAATCCGCAGCTGCTCAACAATTATATATCACGTCAAATACGAGTGAGATTACTCACCTGAAGGTTTGCTACAACTAGCGTTTAGCGGTTCTTGCCTTTCGATGTGTTTCGCGAAATCTCGTCCCGTACCTATAATTCCATTTATTTCAAAATGATTATAGGTTAATAACCATTACAATTTACTCTAATACAATAGAGTTCAATAATATATAATGCCTAGTTAATAAACTTTCCGTTTATTAACTTTATATGAATTTTACTATTCACCGAGGCATTCGGGCCGGTCTACAGTGCCCCCGAGGGGTCGAAAACTCGATACGAAAATTTTCCCAAACTTTTTAGACCATAACGAGCCTATGATCCAAATTTGAGCTAAAACGGATAAGCCAAGCAAAAGTTAGCGTTTTTGAGCCCCTGCCTGGCCTCTGCTCGGAGGCGCACCCCGCCCAAGGGAGGGCGCACTGCGCCTGGGCGCACCCCGCCTGGCTTTGGGGCGCACTGCGCCTAACGGCAGTGCAGGTCCCCTGGCCAGTCGCGATTTATGCACTGTAGCTTGCAGATTTTGTCCATTAAGTGCTTATTTCCGTTCTTAATCACTTGGGGTTTGTTCCTAGGCTAAAACCTTACATATTAACAAGGTTTTTAACCATCAAAACACCCTAATTCAAACATATGAAAGATTAGGGTTCTTAATTCTAACAACCCCAATTCTTCAATTTCACCAAAAATGACAACCTACTTCCATTTTCTTTAGTTAAGTCTTTGATATAACAACTTAATGGAAGTATCTAACCATTCTAATCACACAATCACAACTGAATTTGCAGTTTTTGAGTTCTACAAAACCCTCAAGAACAAACAATCAAAAGCTTGGAATATTTACCTCAAAGCTTCCAATACTACCCTTGTAGATGCTATAATCAAACTTGCAAGTTCCAAACCTTCAAGAACTTCAATCCTCTGCAGAAAATCAGCCAAGAAATATGCTCCCGTGAGTGCCAAAAATCTGCACAAGTCCTCACTTTTATACCTCCAATATTTGCAATTTGGTCCCTAAAGTTGCACATTTAAGACTTTTGTCCCAACTCACAAATATTATGACACAATTTCAGTTTTTAATAACATTTTAAGTTCAAACTCAAAATATTATTACAAAACTAATCCCTTTCTGTCAAAAAGACCAAATTACCCTTTTGAGGTAAAATGACCATTTCGCCCTTTTATTATAATTATATAATAAATACATTTTCGGCGTTACACTCCGGGAGTTTGGGAGGTGCACCGGCATATACACCGAGGCGGATCTTCAGCACCGCCACTACGGCCAGTTTATGGAGGCGTGTATTCAGGGGTAGCCCGAGAGGGCTGCCAACACGGAGGTTTGGGCACCATTGTCCAACATCTTTTATGAGGCGGGGACCTCCAGGGAGAGCCATCTCTGTGATCCACTCCACCGTCTCATGCACCGCATCGTCTCCACCACCATCATGCAGCGGGAGGGGGGCGAGAAGGTGTCTGGCGAGGACATGACATTTCTCTGGGTCCTTCTCGACCCCTCCAGGTTCCTTCACCTCCCATTCATCCTAGCCGTTGCCCTATCCACCCGTGCGACGGGTGCATCCGCCAGCAGTCCATTGGCCCGGGGGTATTTCATCACCCGCCTGGCCCGCTCATACCGGATCCTCACCGCCCGGACTGTCGCTTCCTTGACTGCTTTACCTCTATCTCGCACTACGGTGCGAGCATTGGAGAATATGGGGCTGATTGAGAAGCAGCTTCCGGGTCAGTTCGTGTGGGTGGTCACCGAGGCACCCCAAGACCTACAGCCAGCTTATGTCCAGCCTGGTAGGAGACGCAGGAGGCAGCCAGCACCAGCAGAGCCAGCGCCATAGCCACATTAGCAGAAGGATCCATCAGCCATCCACTGATTAGAGGCCAGTGTCGCCAGGATGGAGGACCAGCTAGAGTGGATTGGGGAGGTACTTCTACAGCTTGTATCCGTGCAGGGTCAGCGCCCCCGACCATTCCCAGCCAGAGCCCATGATCATGAGGCTGGACCTTCCAGGCCACGAGGTGGCGATTGATGTATTTTCTTTTTCATTTTTTAGGATATATGTATTGTATCTATGACACCTCTATCTTTTGATTGTTTATATTTTATATGTCTGTTTGCATTTAATGTTTTGTTGAGTCATGCATGTTATACCAAATGGGAGGAGTTGTCTCAAACAAGTGTGGGGTCACCGTGCCCCCTCCACTTGTTTTGACCACCGGCGTGTTCACTGTTGCGCTACAACTCCGGAATGCGAAATTATGGATCTTTTTGTTTGTAATTGTACCTGTGATACTGAGTACCAACCAAGCGATCTACTGTCCAAAGGGGTAACTCTTTCTCCCTTGTTCTAAATAATTTTGTACAACGGGGACGTTGTACGGTTTTAAGTGTGGGGTGTAGACGGTCGAAAGAGTAGTTTTTGAAATTTTTGCAGAAAATACCAATTTTCAAATTTTTTAGCAACTTTTTCAAATTTTTAATAAATTGCAATTTTGAAACGAATGGTTTGTGATTGTTGATAGCAGTGGTATTTTTCAAGAAATACTATGTAGTTGTGATCATGCTATTAGTTAGTCAAATAAGTTGAGTTTTATGAGTTTAGAAGATAGGCTTGTTTTAAGATTGGAATTTAGGAAGAAAATGTCAATCTGTGGCCTTTGTTGTTCGAGCCAGTAGGACTAAAATGAGTGGGGCTTATGCACCTTGCCACCTAAGATCGTCTGGTCTGGGATGGTATTTCTGGAAGCTCGTTACACGGACAACATCGAAAGTCATGGACAGTTCCTTAATGGCCTTTAGAATCTGAATGAGTAAGTACACTTCATTGTGGACAAAAAATTTGTAATTAAGGGTTCTCTAGAATGCCATGAATTCCAAAGAACAATCCAATTATGTTTTCGCAAACTATTCCACTCTAACTCATAGGGCAATAAGCTTTGAAACTGAACATAGTCAAAAATTGTTTGAGTCTTTATTATAATTTGTTAAAAACTCTCTTGCTTGGGGATAAGCAAGGCACAAGTGTGGGGTGTTTGACAACGCCTAGTGATATCAAGTATTTTAGGCGTTGTTGAGCCCTATTCTTAGTGAAATTATATCATATATATCTTGGTATTATCACTTTTCATGCCAGTACTTGTTTGGAAGGAAATAATGAAAACAGGGACCAAAAGCGTGCAAATTGGAGAAGTTTGGAAAGGAATGCAAAATCAGGAAAATACGTACGCGCGCCGCGGAAATCACAATGGCGCGACGCGATCTTAAGGCGGTGTAACACATTCAAATGCCGATAAAACGGGAAAATATTAGTACGCGCGCCGTGGAAACCATAAATGCGCGGCGCGGTCGCGGGCTTTTTGCAACTATAAATAGAGGCATTTCCAGTCGAAAACCCTAGCAAAGACCGGGTGTAAAATCGACCTTAAAGGGCTTTGACTCCGAGATTAAGCTTCAGCAACCTCTTAATTGGTATTTCTATGTTTTAGAGTTTATTTTCATTTAGCTAGATAGTAGTAAGCATTGGCTAGTATCTTTGGGAGTGACAACCACTGATATTAGACCTTAGTTTATGTTTTTGAACATTTTGGTTACTGGTTGTATTGTTGGATCTGAGTTTGGTCAATGATAATCATTTGGTTACAAGTAATATTGGTTTTTCGGTGTTTTAATGCTTGTGTTTGGTTTTGAATGCTTGTGTTATGTTTGGATGTGTTGTGACCTTGTTTGGGACTGTTTTCCTTTGCTGATTTCAGTAGCCAACTAGGTTAGCTTTTTGGGTTTGAACTTTAGCCAGTGACTGTTCACTTGGACCTTAGTTATTGGTTTAGTTTATGCCTTGTTTATGTTTGGTTGTTTGGATGCCTTTGTTTACTTCTGAGTTAGAGATGCACTTCTGATTTCAGAAAGTAACTAGGTTTGTTTTGAGCTTAGCTTAGTCTATGCTTGGCTTGAGATTGTTTGGTTATTGTCTTTTGGTAATAGTAGTCAAAAACTTAGGAACTAGATCCTCTGACTATAGCGTGACACTACAGTTGGTAATCTGTCACCTGTCTGACCACGTAACTCCTGCGGATCGACCCTGACTACCACTGTGCTAGTATGTGTTAGGTTATTTTCTCTTATTTTTGACCGTACGACGACCTAGGCGTGTCAATAATTTATAAAGTTTAATCACTAATCATAGCCCAAAAAAATTCACTGAATTTTTATAACCAAAAGTGAAGTTGAGTGACCTTAAATAGGCTAAAATTATTATAATAACCTATTATTGTATGTCACAGTAACTATTTCGGAACAAAATTTAAAAGTTAAATGATTTTTTATAATTTAAAAGAAATTAAGAGACCAAATAAACATAAAATCAAAGTTAAATGATCAAATATTACATTGAACTTTCTTTTAAAGTAAATTACAGTTTTGGTCCCTGTAGTTGACATGAAATTACAGTTTTGGTCATCCTTTTGAAATCCCACGTTCTTGGTCCCTGTGGTGGCTAAAAATAACAGATTTCGTCCCTGTAGTGCCCTTGTCCACGTTCTTGGTCCCTGTGGTGGCTAAAAAATAACAGATTCCGTCCCTGTGGTGCCCTTGTCCAACGGGAGAGAGAGAGAGAGAGATGAAGGATTGCGAGTGGGAGAGTTGTGTTGAAAATGAAGGTCGCCGATAGGAACACGGCTTTGAGAATAAAGTGTAGCTAAGTTTGTAGCAGATGAGATTAGTGTTTGAGAGAGATAAACGGAAAAGGGGTTGGCTTTTGTTTTTTTAATTAATTTAATAAACTTTACATTATAAGAAAAACAAAAAAGAAATTAATAAGGGCATATCGGTCTTTTCACACGGACAAGGCACCACAGGGACGAAATTTGTTAGGGTTGTGCTATAAATACCCACCCATTAAATTTTATACCCCTGATTTGATGGCCCTTTAATTAAATTGGTTTTTTAATTTATAAACCCCCTGATTTGACTATTTGTTTTGTTTTACCCCTTTGATTAAATTAGCTTTTTAATTTATAAACCCCTCTGATTTGACTAGTTGTTTTGTTTTACCCATTTTTCGTCTTTTGTTGTCTTTTCTCTTATTATTATTATTATAATTATTATTATTATTATTATTTAAAAAAGTTACACCTTAAACATTTTAGAAACAAATAAAAAATATGTTATTCAGTGGATCGACTTTCTACAATAAAGAACAGCGTATCTAGGTAAAATGGATGTCATATTCACGCAACTAACCACGATCTACTAATTTTTTTTACAGATATTTATTCTACAACAATGAATTGTTGAATCATGATAAATAATAATAACGTCAAATTAAAAATAGTAATTAAATATAATTTTATCATTTAGTTTTTCATATAACACGTAATTTACTGTTAAGAACTTTCAAATACTAAATAAAAATTATAAAATAATTGAATAAGTATGACACAAATTATTATTATTATTATTATTATTATTATCTGATTTTATGTTTTGTTTTGGAATATTATTACATTATTTATATCTCGTATTGTTCAATGATTTTATATATCTGTCTATATATCATATATCAGTTTCCCTTAGTGGTAATGAACATTCTTGGGAACAAATTAGGTATGAGCTACACAACGAGTTAATAACACTCCATCAAGAGTATGCAATGATTTACGGTGATCTTTTAAACCGTATAAGTCACTCGTTGAGTTTCTCTAGACCAGGTTTTGCAGGACGTGAATATTGGTTGCAAATACACGACACTGCTATTCTCATCGCTAATATATATTGTGTTATCATTATTTTCCTAAGCAATGGTGGTTCTTCAACGTGGTTCCCACTTCGGTATGGACCGCAAGACATCCCAAATCCTGCATATGTCGTTATCGCCCACGTTTACGGTAACCATTATATGATGATTGATTTACAATGAGCGTATCCAATGTCTCCTATTTTTTCCAGACTTGTGCGTGCGTACAGATCAGAACATTCTGTTGAATGTGAAACATTGTCTGCTGCTCGAATAAATGCTTATGCTCGTTATCCAGATAACACACCATACAATTGTAATACTGGACCATTTACTATCTCTGATTAATAAAGACAAACTTTGTTTTAGTATTATTATTTGTTTTGTTATTTTTTATACAATCGTTTGAATTTGATATAACCGTTTTGATATAATTTTATAAATTTATAAATGTCATTCGTTGTGCCGTAATTACTTAATAAAAAACTATTGTTTTATAACTATTAAAACGTAAAAATTATAAAAGCTAAATTTATTATTATTGTTTTTCTAATAATAATAATAATAATAATAATAATAAAACAAATCAAATATTATTTGACTATTTGTAAAATTAAAAAAGAAAAAAAAAATAACAAATAGACAAAATAGTTAAAAAGACAAAAAAAACACAACAAAAAACAAAATTTCAAATCAGGAAGGGTATAAACAGACTATATGAGTTATGTATAGAATGACCCAATTTGTTATTTTTTAGCCATCACTGGGACCATAGGGGTATGTATATAATGACTCAATTTGTTATTTTTTAGTCATCACAGGGACCAAAAACACGATATTTCAAAAGGATGGCCAAAACTGTAAAAAAGTGTCGGAACCAAAACTGTAATTTAGTCTTTCTTTTATGTTCCTTTCCCATTTTATTGTTGAAAAGCCAAAATCTGGTACACGGCCTGCACCTTCCGGTCTCTTTCCTAGCCTAGTTTCCGTTCAACTTCAAAGCTAACGAAGGGTATATATTAACAAATAACAACAGCCCCTTCCAACATCAGCAGAGCATTTCCTTTTACAAATATTCAGCCTCCTCCCCAAAAGAGTCATGGCTTCCGCCACTGATAATCCAGTCAACAGGAAAGAAGTTGCCCTGGAGATAGAACCACCGGCAGAATTTTACCATGAAGTCAGTTCAGCCATAGCATTTTTCTTGAAATGCATCCGCTACATCGTTACTCTACTGGAACGTCTCGGTCGCCTCTGGATGGACTATTACCCGCCAATATTTGGGGTAATCATGCTCCCTCCTCCACTTAACTTTGTTACCACCGGTTTAGTTGCTTTCGCAGAAATGAAATCACAGGGGTCCGAATTTCCTTTCAAATCGCACCCTGGATCCATGAATGTCGCAGTTACCAGTCTACTGGTTTATGGTTTGGTTTCAGCAGCCGAACATTTCATTTCTGCCACACGTCTTGGTCCGGCTTCAGTCTATGCCATTGTTGCTCACTCGGGAAGGATAGTTTCTTTGTCCATCTTGGTTGCATCTGTAGCGTCTTTGTTCTATGTTTGATATTTTCATTTTTTTACTTGTTTGCTGTTTAGTGCAAGATAGAATTAGGGTTCTGTTACCCATGTAGCATTCCATTTCACATAGGTTTAACCGCCCTTTGACCTTTGGGGGACGGGGCGGTCACCCAGCTTGCCCATGCCCAAGGGCCGGCCCTGGGTTTAAGATACGAACCATAAGCTCCTTATAGGCGCATAATCGTAGTTGTTTGGACTTTGGATTAATCTACTTCAGGGTAAGACATCATATATCTGAGGATACCTTTGATTTTGGACATCGCCTCATGACCTGGCTTGTGGGTTATGTGGACATGAGCCAACAATTACCTTTCACCATCGTTTTTGTTGTTTTCAAGTTATTTAGACAAATATGATATTTAAGGCTTCAATGTAACGCAATAAGTATATGATGTTAAGTTTGATTTTGGGCATTGCCTTACCGATTGACTTATGACTCATGGACATTAAAATTTGAGTGGTGGAGTTTGTAACATCCCCCTTCACTTTGTTTGTGCTTGTGAACATATGACTTTCATAAGATGATAAGACCTTGGTAGCATGCCAACAATTATTTCCCACCACTTATTCAGTTGTTTTGGAGCTTATATGGGATTTGGTCATGCAATTATGGTACTTTCTCTTAAAATATGTATATCCATGTCGACTTTATGCCTAGTTTGTCTATTTGCCCCATAAATGTCACTCCATAATCTTTCCTACAATCATGAAAGTAGTGAATTCGTCACAATGCTCTGTTTTGTCTCGATTAATATCAGTTGGGTTCTTGAGATTTTGATCTGAATTGGAACTCTGTCATGGAAACTAAATCATCAACACCAACTTGAACATTGTTTTAAATTTGTTGAATACACGTATATATACGCTTGTTTGACTGTAGGTGTCTCTTCTTTATATGCTCCTCTGTCACAAATGTTACCAAGACCAATCATTACATTTGTTCTTTTTGTCTTTTAGTTTATATCTTATATAACTTATCTTTTTTTGTTTTTTTCTGTTGTAGTTTAGAAGCATTGGGCAGCATGGATTTGGTACTCTATCATGGCATCATTGGTTGCTAGGGTTTCAGGTATATGTTAGTTTGGGTTTTTCCGTTTTTGGGAAGTATGTTCTGCTTTTAATGTTTGATATTTCATTCTTATTATATGTATCGTCTTTACTTCATCCATTTATAACTTCACATCTATAAGTAATTAGTAGTGTCAGTTGAATAGCTAGCTAAAAGTCACTTATAATGAGGTCTTCTTCCTTTTTCCAAATTTTTGCATCATGATTTTGTTTGTAGAAGGTAGAGTATGTTACTAAAATGTTTATCCATTAGATTATTATGCCTCTTATTTTAGGTTGCACATTCCCATCAAAATGAAATTTAGACTTTATAGTACATTGAATCTGTTTTCCTCTCCTGGATCATTATCTGCCATTAACAAATTACAGTGTTTCTTGTTGATTGTGTATAAATTATCACCAGAAAGCAATCAGAAAAGACAAATTACTACACAAATATTATCATCCGTATCTCCTGGGATGCAACTTGAAACAGTTACTCATGAATTGGTTTAATTGGATCTAATTGTTTTGATTAAGGATATGCTAGTTTGTGTTTGGACCAAATCAGGCCTTCCATATATTGATTTAGTTTGAAATTCTTTATTTACATCAATTAGAAAAGGATATGAGGTGTCTTTAAAATTTATAAAAACTTGTAACTTCGCCTAGCATTTCTCACAAAAAATTTAGTTCAACTTAGCAAATTAACAGACTCAAAGCACATGAAACATATAGCTTTCTTATAAAGATTGAAGTGAATGTGTCATAATGGTCTTAATTTTTTTTTGTTTGCTTTAGTTGTCAGGGCTTTTTTAGTTCTAATAATTATATAATTTAAGTTCTAGTATCCCACTAAATTTCAGGTAGCATAGCAGAACAGGTCATGGAACTTGAAAATCTCATTATTGTATCCGAATATCAGGCGAATTTTACTCCCATCACCTTAATTTCTGCCACATAAGCTTCCAACTCATCAACCTAGTTACACATCTAAGTCCACATCAGCAAAGACTATAGAAAAAAACAACAACAGTTATTAGGATAATAACATTACGCATGCCAACTGTTTGATGAAATGCTCGGTTCTATTGACATGGAAAGAAGTCATCACATCTTTTTGGTTTTTTGTAATTACAACTAATTATCTGATTCTGATGTGGCAATCTTGCAGAGACACAAGAAGAACTTCATAAATCATTCAATCAATTTCTTCACAAAATGGAGCCACACAAAAACAAAAAAAGACTTGGGTAGGTTTAGTGAAGGTTAATCAAAATCCCGACAGAGATGGAGGACAAAAAAGTAATTTCACCAAGTATAGAAAACGAGAAGGGTAACATGGGAAACTTGGATGTGAACATGTTGGTAATAACACGGTTATAAGCATATTGAGCTTGGAGATGGAACTTTTGAAAGAGCTGTGTTGTGTATACAGAGATCTTACCAGCTAAGTTTAGCAGATGTTGCCAACAACAAATGTGTTTCAATGAGCATAAACATGAATCCAGAAATATTCAACCGATATGAACCCTCATTCCGGTTTATACCATCTTTATGTGGCGAAGAGAATACTCTAGATTTTTATTTATATTTTATTGTTTCTACATTATGAAATATTGTCAAACATCAAATGATTGTATTTTTATCAAAAGTTATATATATTTTAGTAGGCGAAATAAATAATAAGATCTAGCCACTTGAATATTTTCTATTATAATTGAACCGTTAATTATAAACGTTTTTACATTCTAAGAAACCAATTTCTATGATTACCCGGTTTTGAAATATAGCAAAATATAGAGCAACACAATGTAATTTCATATTTTTATCATTTTAACTACTGCACAATTACTATATGTGGCTAATAACAACAGTTCAATGGTTAGATAAACAAAATGGTGGAAGTATGATGGCCTGGTATCAAAAGTCAAAACCAAGCAATTGGGAGAATGGTATTTTTAAAAATAAAAAGATATAATGGTTTACTAAGTATAGAACATAATTAATTAAGAGACTAAATTGATAAAAGTATGAACACACAAATGCTTTTCTATGTTTCGCACTATAGATTTTTGTTTGGCTCATAAAAGAATAGGTTTATTGCATTTGTTCCCCTTATAAATAACAATCAACTAATTTAAATACTTTCTTCTATTTGGATTAATGTGCAAGTTAAAAAGCATGAATGTCCGTTTAATGATGTAGTCGTCAAAGGTGCAACTTTTGGTATTTCCAATTCTACCCATCATTAACAAGAGATACCATACAATGTTTTTAATCTTGCCTTCATTGTAAAACATGAATCCCTTCCTTCACCGATTCCACATAAAATCAGGATTGATTTCATATGATTTTGCTTGGGTACGGACTACATATCAATTGCTTAATGTTGTTTAACTAATTATTGCATTAGATGAAATGCCTAATGAGTTAGATGATTGACCATGATACTCAAAAAATATATCATATTGTTATAACTTAGGTAGCATAACCGCCAAATAGCATCAGGAGCATCAAATTGGAAGCCAAAATAAAACTAAAGCTCATATAAATTCAAATGTAAACATATCAGAGCTTGATATAGACCAAGCTTCAACTACAAATTTAAGACATTGTACTAGAGATGCTTAAATATCATATTTAGTAAATCATAGATGGACATAGCTGATGCACAGCGTTGAAAGCTAAAAGACCCAATAGTTAGGGGTGAGCTTAAATATCATATTTAGTAAATCATACTTTTAATCGTTTCTATATTTGTTTCTCGTGTAGTATTTATGTATTTTGCTATTTCTTGCAATTTCAACTAATTGTCGAATACATCATCCCGTTCTCATTCCTTCATTAAGCGAAATGTGAGAAAGGGATAAATGTATTGTGAGTCGGGATATTGACAAGAGAAAAATGACTTCGGTGCCCTTACTGATCACAGGGGTGTTGGCGGGAGCAAAATGACATCGGGGCACCTTTACATACCTTTGAAAATTGTAAAAAAAAAATATTTTTTGTGAATGTCAAATATTCTAAATATTGTTATTTTGTTATTTGCAAGCATCCGGTAATTGTTTTCATGTTTCACTGCTCTAATGGAGTTGGTATAAGGTCCTAACTAAAAGTAGGTAACCATTTGATTTTTATTAGGTGCTATTAATGGTTCTTTGATCTTTCTCTTTTGTCCACCATAATTTTCGTTAGAAATAATGAGTTACTGGACAGAGTGATTATCGCAGTTCACATTTTTTATGTGCGGATACATGAGAAGTAAGCATCTGAATGTTTCTATAGGTATATGTGTCCTCATAAACGCAACTTGCGTTCTAGGCACTTAATCATGTATTGAGGGAACAACACAACCAAAGAACAACTTATAGAAACGACTACAATTCCTAACTAGCTAGCCGGGCCTAATGCATTAACTTCAATTTTAGTAACTAAAGGCCAAATGGATGCTAAATGAGGTAAATTACAACAAATTGATGTCTGATGACCTTTTGTATAGTGTAATTTTGTTTTTTTCTACAAGGTATAATATTACATTAAAATTTCTTTATCCATTATGTTAATTAGTTGTAACGCTATTGGAGTTGATTTGGTAATAACAAGTTCAAAAGATAACAATAATAATAAAAAATTCTTTTAAAAACATAAAACCAAGTTTTAATATGATCCCAAAGCATAACATAGTTAATCAAATCCCACAATACGTAGTTCAAACATGAAAAGATAACAATAACAATGAAAGTCTAAATGCTAGAGTGGATGCCACATAGTCAAGCCGGTCCCTTCCCGCCATTCCCCGAAGTACCTGCAACAATTAAACTAACAAACGTAAGCACATCGCTTAGTCAGATCCCCAGATTACCGTAACACACATAATACGTAATTAACAAGTAAGGGTCTCCGAGCTCACCTCGAACAACCCGGCTCTCAAGCTCACCCCGATCCGCCCCGATTAGGACTCGCGGGCTCCCCCCATTCCACCCGTCATTGGTAATGTGTGGACTCTCGAGCTCACCCCATCCGTCCGGCTCTCGGACTCACCCCGATTCGCCATCACATTTCGTCCACAATTATTAATATTAATAAACAACGTTCATCATACATGGTGTATATACAATTCATCAGCAATGTGAGGACTCACCTGATAGCAGCTACAGCCTACAAGTAAGAAAGTCTCGGTAATAACTCTCTCGAGCTTCCTAAATCCAGAACCTCACATCAACTAAGATTCCTACTCAACCAGGTCACTTCTCGGACCAAAACTCATTATTTCTAAAGTGTGACCCAAATGTCAACTGCCAAAGTCAAAGTCAACATTCTGGTCAACGCAGTTTAACGCCGCTATCTATAGAGATAGCGTCGCTAGCTGCAAAAGTCCACAGTCGCGATATTGACCATGTTAGCGTCGCTAACTTACAGTTAGCGACACTAACTGCCTTGTTAAGTCAAAAATCTTCTAAAGTTCTTAATACATCAAGTCAGAAGCTATAACTTTCTAGGATCGACACAAACAGTCCCTAGACTTATAAAAACATAAACTTTGCCAACCACTCACAGCCAAAGAAGCTCATGGTAAAGATCTAGCTTCATAAATGTGAGAACTAAGCTTAAACTTCTCCAATAAGGGTATTAAGACTAGGTTGGGGTTCTAGCAAGGATCCAGAAACAAAAAAGGAGAAGAGATTCATCATTTAGCTCCCAAATCCTTCCCCATTCCATTAAATGGAACCATCATTGCCTCATAAGACTCCAAAAAGTCTCATAACTCCATTATAAACAATAAAACTTAAAGATGCAAGGTTTTAAACACTTGCAATGGTCCAGAAACACCAAGAGATCTTATTCCTTCCTAGCACAAACTTCTCTAGCACATTGCCTTCTTCTTTTTCTTCCAAAATCCTTCAAAAGTTCAAATATGAAGCTAAAACATCAAAGGTGGCTTAGGAGAGGGTTTTCTCTAGGTTAAAGGTGAGAAATGAAGGCCTCCCATGGGTCTTAAGGCTTTTATATGGCCCAAAATATGATTTCTAAGGCTTTAGTGCAGTTATCGACGGTTAGCGGTGCTAACCATGGTTAGCGTCGCTAACCCAAGAACGTGCATGGCCACTATCATTCATGCATAACGACGCGAAGGAAAGGACGCGATTCCCCTATGACAGTGTCACTAACTTACAGTTAGCGGCGCTAACTGTATTTTTTCCATTTTCACTTTCAAATTTTATTTAAAACATATAAAATTTAGTAATACATGATCAAGGGCTTTACAGCGTGGCTTAAAAACCTCGTTATAATCCAAATATGATCCATAATGACACAATTCAAAGTATTTATGATGAAAAAAATGTTATAATTCAAAGTGTTTATGATGCTTAATTTGTTATTATCCAAAATATTTATGATCCAAATATGATCAACGATGACATGATCCAAAATATTTATGGTTTAAAATATTATGATTCAACATATTTATGATGCTTAATTTGAAATGATCCAAAGTATATATCATCCAAAACGTTAGATCGAAAATGATATGATTCAAAATGTATTAAAAAACATTAAAAAATCTAAAATAAATAAATGTTACGAGAAAGAAAAATATTATTTTGGTTGAATAATGTTATGACCATCAAATCATATGATCTAAAATGTTATGATCAAAAATCTTTATGATCCAAAATAATATGATCCATAATGTTATAACACAAAATATTATGATAAAAAAACATAAAGAAAACACTAAAAATCGATTAAAAACTATTATTTATTTTTTAAAAACTTGAAAAACAAATATATCTTTATTAAAAACTAATAAAAGATCAAACATAAATTAAAAAATGAATATAACTTTAAAATAATTTAAATAGAAAATTTTGAAATAATAAAAAAGAAAAAAAAAATAAAGCATGTTTTGTCATAACATTTTTCTTGAAATTATCCGATGAATCGTTACTCTATTGGAACGTCTCGTCGCCTCTGGATGGAATAATACACGCAGGTATTTGGGGGGAATCATTCTCCCACCCGGCTTAACTTTATTTAAGGGAATCCTTAATTCGTTTTTCGTATCATAACTTTTTTTTATTCGTAAAAAATCTAAAAAACCTGAAGTTCCTAAATTTGATTTTCTACATAATGAAAATAATTATGAAAATTAAAAAAATGTTTATTTTTTGTAAAAGAGAAATCTCCAATAAATTATTAATAATTTGTCTCAGTTTACAAAAAAAATCTAAATTAATTGTTTTTCAGAAAATGACAGAAAACCAGCTAATGTATTCAAATTAGTCATTTTTAACATTCTCAGCAGGTTACATTGTCACGTGGAAAAAATTATATGTTTTATCTTCAATAAAGTCTCAATATTCTGACCAGTTTACAGAAATGTCTCAATATTTTGCCCAAATTTACAGAAAACTCAGAACATTTTGGCTCAATTGACTTGGAAAATTACGTATTTTACATGTATATTTCGTTTTTAAATAACGTAGTTATATGTTTGAAAATGTATTTTTATGTAGTTTTTAATAAACTTAAAAATAACGTATTTAATAACGTAAAAAAACTTATAAAATATGTTTTTAATAACGTATTTATACATCTTTAACAATGTAAAAATACTTAAAGATACATAAAAATATGTAAAAATACATGTATAAATACGTTTTAAGCGTAAAAATACGTAATAAATATGTATTTATTCATGTGCTTTTTTCAAATGACGGATATAGATTTTGGTAGGTTTGCTTACCGGGATTAGACAGATTGAGACTGGAAAGTGACCAAACAAAATTGAATTGCACAAAACTTGATGTTATTAATATAATGTTTGATAAGACGTAAATACATGTAAAAATACGTAAATTGATGTAAAAATACATAAATACATTTAAACAAATAATCTTAAATTATGTTTAAACAAACAATTTCAATATTTCTTGTTTACTTTAGGTTCCGATAATAAGGATTTCATGGTTTCAAGAACGATATCTAATATTAATTGCAATAAATTTTGTTTAGAATTCATATTGTTTGGTAATTATCAACTTATTATGTTGCTTATTTCGTACGAAAAGCAATATAATAATTTTAACGTCCTGTGTTATGTTGTTCTATTCTTACCAAACACTATATTAATAATCATCTCGTTCCATACAATTCAATTCTGTTTGATCATTTCTAGTCTCGTTCTATTTAATCTCACTAAGCAAACCTACTGAAATTCATATTCGTTATTTGGAATAAATACATGTATAAATAAGTATTTTTAACGTATTTATACGTTTTTAAACATATTTATACATGTATTTTTACGTATTTTGACAAATACATGTATACATATGTAAAAATATATTTTCAAACGTATAAATACGTTATTAAAGACATAAATAGATGTAAAAATGCATACTTTTCCCAAGTAAATTGAGTCAAAATATTGAGGTTTTTTCGTAAATTGGGTCAAAATAGTAGGACTTTATTGAAGATAAAATGTGTAGTTTATTTGCTGAAAATGTTAAAAATGGCTAATTCGAATACATTAGCTGATATTTTGTCTTTTTGTAAAAAAATTAATTTGAGACTTTTTACTAAATTGTGTCAAAATATTGGGACTTCATTGGAGATTTCACTTTATAAAAATCCATAAAATATTTTTTTTATAAAAACTCATTGATAGAGTTATTCAAATTATGATCGAAAATATTTGTGGTCAAAAAGGTGTTATGATTCAACATGTTTAAGATGCTTGATTTGTAATAGTCTCAAAATTTTATGATCCAATATGATCTATTATGACATGATCCAAAATATTTATAACTCATTTATGATCCTTAATTTGTTTTATCCAAAATATTTATGATCCAAAATGATATAATTCAAAACGTTAAGATACAAAACGTATTAAAAACATTAAAATAAATTAAAATAAAAAATGTTATGATAAAGAAGTATTATTTTGGTTGAAAAAAATGTTATGATCCTCAACTCATGTGATTTAAAATGTGATGTTTCAAATGACCAATACATTATGACTGAAAATGTTATAACACAAAATATATTATAATGAAAAAACATAAAAATACTAAAAATGGAATAAAAACATTTATTAAAGAAACTTAAAAAAATTACGTTTTATGAACGTTCGTCATACGTAATTACATCATATCGAAATACGACATTCAATGTTTTTGCCTTTAACAAAATGATTGATTAAAAATTATTCTCAAAATACTAAACAAAATTAGAATCATCACTAGATTCCCTAAAATAGTTGGTTTAAATAAAGAAGTTTATCAGGAAAAGCAATTGAAAGTTTTTCTAAAAAAGTTAGTGTTAATTTCAAAAAAGACACTAATTTTTAAAAAAAGTTTGATTTTGACACTATGTTATTTTTTTTCCAATTAACTCATTAAATTTTTAATTTTTCTCAATTAAAACATTATGCTTTCAATTTTGACAACTTGACCGGTCAACCCGGTTGTCGCCTGACGTGACATGGTGACGTGTCAGTCTTGATGACGTGGCACTGATATGGCATGCTGACGTGGCACCAAGGTGTCAAAATTAAAACAAAATTGAAAACACAATGACTTAATTGGAAAATTTTAAAAACTTAGTGACTTAATTGACAAAACAATAACATAGTGTCAAAATCAAAAAAAAATTAAAATATTACTGTCTTTTTAGAAATTTGTCCAAAAACTAATTATAAACATTTCAAAATATTTAATTGATAATAAATAGAAAAATAAATAAAATAAGAATAATGGTTTGTTTTATCAAAATGATGAGTCGTATGTTATAATTTGAATATTTATAATAACCAAATATATTGATTTATTTTCGATTATATTAGTAATAACTGTAACGGTTTATTTTTCGTTCTAACGGAACCATAACCAATCATGTGTAAGGGCTTGGTTCTTCTTTTTTTTTTAAAAAAAAATTCATTATCAGTTTCAGATATTTTGATTCCTTAACCAAGCTCATTTTAAATGAGCAAAAAATCGTTAGAATCGAACAAAATCGGAACCAATTATATATAAGGTTTGGTTTTTGATTCTTCAAAAACATAATTTTCAGTTATTTTGTCAATAATATTAAGTTAGTAATCATTTTCTAGCTTCTAAAAGTAAATGTAACAGTTTATTTTTGATTATTTTAATAATAAATGTAACGATTTATTTTTCATTTCAACAGAACCGAAACCAATTACGTCTGACGGTTTGGTTCTTGATTTCTTTAAAAACCTATTATCGGTTTCGGTTATTTTGGTTTTCTTAACCAAGCTCATCTTAAGTGAGCAAAAAATCGCTAGAACCGAACCAAATCGGAACCGATTTTATATAACTGTTTAGCCTCGGTTCTTCAAAAACATAATTTGCACTTATTTTGTCAATAATATTATGTTAGTAATTATTTTCTAGCTTCTAAAAGTAAATGCAAAGTTTATTTTCGATTATTTTAGTAATAAATGTAACGGTTTATTTTTCGTTTCTACGAAACCAAAACTAATTATGCGTGACAGTTTGGTTCGTGGTTATTTAAAAATCTATTATCGGTTTCAGTTATTTGGTTCCTTAACCAAGCCCATCTTAAGTGAGCAAAAAAATCGTTGGAATCGAACCAATTTTGATTATATAAGTCCAATTAATATATTATTTGTTAATTTCAAAAAAGACACTAAGTGTTCAATAAATTTCGGTTTTGACACTCTATAATTGTTTTTTCAATTAAGTCACTAAGTTTTTAAAAAATTTCAATTAAGTCACTATATTTTCAATTTTGATACTTTGGTGTCATGTCAGCGCCACGTCATCAAGACTGACACGTCACAATGCCACGTCAGCTGACAACCAGGTTCACCGATCAAGTGATCAAAATTGAAACAAATTGAAAATATAGTGACTTGATTTAGAAAATTTAAAAAGTTAGTAACTTAATTAAAAAAATAATACAGTGTCAAAATCGAATTTTTTTGAAAACTTAATATCTTTTTTTGAATTTACCCAAAAAGTTATCCACAACGGAAAGATAATCGGTGAGCTTACTATAAGAGAGTTAAATCCAAAAAAAGGGTAAACTAAATCTTAGAAAAAAAGCTTGGTGTCATGCGAGGGTGGGGATTGGTACACGTAAATCTTTGTGCGTTACGGTTTCTTTCCTACATTAAAAGTCAAACTGCCTTCACATTCATTAATTTTTATACCTTTTAGAAAGGGATAAATGCAGTAAAAAAACCCTTCAATTATAAGGAAATATACAACATGGTAAAAAGGGATAAATGAAGAAAAAGCCCTTATAACTCTACAAAAAAACCTTTTAGTTTTATTTTGCTTAAAAAGGGAAATCTTCATTAAAATCTAAATATTTTGGTTCAGTTTATGAAAAAGTTTCGAATTAATTTTTATTAACAAAAAAATTTCAAATTAATTTTTATTAACAAAAATACAGAAACTACATTATTTATCTTCAATAAAGTCCTAATATTTTTGCACAGTTTACGGAAAAGTCTCAACATTAGCCGGTTTTCTGTTCTTTTTTGTTAATAAAAATTAATTTGGGACTTTTTTGTTAATAAAATTAATTTGAGACTTTTTCATAAACTTGGCCAAAATATTGGGACTTTATTAGAGATTGTCCCTTTAAAAAAAACCATTCATTTATGTTTTCCCTGTCAATTTAAACCAAATCACAAGTTTTTACTCCAAATAATCGGTTTAGGCAAATATGTGGATTTGAAACTTAATTATATTGACAAGGTAAATTTATAAGGAAATATACAACAGGGTAAAAGGGATAAATGAAGAAAAAGCCCTTCATTTATAAGTAAATATACAACAAAACCCCTTAGTTTTATTTTGCTTAAAAAGAGAAATCTTCATTAAAGTCCTAATATTTTGGCTTAGTTTATGAAAAAATCCCGAATTAATTTTTATTAACAAAAAAGTTTCAAATTAATTTTTATTAACAAAAAAGACATAAACTGCATGATTTATCTTCAATAAAGTCCTAATATTTTCGCACAGTTTACGGAAAAGTCCCAACATTAGCCGGTTTTCTGTCCTTTTTTGTTAATAAAAATTAATTTGGGACTTTTTTTGTTAATAAAATTAATTTGAGACTTTCATAAACTTGGCCAAAATATTGAGACTTTATTGGAGATTTCCCGCTTAAAAATACCCATTCATTTATGTTTTCCCTATCAATTTAAACCAAATCACAAGTTTTTACTCCAAATAACCGATTGAGGCAAATATGTGGATTTGAGACTTAATTATATTGACAATGTAAATTTATATAAAAAAATCCCGATCAGTAGGGTAGTCCACTTCTCGTTCTAGCCTTCAAAGTTCTACCCTGTACAACTTAATTGAAGTCGTTTTCTCACATTCTCCCACAATTCAAAGATCAATAGACCGCTCCTCAACATTCGGTTCACCAGTTTCTTCCTATTGGTCACCGGTCACTGCGATTCAATTCAACACTAGCTTCCTCCGGTCAATGCGATTCAACACTTGAACAGTCGGAGTCGGTTACAACGATGATTTCTAGAGCTCGAAGTTGAAACCCCTCAACGGTTGCTACTCTTGCACTCTTCTACATGTATGAAATCAAAGCATCCAAACTAGTGAAGTTCGTCTCCGGTTTGACTACATACGCAGAGGTTTCGATTGCTTGGTTCACCTATGTTAGCGGATTCTCTACCAGCTCTAAAACGAAGGAGATTCACCATTACCGATCCTTTGATTGAGTTAATCGGTTTTATTTGATTTCAATGCTTTTATTATTTACGTTGATCATTAAAAGACTCCAGTGCATGTTTACGCTTCGACATGTATTAGATCACTTGTATGGATGTGTTGCTTTGTTATCCACTCTATCAAATATTCAAACTTGCATGAGTTATTGGCAAAATTCATAAACCTCTCGGTTGTTGATGACAGCAAAAATTGTTTATCAGAAACATTCCTATTTTGGGTGTTTAGCCTCCTAAGATTAAAAGGTGTTTCTCTCTCCGAGAATCAGTTTATTAGGACTGTCGACTTTTGTGAAGCCGCCACAGCTTATAACACTATAGAAATCTTAGATTTATCTTGTAATTCCTTTTTTCCGATGTCATCCCTTCAACCATCAGAAGTTTCAGTAGCTCTGTGCTCTTAGTCAAGTTGCAAATGTTATCGATTTAAGCCATAACTGGCTCAACGGCAGTATCCTCGATGAAATCGGTGGAGCAGCTTGAAAGAACTAAAGTATAAAAATCGAGAATAACGTTTTGACCAGTCAAATCCCTTTATCCATCTAAAAACTGCCACATTGTCAATAGAATGTAGTTTCAAATCCACGTATTTGCCTCACGCGGTTATTTGGAGTAAAAACCTGTGATTTGGTTTAAAGTGACAAGTGGGGTTTATCCTTGTTAAGAAGTGCGTATTGTCGGGATCTAAGGGCACTCGCGTGGGGTGCTGTCTAACTTAAGGTCGCGAATCAGGTGAGTCTTCTCACTATACTATGGGTGATATTACATGTGTAGATAGTCTTTATTACTTTGTGTAATAATGTGATTATTTGTGCTTTACGTGTTTGCCGACGAAAGTCGATGACTGCCGGACTATGGGCCGACAGTGCCGGCTTGAGAGCCGATGACGATGCTTGTCGGCGAAAGCCAATGACGATGATTACCGGCGAGAGCCGATGACGATGTTTGCCGGCGAAAGCCGATGACGATGATTACCGGCAGATCGGGGCAAGCCTGAGAGTCACGCGATGATTTGTTAAGCGATGATTGTATGTGATGGACCGTGTGGTATTTTTGGGGAACTTACTAAGCTTTGTGCTTACCCTTTTACCATAACTGTTTTTTCAGAAACTTACTAGCTTGAGCTTGGAGCACAGCGCGACTGTACCGCATCTTAGGATTTCAATGACTAAGTCTTCCGCTGGTTAATGTTCGTAAATGTTTTGATAAATACGTTTTATATGTTTAAATACTAAGTTTTGAATTGAAGGGTTTTATGTGGCAAATATTTTATTGTATTTAAGTTGTTTTTAAAACGAAAAATTTATTACGAATTTTGGGACGTTACATAAAGTCTCAATAATTTGGCCAAGTTTACAAAAAGAATCTCAAATTAAATTTTTTATACAAAACATGACAGAAAATCGACTAATGTATTCAAATTAGCCACTTTTAACATTTTCAGCAGGTTATCTTGCCACGTGGAAAAACTACATGTTTTATCTTCAATAAAGTCTCAATATTCTGGCCTATTTTACAGAAACGTCTTAATATTTTGGCCCAATTTACGGAAAATTCACAACATTTTGGCTCAATTTACTTGGAAATTTATGTATTTTACATGTATTTTCGTCTTTAATAACATATTTATATGTTTGAAAATGTAGTTTTATGTAGTTTATAAAAAAAACTTAAAAATAACGTATTTAATAACGTAGAAAAAACTTTAAAAATACATTTTAATAACGTATTTATACATCTTTAATAATGTAAAAATACTTAAAATATGTAAAAATGCATGTATAAATATGTTTTAAACGTATAATACGTAAAAATATGTATTTATTCATATGTTATTTCCAAATGATGGATATGGATTTTGGTAGGCTGGTTACTGGGATTAGACAGATTGGGACTAGAAAGTGACCGAACAAAATTGAATTGCACGAAACTTGATGAATATTAATATAGTGTTTGACAAGACGTAAATACATGTAACAATACGTAAATACATGTAAAAATCAATAAATACACTTAAACAAATAATCTTAAATTATGTTAAAACAAACAATTTCTGTGACACCCCATTTCTATTGTTTTTAAATACTATGGTTTTTTTCCGTAAAAACACAGGAATACAAAAAATACGGTTTATCAAAAACCGATAATTTAAATGCTTAATACAGTGGGTGTACAAATCCATATCAAAACTAACCATAGTAAGCAAGAAAGGATTAAACCTTGAGTCCATATTAGGAGCTAACTCGAGCTCCACTCCGGCTAAACTTCATACCTTTTATAGCAAATCATTTTAACCTGGAATACATGGCAAAACATAGAATACGTAAGACCAAATGTCTCGTGAGTTACATGAGTTTTAGACACAAACATTAAACTTCTTTTTCAACCTTGTATAAAAATTTCATAATATAAACATTCGCCAAAACTTTATAGTATTAATATACTATAACTTTTATCTTTCAAAACCATTTCATATTATATCTTTCAAAACTAGCTTCTTTCATACTTTCTTTGACTGGTTTTATAAGCTTGCTGGATTTTTATACTTAGGGCTTTAATCACTATAAGTGATACCCCAAGTCTCTATGGCTAGAAAGAACGGATCAATCCTCACCATAGAAGTGCTGAGGCGATCTACTTCGCGATGGGGCTTGTCCCCAGTAGACCCCTTACCTAACCCGGGTAGGTTGGAACATAGTTCCCTTACTAACGCTGCTTGCTACAATTACCAGTCATACAAAAAACTTGCTGCTTGATTGAACATTTCTCATAAACATATAACTTGTGGCTAAATGCCAGATTATATCATTTTATGTCTTTATGGCTAGATGCCAAATTCATAACTTTCGTTTCACATAAATCATATGTTCAAAACACGTCTTTATAACATTTTAGGCTTAATGTCAAATCATACTTTCCAAACATCTTGTGGCTATATGCCCTTTCATACTTGTAAACATATAATATTTGTAAGCAAAACATACTTCTTAAACATTTTATGGCTATATGCCTATCCATACTTTCAACATGTATAACTTGTATTTAAAATATACTTTCACATATTTGGTTCATGGACCAAAACATACTTTCACATAACTGGCTCATAGACTAAAACTTAACTTCAAATATAACATTATACTTTCACCAACGAGTTAGAGATAATACTCTTGCATATAATTTCACATATAGAAATTTTATAAGAAATCTTGAAAATACTTACTTGCCATGTACCCCAGAATGGGTAAAAATACTGCATGTACTCACCTGATAAGTAAAAGTAGGTCGCACACACAAGCACGTGATACTCAAGAACTCTTCTTCTTTCCCGAACCTACATTCCACATGGGACTGCTTAGAACGAATTAACGTTTACATTTATTACTTATAATTATATAAGTATACATGTATTTTCCCGATACTCGACACGTACCGTGTTCCACTATACCCTCTCTTTACTTTAGAAATACATCATTAAGGTTATTAATTATCTTTAATAAGTTTGTAAAGGTCCCGACATTCGTTACCAAATTCTAAACCCACAACCAAGGTTAAAACCACAAAAAGAAAGGTTTGACAGCAATGCTGATTTTTTGTCCCATAACCGGATTTGCAACAGATGACCAAGGAAAACTCAGATATTAAACTTAATAAAAATCATGTTGAAACTAGACCCGATGATAAGGTCACAGGGCCTGACCTCAGGTCATTTTCATTTTCCATTTGCAAATGAAAAATCCACCATGTCACCACAGATTACAAAAACAGTTACATGACCTACCCTCAAAGGTATTAACCAATAATGATAATCAGAAGGCCCTGGGTTCTGAAATTCGGTGTGAACAAACTAGACACATATACTGAACGTTTCCCACTGGCCTTGCCCTTAAATGATTCTCCTACTATCAGTTATGAATTTTACAAATCAGAAGTCACTGCACAGTGCACCCCTGGACCAGTCAGTGAAGATTGTAACTTTCACATAACTTAAGGTCCGCGTTAGTCCAAGAGCTTCTGGATGAAGAAACTAGACTCAGTTACCATTCTAGGGATATAGAGATCATCCAGAATGGATACTCACACGATTTTATATGAATTATCAAAAACAGAACCAAAACAGTAGAAACAAAAACATAGCTCAATGGTAAGCATTACCTACAGTTCAGCGAATTAAAACCACTGCAGAATTCAGTACACTACACCAATGAAGATCTCCACCGTTCAGATGTAAGAACTATGTGTTAGTAAGCTACGATCCAAATTTCATGATGATCCAACGGTTAACGAAGGTGTGCTGCATTTTTTTCCATAACTGCACACATGATGACGAAAATTAAGTTCTTATTTCCTTGATTCCATTCCACCCTTCTAATTCCCACATACCAATTGGAATCATTAAGAACAATTATATGTGGTTCCTTTCATCCAAAACATCAATTATAACCCATCAATTTCATTGAATTCATAGGTTGAACAAAACCCCAATTTCTAGGGTTCTTGAGCAAAATCATCATTTTTCTTAAATTCTACAACATCCTTTGAGAGATGTGTATTTAAATGATGTTTGAGCATGACTAAAAGAGTGGAATCACTGAAATAATCTAATCCACAACTTGATTTTCGAATTTCAGTTTCATCCATGAAGAAGATGGGTTAAACACAAGCTAAGATCATGATCTTCTTACCCTTTTGAAGCTCAATTTCTTCAATTCTTGGAGTTTTGATCTTCAACTCTTCTTGACCGCTCGTATACTTCTCCAGAGCTCTCTCGTTCTCTCTAGAATCCTCCACAAGTTTTCTGAAAATGAGAGAATTAACTCTCATATGTTTTTATATTTAATGTTTATAAAATAGTTACATTTTAGTCCCTAGCCTTCTTCCTTTGTTCAAATCTAGTCCTAAAACCCATAATCTTACAAACAAGGTTCCACTAACTACCAACTTAACATTTTATTGACAATTTGGTCATTTTCATGTCAAATGACCATTTTGCCCTTTTTGGTCAAATTTCACTATTCATGCGGTAAAACTTCACATTTCACATAATCTCTTATTTCTTATATTATTATTTCACAAACACATATTATCTTACATAATGGTCTTATAATGGGTCAAAAGACCATTTTACCCTTTTCATGGTAAAATGACCAAATTACCCTTTTTCACCATTTTTCTCCAAACTCTTGGAATTTTGCTACAATTCCCAATAAATTATTTTAAAACTTTCAAAATATTTTAATCTTTACCTTAATTATTTTCTCGAATATAAATTCAAGATTTTTGGGTCGTTACAATTTCAATATTTCTTGTTTACTTTAGGTTTCAATAACAACGATTTCATGGTTTTAAGAACGATATCCAACATTAGTTGCTATAAATTTTGTTTATAATTTATATTGTTTGGTAATTATCAATTTATTATGTTGCTTATTTCGTATAAAAGACAATATAGTAATTTTAACGTCTTGTGTTATATTGTTTTATTCTTATCAAACACTATATTAATAATCATCTGGTTCCATGAAATTGAATTCTATTTGATCATTTCTACTCTCGTTCTATTTAATCTCACTAAGCAAACCTACTGAAATTCATATACATTATTTGGAATAAATACATGTATAAATAATTAATTTTTACGTATTTATACGTTTTAAACATATTTATACATGTATTTTGATGTATTTTAACAAATACATGTATACATATGTAAAAATACGTTTTCAAACGTATAAATACGTTATTAAAGACATAAATAGATGTAAAAATACGTGCTTTTTTCCAAGTAAACTGAGTCAAAATATTGAGACTTTTTCTGTAAACTTGGCCAAAATAGTAGGACTTTATTAAAGATAAAATTGTAGTTTACTTGCTGAAAAGGTTAAAAATGGCTAATTGGAATACATTAGCCGATATTTTGTCTTTTTTGTAAAAAAAAAAGTAACTTGAGACTTTTTAGTAAACTGTGCCAAAATATTGAGAATGTATTGGAGATTTCACTTTAAAAAAATCCATAAAAACATTTTTTTTAAAAAAAATTCATTGATAGAGTTCAAATTACAATCGAAAATATTTGTGGTCAAAAAATGTTATGATTCAACATGTTTATGATGCTTAATTTGTAATAGTCTAAAAAATTTATGATCCAAATATGATCTATTATGACATGATCCAAAATATTTATAACTCAACATGTTTATGATCCTTAATTTGTTATTATCCAAAACATTTATGATCCAAAATGATATGATTCAAAATGTTAGGATGCAAAATGTATTAAAAAAACATTAAAAATTTTAAAGTAAATAAATGTTATGAGAAAAAAAATATAATTTTGGTTGAAAAAATGTTATGATCCTCAAATCATATGATCTAAATTGTTATGATTTAAATGACATGATCAAAAATGATATGATTCAATACATTACGATTGAAAATGTTATAACATAAAATGTTATAATCAAAAAACATAAAAATACTAAAAATGGAATAAAAATACACATTTAAAAAACTGAAAAACAAACATAACTTTATTAATTTTTTTTAAATAAGAAAAAATAAACAAAAACGAAAAACGAAAAACGACTATGACTTTATTATAAAAAAATTAGAAAAAAGTAAAAAAACGACAAATTAAAACAAAAATTTAAATTACATTCTATGAACATGCGTCACACGTAATTACGTCACATTAAAATACGACATTCGATGTTTTTGCCTTTAACAAAATGGTTTGATCAAAAATTATTCTCAAAATACTAAACAAAATTAGAATCCTGTAAACAAAAAGGTTAAATTAGAATCCTCACCATATTCCGCAAACAAAAACGTTGGTTTAAATAAAGAAGTTTATCGGGAAAACCAGTTGAAAGATTTTCTAAAAAAGTTATCAAAAATGGAAAGATAATCGGTGAGCTTACTATAAGAGTTAAATAAAAAAGAAACGGTAAAATAAATCTTAGAAAAAAGGAGGTTTTCGTTTATATCCTTATAAACATGTATTATTATAAACATGTATTATTATGTATATATCATCGTAAACCTCTAAATTACACATATATCCTTGTAAATATTAGAAACTCACACATATATCCAAAAATATAATTTAAATGATAATAAATGTATTTAAAAATAAGAAAACTAATTTTGAATTACATTATAACTAAATGACCAAAATAGCCTATTCAATGTTTCCATAATTTGGTCAGACTCATTCACGACTTCACGACTTATTCTCTGTGTTTCCATAATCTGGTCGTTCATGACTCAATCACGATTTTGACGACTTGATTCTGTGCGTTCTTGACTCATTCAATCGTCATCTCACTGATTTACTTAACCTGCGATTGCAATTGATCGTGATCTCATCTTTGCGGCTTCACTTTCTTCACGTAAATATCGACATTACGTAGTTGTTCAATATCGATTGCAATTGATCGTGAACCCATCCAGGGTCAAAAGAGACCACGAAATTGAAAACTTCTATAATCCAACAGCACCCAATCTATAGTGAATAAGGGGACCTCCAAACTTCTTAGAAAGCAATTCACCGGTAATAGGTACACTAAACCTCGCAATCCGCTACAAAAAACACGTCCAGAGCAGCAAATGGGAACAAACAGCTGAGAGAATCGCTAAAAACCACACCCAATCGACAACATCGATTTATATCAACATGGGGAGAACACATCAATTCTGAATTCACCATACGAGAAGAAACATAGTAGACCAAAAAAACCAAAACTTGAGATAACAGTATAAAACTCCAAAAAGGGCAAAATCGGAACTGAGAGGTTGCATTGAACAATGAATATCCATGTTTTTTCCCTCACCTCTCTTCAATTGAGCTGCCTGATTTCAAGTTGGATTTGTGAATTTATAGGTTGAATCGATCGCACTCACGAAATAAGTCTGCAGATCGATAGTGAGGGAAAGGGTTTCGAACACACACCTTGCTTCAAATCGCCTCTAAATTTAGTTGCAATCGTCTTCTGATCCGATACAGTGCTTCAAATCGATACTCGATTTCAAACTTGGAACCGTGAAAACTGGAAGTCTGGAACATGTTGCATTCGACAGTCGACACTCCTTATCAGATGCGCCTATACATGCGATTTGTGGAATAAGGTATAAAGAGAAGGGTAATTTAGTAATATTCTATTTTTATTAGCTTTTTGATAAAGAAAATCAATTTAATATTAGTTTTGTAATTCTTTAAACAATTAATTATTAATAAAATCTAATATTGGATGTATATGTGAGTTTAAACGTTATATATATATATATATATATATATATATATATATATATATATATATATATATATATATATATATATATATATATATAGTTAGTATTAAATGTGAATTGCATCTATTGTGTGAATGTAGGACCAATTTATGGCCATTAGATTAAAAGAATAAAGGGATGTGATTTGAGGGTACACATTATTATCATAGGATAACATATACTATATAAATTGACCTAATTAATTATAAGGGTAAATATGACATTTTTATTAAGAGAGAGAAAGTAAATATTACCTATATTTTAGGCAACTAAATCAAGTTAATTAAGATAAATCAAATCACTCAAATTTTATCTTATATATTTAAACTAAATAAGATTTTTTTAATAATATGCATTTCAGTCAACACGTCAAATCATTTTTCCCAATTTATTCTCACGTATTTTGCTTTTATTTTTAAAGAATACGACTAATTAAATATGTATATATTTTAAAATTAACATTCTAAAAGAATATGAATACACGTTTTCAAGAAAAATAATTTGCATCAAAATTATAATAATTCTTATTACAAATTACAAATGCAATAATCGACATTCTAAAAAATAAATCCAAATTACATTTATTGTATACTAAATTACAAGTGTTTTTCCACAATCGATTGCAACTAAAGAATTCTTGAAGAATGAAATCATTCTTGAAGAACCCGAGCATGTGTTCTTCCACAATCAATTACAAGTCTATTCCCTTCCTTTCTTGATCATCTTTGGAACTAAAGATTTCTTGAAGAATGTAAGTATTCTTGAAGAATTCAAGCATTTTGAAGATCGTCACCTTGAAGACACTTCTGGTATTCTTCTGTCAATATCTTGAAGAATGTTTGGAGAATAGAATTCTTGAAGAATTGAGCATTTTGAAGATCGTCACCTTGAAGACACTTCTGCCATTCTTCTGTCAATATCTTGAAGAATGTTTGGAGAATAGAATTCTTGAAGAATTAAGCCCCCTTAAAAACACTTATGCTATTTTTCTGTCAAACTCTTTTTGGTGTGTGTTCTACCAAAAACAAAGAATTTGAAATATTCCAATTCTAAATGAATATCTTAAAAAGATATAAATTGTCTATTAATTCTTATATATACAAATTGTAAACAGAACAATATATGAAAATTTGAGAATTACCTTAGTTCACATCTTACTTCATTAGTCTTCTATTTTTTCAACCTTTATTCTTAAAGAATAATCTGGTATTATGCTTTCATTCTTAAAGAATATCCTCACCATACTTTTGTTACATTCTTTCATTCTTAAAGAATATATAATCCATAGGATCGGCCCTATCTTGGATCTTCACTGTAACTCTCAAAGCATCGGCCCCATCTTGGATCTCTACAGACCTGTTCACCAAAAACTGTTTTTAATATCCGTGAAAAAAATAAAATTCATTATTGAATATTAAGAAAATAATTACAAAATGGTCATACATTCTTAAATAACAATTTAACATTACTGAAATCATAGAAGACATTCTAGAAGAATATTTTATATTTTTTAAATAATACAAGACATTCTAAGAATACATCGTGAAATAAAAAAGAACATAAATTACAAATACAAAATCTTAGATTCTCTTAAGACTAAACATAATTTACAATTACAACTTTAACATTCTCCTAAGAATGAAAATAAATTATAGCAAATTTGAATAAAAAAGAACGGGGGAATTACAGATTCAAATTTGAATGAAATTTGGATTACAATTCAAGTGGGTAACATAGTTTAGTGTCGACGTGAATAAAAATAATTGACGAATTTACAAACACGAGTTTGAATAAATTTTTCAATTCGATTACAAAGCATATGGGTAAACAAAATATGTAATTGTATTAAAATAAAAAAAATGGAAAATCAACAATTAAAATACGCTGGAACAACATCACCAATTAACAACATGCCGGCAACCAAAATATATAATTCGTTGAAACGATGGAAAAGCATGTGGGTAACCAAAATAAAATCCATTTAGATTTCAAACAAAAAAGAATGGGATTAAGCAACGAAGGAAATTTAGTTGCATCATACACCCGTTAATGTTCCAAATGAAAATTGAATGGAAGTCGACAAAAGTCAAAAAGGAAGAAATACAGAAAAGTCGTGGAGGTGAGAAAATGGCGATGGTTAGGCTATTAGGGTTTGAAAGTTACGCCTCTTTTCTCCAACCATTCTTTCTCTTGTATGCATTTGTCGCTCAATGCCTACCAAGAATGAAAGCAAGCCTGATAATCAAGATTTAGAAGAAAATTGATGATCATTCTTCGTACCTTGCAAGAGCAGGAGATCCCAAGTCGAAGGAACAGCATTTCGATTCAATTGTGTGGCAACGAGAAGTTACAATCTCCGATTCAACTTTGCCAATTTATTGAATTTAATAAGGATAAATTTAGGTAATATAGGGTTTTAGTTTTGAAATTTAAAGGATTTCCATAAATGTAGGATTTTAAATTTAGATATTAATTAATTTAATTAGTAAAATCACAATAATACCCTTCTGAAATGATTGGTTCAGAATTAGTCCTACAATCACACAATATTTAGAAAATGTATTTGAACCTACATCTATATATATATATATATATATATATATATATATATATATATATATATATATATATAATTTAAATGTTTATACAGTAACCCACAACCAGAACTAGAACTATCCCATGAAATGAAAGAAGAAAACCAAAAGACTCAATAATAATGACCCAAGACCACACTACAAGACACACACACCAACTGAATCGAGATACAAACATCAAGAGAGACTTAATGTAAAAACGCCTGACAAACCCCCCCCCCCCCCCTCCCCCACATGTCAAAAAAAACAGGAACTTGACAGACTAAAGAATAGGAGGAACACTACATGAATTAAAATTAAAGTCCAAGCTGACTCTCTCCATATGTGAGAAGAAACACAACACCTCTGCCTCATCTCAAAGACTGACAACACTCCACTCAATCACTCATTGGAGAAAAGACCAGAGTTGAACGGATGGCAGCACCAAGAGTACCAATTCAAAGCATGGTTTTTACCTCTATACTTAACCCAATTGAATAAGACCAATTGAATTTCATCAGCTATCATCGCTGGGTTTCTTTTAGTTTTCCGAAACGTTACTTCATTCCTAGCTTTCCACAGTGCCCAAAAGAAAGCTTGCAATAAGGCAGCATAGAATTTTCTCTTGATCTCTGTTTTTGCAATTGAAAGAATGCCAACGATTAGTGACTGAAGACTATCGAACCTCTCCATTTTGAGCCCACACCATCTGCTAATCCAATGCCATACTTCTCTCGAGTACTCGCAGAAATTAAATACATGTTCCACTGACTCACCAACAGATCCGCAAAAAGCACAACTGTCATTTGGAAGACAGACCCCACGATGTATCAAGTTAACTTTAAGAGGGATCCTGTTTAGGGACAACTTCCAAGTAAAGCAATTTACTTTACATGGAACCCACGAGTTCCATTTAAGTAAATTGGGAGTATCTTCTTTCAACGAGGAGTCAAGAGCATTTCTAATGGATTTAACAGAGAAGATTCCATGAAGCTCAATGATCCATTCCCAAGAATCCGGTTTTGAGGAGAATTTGAAATTACATATACATTCCATCAAGCCTTGAAATTCCCTGCTTACCATGTCAGACATGTCTGAGTGTTTCCAATTCCAGCTAAGATCTACCCCCGTATCATTCAAGCCTTTAACCCTATACAAGACCCGACAGTTTTTAGAGCTTTCCAATCTGTATAATCTTGGAAATTTCTCTTTAAGAGGAATGCCCGACACCCACACGTCTTTCCAGAACCTTGTTTTATCCCCTCTACCCACTTGTCTCCTGAAAAGATCTCTTAAACTAATTCCAGCTTCCAAAAAATCATCTTCTATCTCAGTGATATTCTTCCACATTCCATTGTAGAATTTTTTTGCCAACTTTATATCATCCTGGTCAGATATATTGTGAATACTTCTAATCACTCTTGACCATAAGGAACATGCATCATTCTTAAGCTTCCACCACCATTTTGCTAGAAGGCAAATGTTGAAGTTTTTAAGACCATTAACACCAAGACCCCCCATATGTTTTGGAGTAGTTACCTTATCCCACGCAACCCAGTGTATAGATTTTTTATCTTCAGAACCTTGCCATAGAAACTTCCTTTTAATACGTTCTAAGATGTCAATGACAATCTTTGGAGCCTTAAAAACAGAGAGGTAGTAAAGAGGAATACTGCCAAGAACCGAATTTACTAACGTGAGCCTTCCCCCGAACGATAGGCATTTCCTTTTCCAAGCGTTTAATCTGTTCTTCAACTTATCAATAATGGGGTACCAATTTTTCGACAATCTCATGTTTGCACCAATTGGTAACCCAAGATAAATGAACGGAAAATTAGCCGCTTCACAGCCCAAGAAATTTGCAAGATCCAAAATATCACTCTGATCAACCCTTATGCCATAGACTTTGCTTTTTGAGAAGTTTACCTTGAGCCCAGAAGCTAGATGAAAACATCTTAAGATTCTCTTGAGGTTTATGAAATTGACAGGTGACCATTCGCCAATAAACATAATGTCATCAGCATAAATGAGATGAGAAATAAGTGCACCATTTCTAGGAAGTTGTAAACCGTGGAAAAGATTTAATTCTCGAGCATTTTCCATAACCACATGCAAACCCTCCATGGCAATAATGAACAGAAACGGAGAGAGGGGGTCACCTTGTCTTAAACCTCTCTGAATATTAAATTCTTTCGTGGGAGCACCATTTACTAGAATCGACCCCCTGCCGGATTTAAGAATGCCTCGAATCCAGTTTCTCCATTTGTCTCCAAACTTCATTTGAGCGAGTATTGTATTCAAATAACCCCAATCAACAGAGTCAAAAGCCTTGTCTAGGTCCACTTTGAAAAGAACAGATTTCATCTTTGATTTCTTTGCCCAATTGCAGATTTCATTAATAATGAATGGCCCGTCAAGGATGTTTCTCCCCTGAACATAAGCTGATTGCTCCTCACTAGAGGTGCACAAAAAAACCGGTTTTTTAAATAACCGAAAATAATAACCGAACCAGTTTTTTTAATAACCGGTTTTTTAATAACCGAACCGGTTTTTTAACCGAACCGGTTTTTTAGACGGTTTTTTATCTGAAACCGAACCGGTTTAAAAACCGAAAAAAACCGGTTTTTCTTCCGGTTAACCGAACCGAACCGGTTTAAAAATCGAAAAAAACCGGTTTGAAACTCAATCTCGTTTAAAAAAAAACGGTCAAAACCGGACCGGTTATAACCGAAACCGGTTTTTAAAAAAACCGGTTTTTAAAAAACCGGTTTTTAAATAACCGAAACCGGTTTTTAACCGGCTTTTGTGCACCTCTACTCACTGACAATGGTGTGGATAACCTTTTTCAATCTACGTGCCATCATTTTTGAGATTATTTTCACAAAACACCCGATTAGACTTATTGGCCTGTAGTCTTTAAGCGTTATAGGATCTCTGATTTTTGGAATCAAAGCAATGAAAGAGGCATTGCATCCCCTGGTGAAAGGGGATTATTTTCACAAAACATTCATTTCATTGATTTCTAATTCTTGCTGAAAGGGGGACAAAAAAAAGTTCACATTCATTAATTTCTATACATATCTAAAACCCTTGGCTAACAAGGTGGGGGCTAGCCCACTTGGCTAACAAGATGATTACTAACAAGAAGGTCATGGGTTCAAACCCTGGCACTAACATAACAAGGAGTAGTTTAGGAGTAGGAGTAGTATAGATTTGCCGTTCAAAAAAAAAAAAAAAAAAAAATCTAAAAGGATAAATATAGAAAAAGCCATTCAGTTATAAGGAAATATACAAACAAACTCTTTAGTTTTATTTTGCTTAAAAATATAAATCTTCTTTAAACTCCTAATATTTTGGCTTAGTTTATGAGAAAAGTCCCGAATTAATTTTTATTAACAAAAAAGTCTCAAATTAATTTTTATTAACAAAAAATGGCATAAACTACATGTTTTATCTTCAATAAATACTAATATTTTTGCACAGTTTACGGAAAAGTCTCAACATTAGCCAATTTTCAGTCATTTCTTGTTAATAAAAATTAATTTGAGACTTTTTGTTAATGAAAATTAATTTGAGACTTTTACTCTTCGACATGTGTTAGATCAGTTGTATGGATGTGTTGCTTTGTTATCCAATCGATTAAATATTCGAACTTACATGAGTTATTGGCAAAATTCATAAACCTCTCGGTTGTTGATGTCAGCCAGAATTGTTCATCGAAAATATTCCTGTTTGGGCGTTATCTCCTAAGATTAAAATGTGTTTCTCTCTCCGGGAATCAGTTTACCGGGACTGGCGACTTTGAAGCCACCACAACTTTAACACTCTAGAAATCTTGGATTTATCTTCTAATTCCTTTTTCAGCGTCACTCCTTCAACCACTAGAAATTTCAGTAGCTCAATGCTCTTAGACAAGTTGCAAATGTTATCGATTTAAGCAATAACTGGCTCAACTGCAGTATCCTCGATGAAATCAGTGGAGCAGCTTGGAAGAACTAAAAAATAAAAATCAAGAATAACATTTTGACCCGTCAAATCCCTCTATCCATCTAAAAATTGCCACGTTGTCAATAGAATGCAGTATCAAATCCAAGTATTTGCTTCAACCGGTTATTTGAAGTAAAAACCTATGATTTGGTTAAAATAACAGGTAAAACTTAATTCACTGGGTTTTTTTAAAGAAAATAAAACTGAAATTTTTTTTTAATATACGCTAATAAATAGAAGGTTTTTCGGACCTTACAAGAACTTGACGAATGAGTAAGTATGATTAGAAGTCCACTCGATTTTTTTTTTTCGGACCTTATAAAAAGGCGTGTTCAAGCAACGCATTTCGGAGGAAGCTTAAGGAGAGCATTTCCTTCTCCAAAAAATTTCAGCCTCCACCCCAAAATAGCCATGCCTTCCACCACTGATAATCCAGTCGACAAGAAAGAAGTTGTTGTCGTGAAGATAGAAACACCCGCGGAAGTCAACCATGAAACAGTCAGTTCCGCCATAGCATTTTTCTTGAATTCATCCGCTACATCGTTCCTCTACTGGACCGTCTCGGTCGCCTCTGGATGGACTATTATCCGCCAATATTTGGGGTAATCATGCTCCCATCCCCACTTAAGTTTCTTATCATCGGTTTAGCTGCTTTCGCAGAAATGAAGTCACAGGGGTCTGAATTTCCTTTCAAAACGCATCCTCGATCCATGAATGTCGCAGTAACCAGTCTACTCGTTTATGGTTTGGCTTCAGCAGCTGAGCATTTCATTTCCGCGACACGTCTTGGTCCGTCTTCAGTCTATGCGATTGCTGCTCACTCGGGAAGGATAGGTTGTTTGTGCATTTTGGTGGCATCTGTCGCATCTTTGTTCTATCTTTGATATTTGCATTTCTCTTACTTGTTTGTTGTTCCGTGTAAGATAGATTTAGGGTGATGTTACCCATGTAAAATTCCATCCCATATAGGTTTAAGATATGAACTATAAGCTCCTTATAGGCGCATAGTCTTAGTTGTTTGGACTTTGGATCAGTCTACTTTCGGGTAAGACATTATATATCTGAGGATACCTTTGATTTTGGACATCGACTCATGAAATGGCTTGTGGGTTATGTGGTCATGAGCGAACAATTACTTTGTTGTTTTGAAGTTATTTAGAGAAGTATGATATTTAAGGCTTCGATGTTACACATTAAGTATCTGATGTTAATTTTGATTTTGGGCATTGCCTTACCGATTGACTTATGACTCAAGGACAATAAGAATTTGAGAGCTAAAAGACACAATAGTGACATAACTAACAATTACTATACCCTTCTCAATGAATCAATAGAACCCCACCGCCACCCAACTACTACATAAATTTGATAGTAGAAGTAAACCCACACTAATGAACAACATAAAGCCAAAGGGTTAATTGGTTGCTGATATACCCATATGCAAAACATACCGACTTTTTTTATTTCTCTATCGCTAAATGTTTCTTGGTTATGTGTTTCTTTGAGATTCTTGAAATACCCTTTTTAAAAAATATTTTCGGCTTTTTATTTCTTTGGCTCTACTGTATTCTTGATTTTTGCACTAAATTTTCAAATTCTAAGATTTGCTATGGACTTAATTAGTGATTGTCGAGGCCAACAAATAAATATCCTAATTTTTATATACAAAAATAATATATAATATTAAGGTTATTGTCAAGATTACAGTGTGTAAAAACTGTTAATGTTTAAGATTGGATGCCATTACAATATAACAAGAGGATATATATAATATCCGGTACAATACTAAACTATTACAATACCCATACTAAACCCATACTATATTATCTAAATACTAAACCCATACTGTCTAACATTCCCCCGCAGTTGGAACGGGAGTCTTGCGGACGTTCAAACTGAACATGAAGATAGAGATAGAGATGACTTCAGTTGTAATCGGAGAAGATGTGCCGGCCATTGAAGCCGAGGAAAAGATATATGAGAAGAAGGAAGAGGATCCAGAAAAGCAGCAGTGGAGAAAAGAGGGGGTATTTGACTGTGAAAGTGGTTGCCAAAGTAAAAGAAGTATAAAATGCATGTGATGGGTGGAAAGCAGCGGGCTGGTCTTGGTAAGCAGCGGCTGGTCTTGACGACAGGAACCGGCTGGGTGGAATCTTTCCGGTGAGAAAATTAAGATCCAGAGAGAAGCCACAAGAAGAGGCGGCTATCGCCGGTGGAGGAGAAGGCAGCGGCGGAGTATGACACCGGACCAGAAGAGGCCGGAGTATTTGAGCTCAAGGAGAAGAAACCATGATGCATGTATGCATGCATGTATGTGTTTGTCTTGTCTTCAAACCGAGCAAGAAGAAAGAAAGAAAGAAAGAAAGAAAGAGGAGTGAGGAGAATGTTGGTCATCCATGGCGTAAAATTGTGATCTAGTTTCAGGTTACGGGAGAGAGAGAAAAGGGGGTAACAAGTAATAGGGGTACTTTCGACATTTCGGATGTTGAGTGTGTTAGGGGCATGGGTTAAAAAAAAAGAAAGAAAGTTACCCATGCTATTGTAAAAAGGAACAACCCACTACTACCCCACGTGAGGGTGCATGGGAAAAGTCCAACCAAAAGCAGTTTGCTGCAGCATGTTTCTCAAGAGCAGAAGCTTGGGTCTTGTACATTCTTAGACTAAAGAGATAGAAACTGAGGAAACTAAATATGTGGTGCAAGGGACTGATGAGAAGGAAAAGGGTTCCGTCGTGACTGAAGGAACTAACCCGGAAGCAACCACCGAGATTTCTGAAAAGAAAGAAGATGACCCAGAAGTTCCAAAACAAAGAACGAGAAGAGCATAGGTGCGACATCGAGGAGAGAGTGACACATGGAGGCGTTTTGAGGGGAATCGAAGGAGCAAGAAGATCAAAGTGAGGAGGATGAGCGGAAGCAGAATAGCAGCGGGAGAACAGCAGCAGCGATGTGCACAGGAGACAAAGTGAATGTGTTTAGGTTGTCGTCGGTTATTATAGAGTGAAGAAAGGAAATCTGAAATATAAAGAAACAAACGGAAGGGAAGGCACCTCCGACGAAGAATGTCGCCGGAGGTGAGCGGTGGCAGCACGTGGTTGTGGTCAGCACTAAACCTGCTCTGATACCATGTTAATGTTTAAGATTGGATGCCATTACAATATAACAAGAGGATATATATAATATCCGGTACAATACTAAACTATTACAATACCCATACTAAACCCATACTATATTATCTAAATACTAAACCCATATTGTCTAACAAAAACAAAAGTATAATCAAACTAGCTCTTTGATTAATTGGAAAAATCACTCAAAAACCTTTGATTACAATTGTCTCTCTTAAACATAAACGCGTTCAGGAGAATTGTATTTATAGCTAACCTAAAGACCAACTTGTATTGGATTACAACTATGAGAAGATAATGACCAAACTCGTAATTATCTCTTTATTGTGATAAGGATCCCGTGACTTTAGGATTCCAACAATCACCCCCGAATCTTTAAGTCCTTCTAGAGACATCTTCAATCCCGATCAAGCTCCGCATATCCTTGAACTTGACTCGAGCTAGTGGTTTTGTAAGAATGTCCGCCTTTTGTTCTTCACCGGGAATATACTCCACCTCCACTTGTTCGTTTTCAACACAATTGCGAATGAAGTGAAACCTTGTGTGAATGTGTTTACTTTTTCCATGAAAAACGGGATTCTTTGTTAGTTTGATAGCCGACTTGTTATCAACTCTTAGAACCACCTTCTCTTGCGCTTTGTTCATGATCTCTCCTAGCAAATCTTGAAGCCATATTGCTTGACACGCAGCCGCGGTGGCTGCCATGAACTCCGCCTCGCAAGATGATAAAGCGACGGTATCTTGCTTTTGCGAACACCATGTTATCGGAGATGACTCATAGTAGAAAATGTGACCGGTTGTGCTTTTTCCGTCATTCGGGTCAATATTATGACTACTATCGCTATAACCGATGAGTCGGTTTTGTCCCATCCTCTCATACTTGATTCCGTATCCCGTAGTCCCTCGTAAGTACCTTAGGATGTGTTTGATTGCTCCGCCATGTGATTCTCTTGGATTTTGCATGTATCGGCTAACAACTCCAACCGCGTATGCCATGTCGGGTCTTGTTTGCAAGAGATATCTAAGGAATCCTACCACCTTTCGAAATTGTGTCGGGTCGATTTCGGGTTCATCTTCGGCCTTTGACAATTTATTTCCTGGTTCCATTGGAATGTGGGTCGGATTGCAATCTTGTAAACCGGCTTCTTTTAGAATGCGTCGAGCATACGCTTCTTGATTTATAGTGATCTCCGATTCTTCTTGTTTTACTTCAATGCCAAGATAGTAAGTCAATCTTCCAAGATCCGACATCTCCAAGTTCTTGGACATTTCTAATTTGAATCTCTTGATCATGTTCAAATTAGTACCTGTGACAAACAAATCATCAACATAAATTGCTAAAATTAACAAGTTAGCTCCTTCACTTTTCCGGTACACCGATGGTTCTTTCATGCATTTTTGAAAACTCAAACTTTTCAAAATCCCGTCAAGCTTCGTGTTCCATGCTCGAGGTGCTTGTCTTAGACCATATAGTGCTTTTGTAAGGCGGTACACTTTATGCTCGTTGCCTTTCTTTATGTAGCCTTCCGGTTGTGTTACATAAACGGTTTCTTTTAAATCTCCATGCAAGAAAGCCGTTTTGACGTCTAAGTGATGAAGCTCCCACCCATTTGCAGCGGCTAAGGCTATAAGAAACCGGATAGTTTCGATTCGAGCTACCGGAGCGAATACTTCTTGAAAGTCGATACCGGGTTGTTGCACGTAACCTTTTGCAACCAACCTCGCCTTGTGTTTATTAATAGTGCCGTCTGCATTTTTCTTTACTTTAAACACCCATTTAAGTCCGATTGGCTTCACCCCCATAGGCTTGTTCACGAGAGTCCAAGTATTATTCTTGTTTATCGAATTAATTTCCGCGTTCATGGCTTTGACCCATTCCGGTTCCTTCTTCGCCTCCTCAACTGATATCGGCTCGTCATTGGTTGATAGGAGAAGTTCTTCAATGTCATCAAAGTCAAGAACATAGTCTTGAAGTCGAGTTGGAGGTTTCCTTGATCTTGTAGGCCTTTGGTTTTGATCATTATTGTTGACCGGACTTGGTTGTTCGTTTTCTTGTATTCCCGCTTCGTTATCTACCCCGTGATCCGATTCAATCGGTTCAATTATAGGATCATTGTTTCCTTGGTCGTTGTTCGTCTCATCTTCCGGATAGTCCCATGGTACTATGAATGAGCCCGGCTTATTATTGTCGGTTATTGCTTCGTTACTCCAATCCCACCCTTTGGTTTCATCAAAAATAACGTCTCGGCTTACGATTATTTTTTGCGTTGTCGGGTTAAAAAGCCGATAAGCTTTTGTACCCGGTTCGGAACCAAGATGCACTAGTGGTCTTGATCTTGCATCTAACTTCTTAATATTCACCGGTTCAACTTTTGCATGTGCTAGACACCCGAATATACGAACATTTTCTAAATTGGGTTTTCTTTTATACAACCTTTCATATGGAGTTGTATCGCCAAGGACTCGTGTGTAAACGCGATTAATTAAATTTGTAGAGTGATTTACCGCTTCTCCCCATAAATAATTTGGAACATGCATCGCCTTCATAATACTTCGTGTCATGTTCATAAGTGTTCGATTTCTTCGTTCCACAATTCCGTTTTGTTGCGGTGAGTATGGGGCGGTAAGGTGGTGTTTGACTCCGTTTTGCTCACAAAATGTATTAAACTCGAGAGAAGTAAACTCACATCCTCGATCACTTCTAAACACTTTCAAAGGCTTTCCAATTTCATTTTCCGCCAAAGCTTTGAATTTTTTGAAGTGTGTAAACGCCTCACTCTTTTCTTTCATAAGAAAAATCCACATAAATCGGGAAAAGTCATCAATTAGTGCGAAAACATACCGATTTTGACCTTTGGTTGCCGGCGTGATCGGACCGCATAAATCGCCGTGAACTAGTTCCAAAGGTTGCTTCGCCTTTTATGTCGTCATAGTGGGAAATGACTTTCTTGTTTGTTTACCGACCAAACAAGATTCGCACAATTGATTTTCATGGTCAAAGTGGGGTAACCCTTTGACTAGACATTTATTGGACATCTTTTTCATTGACTCGAAATTGATGTGCCCAAGTCTTGCATGCCATCGCCACGTATCTTCACTTAGTCTCGAATAAAGGCAAATAGGTATTCCAATTTTTAATTTTATTTTATAAAGGCGGTTTGAAGTTCTTTGTACCTTCATTAATAAGTTGCTCTCGGCATCATGCATAGTCAAAAAATTATCTTTCATCCGAATATCGCACCCGGCTTCGGTTGCTTGCCCGAGGCTAATAATATTATTTTTTAAATCCGGTATGAAATAAATTTCGGTCATCAATCGTTGTTGCCCCGATTTTCCTTGGAAAAGAATAGATCCTTTTCCTTTAATTCCTACACACGAATTATCACCGAATTTAACCCTCCCGGTTATATCTTCGTTGAGTTCGGAAAAAAACGAACGGTTTCCCGTCATATGATTACTTGCCCCGTTATCCAAATACCACACGTCCGTATCTAGTGAGTTGTATTGAGACGGCATCACTTTCTCTTCGTTTAAAAATACGGTCTCATGTAAAAATACGGTCTCATCGTGCTCGTCGCTCTCGGTAAAATTACTTTCCTGGAATTTTTGAATCTGGTCTGGACATTTTGACGCGTAGTGACCCGGTTTATCGCATCGAAAACAGATAAGTTTAGACATGTCTTTTTTCTTGGACTTATTAATTTTATTTTGGTCTGGACTTGAATTGGACTGGTTAGAGTTTGTGGTATGCGAATTGGGCTTACTGGTTTGTGAGGTCCGGTTCGTGCTTTTGGACCCACCTCCCCCATTAAACCCCTTAGTCGTTCCTTTGCCTCTCGTTCCGCCATGCGAACCAGACCCGACTCCTCCTCCAGTCGATTTTGAGACCAACACCTTTCCCTGACCATCGCCATCGTCTTCTGCCCCCCTTATCCTTTCCTCGTAAGCTTTCAGCCTTCCAACTACATCCTCGAAGCCTACTGACTTCAAATCGAGCACTTGTCCAAGGGAAGCGACGATGTGTATGAATTTTCTAGGCATGGATTTGAGGAATTTCTTCACTAGTTTCGATTCCTCAATCGTTTCTCCTAGAGCCGACGACTTAGAAGCGATTTCAGATAGCTTACCGGTGAAGGTGTCGATTGTCTCCGACTCCATCATCGTTAGGCGATCGAAATCGGCGCTTAGGGTTTGTAGTCTCGCTTCTTTCACTCTATCAGCCCCTACATAACGCGTTTTGATCGCATCCCAGAGAGCCTTAGAGGACTCGGCTTCTCCGATTTGCATGATGAGACTTTCCGGCAACGCTTGGTACAAAAGCCCCATGGCGAGGCAGTCCTTTTCTTCACTAGCATCGGTTCCAGGATCAATCACAGTCCAAACCTTGTGGATTCGAAGCACCACCTTCATCCTCATAGCCCACACGGTGTAATTGGTGGACGTAAGCATTGGACAGGCAACGGAGGTCGATCCACTCTCCTTCATTCTCACCGGAGCATCTCCTCCTTCTCCTTCCGCCATGTTGACCGGCTTGTCAACAGGTTTGATTTCAAAGCCCTTACGATCTTAGCTCTGATACCAATTCAAGATTACAGTGTGTAAAAACAAAAGTATAATCAAACTAGCTCTTTGATTAATTGGAAAAATCACTCAAAAACCTTTGATTACAATTGTCTCTCTTAAACATAAACTCGTTCAGGAGAATTGTATTTATAGCTAACCTAAAGACCAACTTGTATTAGATTACAACTATGAGAAGATAATGACCAAGCTCGTAATTATCTCTTTATTGTGATAAGGATCCCGTGACTTTAGGATTCCAACATATTGTATCCATAGAGACCAGTTCAATTTAGAAATCTATGTAAACATGAAAGTAATTTTAAACAACATAAAATAGTAAGGGGGTTTTGTTTGTTTGAGTTCTAAATTAAACAAGGAAAATAACTGTTAAATTTCCAATGGAGTAATTCAATAATGAGTGAGGGGTCAATATTGAGGTATTATCACTAGACCAACTAGTTAGTTTATCATTATGATTATGATGCAATATTTTCAATTCAATCCAATTTGGCTAAAGTAACTCAAAAGCTTGAGTCAATTAGATTATTTATAATTTGTAAGGATATTAGAGAAGCTTTTAAAATCATTTTTAGGGCGTGTTTGGCACGGAGCTTTTGGGAGCGTTTGAGAGCTTTTAGCTTCTAGCGTTTTAGGAAATAGTTTTAATGAAAATCAAAAGCTTCGTTCGGCTACACGAGCTTGAAGCTTTTATTTTAATCTAAACGCTATTATTTTAAAAGTTAGTTGAAGTAGTTTTTAACAAAAAGCTCTACCAATTATACAATTAATTACTAGAATACCCTTCAACTATAACCAATAATTACATAGATGTCATTTTATGTAATTTTTGCATATTTTAAAAGCTTTCAACTACTTTTTCTGAATAGTCATATAGAAACTAAAAGTTCCAGCTTCTAGCTTCCAACTACCCGCTACCCGCTACCCGCTACCCGCTACCCGCTACCCGCTACCCGCTACCAGATAGTCATATACAACCTAAAAGTTCCAGCTTATAGTTGTGGATTGCCATTGATGATATAACAATACTTATTTGGTTCTTCTACTTGTAATTAACATGGATGTCTCTCAATAATACGCACCTAGCTTGTACTTGTAATTAACGTGCATGTCTCTCAAGAGTGCTTGTACTTAAATTCTATATCTTCCTCCACCCAACATTCTTCGTTATCGTCATATGAATCAGAATTATTACTATCCATCCTACATAATACAAATATAAAATGTCAAATAATAATACATAATATAAAATGTCGATTACATAACAACACCCAATAATACATAATATAAAATGTCGGATACTTAATGTCGAATGATAACACATAATGTCAAACGATAACATATAAAAATGGTAACACATAATCAATATTCCATAAGTAACTTAAGGGCATATCGACAAACATCATCAAAGTATCATTATCCCATATGATTTTTGGTTTATTTTTTTCTTAATTGTTTCACAATCAACAACATTTGGGCCCTTTGAGGGCATTATATTATCCATCTTTCTTAGTTCAAGCATTAGGGACCTTCCACCATTGTTACCACTTCATAGGTTCCACCCACTTTGGGTGAAACTGTCGATAGAGGGAAGAAAATTCATGTGGAATTAACCAAGGCAGAGAAGAAGGAACAACAGATAAATAAGTACGAGAAACTTCGACGGATGAATGTTATTGCAAGGGGAAGGGTTGGAATCAACCAAGATTTGGGCCCAATTCAGAAAACATGGACGTTTGAAACAATTATGTCACTAGGCTTCAGTACCCTTGAACTATTTCACTGAATTCCACTATAGCCATACTCTGTAGAAAATTCTCTCAACTGCCAACTTGATCTCCCTTATTGTCTGAAGGCCTTTTCTTGTAATCAATTCAATACCATTTTCAAGGTGAAGGGAAGGGTAAATTACCAAACAAGATTTCATGCAGTGCTTGGCAAAGATCAATCTGAAGTCACGAAGGTGGAAAGCATCACGAAGGGCGAAAAGTTTGAAAACCCCCTTCAGAACTATGTCTACAAAGTCATTAGAGGCGAAGACAACAAGTTTCATGAGTTTACATTGGCTGACTCCCCTTTGATGAATTCGTACGACTTCGTGATGTTAGTTGAAAAATGGTGTATAATGAATCAGAAACCTATGCCAAAGAAAACCAACTTTACTCCTGGCCAAATACATGTTTGTAGGTTTTTGGAGTACTATATCAATTTGTTTATCGATTGTGACACAAATGTGGCAAAGTTATTTAAGAAAAAATTGGGAGTTTCTGACAAGAAGTTGGATGAGATTGAGGATGGAGTGATTTTGAAAGAACTATGTGTTGTAGTCTATAGTAGTAGACTTCTTCCTAGAAGTCCTTGTAGAAAGTTGTTCTTCAATGTTGACTACAAAGGCAAGTTCCATATTGACTTTTTGCAAAGCATCATCGTACGGGCTAACACTTGTGAAGCAAACAGTGCAGAAGACAATAAAGAGTTCAAAGACCACATAACATGGTGGATAAATGCCACAGGTTCTTCTAGACATTTTCCTACTACTGTAACTTCGACCCTTTGGTGCCTACGACACAAAGGAGGAGATTGTTGGGTATTTTGATTGTGCCGAATTTTTGCCCCAACCCATCCAAGTCATGAAGCCATACGAAGTTTTTAAGTCATACGAAGTCGTGCAAAATTACTTGCAAACTTACTATCGTGCATGTAACATCCCAAAATTTTAGGGTAAAATTAAAAAAAAATTAAACGAATACTTCAATATAAGAAAAGCCACTTAATTAATTTTGACAAAATTCCATAACTTATAAGTTTAATGAAAACATCCCAGGATTAATAAAAGTTAATGAAATCACAACATAGCGGAACATCCATTCAAAAACAGTCCTCCAATAAAGCAGCACAGTGTATACACGTCACGCCTTGCCATCCATGGTACCTGATGTACCTGAAACAGTAGTTTATATAGGGAAAGGGTAAGCACGGAGCTTAGTGAGTTCCTCATAATACCATACGATCCATCACATAACATACAACACACAATAACCATTCATATGTCTGTGAGACTCACGGGCTATCCCTGTTCTGCCTGAAGACTCACGGGCAGTTCCCGTTCTGTCTTATCGCTCGCAGGCTTTTCCCGTTCCGTCTAATGACTCGCAGGCTATTCCCGTTCCGCCTATTGGCTCGCGGGCTATCCCGTTCCGTCCACAAACAATCATTATCATAGCAATAATTCATACAATTATCATAACAGGTAAGATCACCTTAGTCTAACATATCTTCCTTCCTACGCATGCAATATCACATATAGTATAGTGAGAAGACTCACCTGATTATAGTTGACTATATCGTTTATCTTTCTCGGCTTTGTATTTCCTTCAACTTTAACTGTTAACATAATAAGAAATCTATCATTTCTTAATCATTAACTATATTATAGTCGCATCATTAAACCCTTCAATAATTCCAATATGATACTCCATGATTTATCAAGTAAAGAACGGCCAGGTAGAAGATTAGATGGGGTGGCAGGATCCTTTCAGCATTTTAGCCCTTCAGAAAATCCAACAACCAGATCCCAAGTAATCGGCCTAGTCACCGTCCTCGTAAGTAAATCAATCGGTATTATTTTTGGAAATTACGAATTGTTATAATAACGACATTTTAAGGTTTTTGTTTACTATTGTTAGAAATGAGTATAATATAACATATGTTATACTTATTAAATATTCTACTTCTTAACAAAAACTATTTTACAATACCTAATTAAGCTATAGAAAGGTTTGTAGTTACCTTATGACCAGTCGTCGAGATCTATAACTCATTCGTTAGGCTTTTAAGCTTCCTTCCGCTCACTTGCTTACACTCTAGTGCTTAGAAACCTCTATATATTGGATTGAGATTTAGTTGTGTGGTTTATGAGATGTTTTGAGGGGTATTTATACTTGAATTCTAGAATAAAAAATGGCATGACACTTTTGACAAAAGATTTTAATAATATAACTTTGTTGAAATTAATACCTTCTAGAATCAGTCTGTTCAAGACTGGTTTAGCCGACTTTAAACCCATGAAATTCACGTTTTTATTTGATATTCCAGAAATTTATCTCAATAGCTTTCCAGGGATGTATTTTACGTATTTATACGATTTTTCTATGATTTATTATTAATTTTTGAAAACAGACTATCTAATCTGTCAATTCCGAACTAATCAGTAAAGATTGCATTTTTTACCATAGATAATGTCATTTTCAAGCTTACTATTATTTTTGGTAATTGTACTAGACTCAATTTGTAAACTTTGTGCACTGGTTTGAGGTCCAAACGATTTTTCTAGAATTAATTATGATTTTTCTAAAAACGACACAAAATGTTGATTTTCATATGAAATTGTAACTAAAGTTTTTCTTAGCTTTATAACTACCAAAAATCATATAATTCCTAACACTCTTATTTTAAGTATATGTTATAATCAGGATACGGGTCTTACAGTGCACCTAGGGTCGTGTGCATATTAGCTGAGTTAGTTAGTTTGTGCCTTTTTGGGCTACATCGAATAAGGTATAAGCCTAGTTAGTAAAATATATATAACTGCACTTGCTAGGTTATAGTTACGTTATCATATCATTGTAACGTCTAGATCGTACTTAGATGCTCGTCATACTCTATATTTAAGAGCTTTATTTTTGTACCAGTTACCCGATCAATCTAAGTATTCGACACCGTTTATCTTCATATTTTCCTGTTGCATGATTGCATGATAATTGTTCTTGATATTATTTGTGTTTGTCTTATCGATTTATATCCTTACAATCACGTTTCTGCACTCACACATCCTTAGAGTTTACATTAATGAGATATATTTATAGTAATGGTTGACCTAAAAGGCTTGGGTCTGAGCCCATGCACTAGACATGCAAAGAGCATGTCGTGCACCCATACTTTCAGCTGACACCCACGTGTTCTTGATAATTGTGTTCTACAAGTTACCCTTATACATATGCTGAGAACTCTACAACCAAGCTTGGTTGCATATTGGGCTTTGCGTCATACGGAAGTGACTTCGGACAGCGATGCACACTCCAGATTGACTGACTCTGGACCGAAATGTGCACTTCGCATCATACCGGTCAGAACTACGCTCAGGATCAATTGATTCCGGACCGCAATACACTTTTCTACTGCTAACTCCTTCATTTGCGGATGGACTTGAAATGCTAAATCTTGGACGCAACTCCATTGTGGATCAATCCATAACTGTGGCTTCGGATGATTAGCCTCCACCTTACTCAACAAAGTGAGGTATCCTCATTAAAAGTTTTCAAAATATTATATTATAGTTTTACTTTAACAAATATGAATTATAAGATTTTTATGTCAACTAATATAAAAGAAATAGATGGAGGATTTAAGGTGTTAAAAGAGTGTTGTTGAGTGAAAACTCTAAAGATAAACCATGGGCCTCCAAAAAAAAAAAAAAGACAAAGCTTGAAAAAAATAAAAAAAATTGTAAGTCTGCAAGAATAGAACTTCCAACCACAATCGTCAAAGAATGTCGGTAATACCGTTGGGGTAGAGGCTTTCTTATTTTTTTTAAATACGACATTAAACTTATAAACAATCATACAATTTAATATTCATTCTGTCACATAAATATGATGATAACGGTATAATATAAAATCAGTGAAATAGTATATGTTGAAGGAATGAAAATTTGAGTATTTGACAAATGAGTTATGTGGTGTTCTTGAGTTTTACAAGGAAGGAAATAAGGGAAGAGAGAGAAGGGAAAAGAAAAAAAATAGAGTTAATTCATTATGTTCTTGAGTTACATGAAAAAACATAAAAGGTAAGTTGTGTTTTAAAGTTTTTTTTTTTTTTTGGTTAGAACGGCAATCTAACATATTTCTTACTCCTAAACTACACGTTAATATCTCCTATGTTTCTAACAAGATTTGAATCATTGATCTCAAGTAGAAAATACAACACCTCATGTAACTTGATGCAACTGGACTAGAAACCCTTTTACTGTTTTTAAGTAAGATGAAAAAGGAAAGGAAAAATGTCAATATTTTCATATTTTTGTCTTTCATTTAAAAAGAAAAATGTTGCGGAGGTGAATACAGGACAATACCTTTCTCTCTTTTCCCTTCCTAATCCCTCAAAAAATCTATAGGAGATATTCTAATACTTTTTTTTATCAATCTCTTTCTTTGTCTATGACTGTCTTTTCCCCTTAAAGAAAACAAAAACTTTGTCTATGACGATCTTTCCCCCCTAAAAAACAAAACTTTGTCTATGACTTTCTTTTCCCCCAACACAAACTTTGCCAATCTTTTCGTCCTAAAAGTGGTATATTTAGGCGATAGGACCACCTTCCAAAGGAAGCATCAGCAGAGCATTTTCTTTTCCAAAATAGTCTGTCTCCACCCTAAAAGAGTCATGCCTTCCCCCACTGATAATCCGGTCGACCTGGAAGGAGTTGATGTCGTGGACATAGAACCACCCACAGAAGTCTACCATCAAAGAGTCAGTTCTGCCATAGCATTTTTGTCGAAATGCATCCGCTACCTCATTACTCTACTGGAAGGTCTCGGTCGCCTCTCGATGGAGTATTACCCGCCAATATTTGGGGCAATCATCCTCCCATCTCCACTTAAGTTTATTATCATCGGTTTAGCTGCTTTCGCAGAAATGAAGTCACAGGGGTCCGAATTTCCTTTCAAGACGCATCCTCGATCCATGAATGTGGCAATTACCAGTCTACTCGTTTATGGTTTGGCTTCAGCAGCCGAACATTTCATTTCTGCCACACGTCTTGGTCCGACTTCAGTCTATGCCATTGTTGCTCACTCGGGAAGGATAGGGTCTTTGTGCATTTTGGTGGCATCTGTCGCATCGTTGTTCTATCTTTGATATTTTCGTTTCTCTTACTTGTTTGTAGTTCCGTGTAAGATAGATTTAGGGTGCTGCCATGTAATATTCCATCCCATATTGATATAGGTTTAAGATATGAACCATTAGCTCTTTATAGGCGCATCCTCTTAGTTGTTTGGACTTTGAATCAGTCTACTTTTGGGTAAGACATTATATATCTGATGATACCTCTGATTTTGGAAATCGCCTCATGACCTGGCTTGTAGGTTATGTGGTCATGCGGCAACAATTACTTTGTGGTTTGAAGTTATTTAGACAAATATGATATTTAAGGCTTCCATGTTACACATTAAGTATCCGAGGTTAAGTTTGATTTGGGCATTGCGTAATGGATTGACTTATGACTCAGGGAAATAAGAGTTTGAGTGGTGGAGTTTGAAACATCCCCCTTCAATTTGCTTGTGCTTGTGAACATATGGCTTCCATAATACCTTGGTAGCATGCTAAGACTTATTTCTAATAACTGATTCAGTTGTTTTGGAGCTTATATGGGATTTGGTCATGGAATTATGGCACTTTCTTTAAAAATATATCTATCCATGTCAACTTTATTCTTAGTTCGTCTATTTGCTCCATAAATGACACTCCATAATATTTCCTACAATCATCGAAGTACTGAATTCGTCACAATGCTATGTTTTGTCTCGATTAATATCAGTTGGGTTCTTGAGATTTTGATCTGAATTGGAACTCTATCATGGAAACTAAATCATCAAAACCAACTTGGAAATTGTTTGAATACATATATGCGCATGTTTGTCTGTAGGTGTATCTTCTTTTTATGCTCCTTTGTCACAAATATTACTAAGACCAATATTTTTTTTCCTTGTGTTGTAGTTTAGAAGCATTGGGCAGCGCAGATTTGGTACTCTATCATGGCATCATTGGTTGCTAAGGAAATGGTTCAGGTAGTATATTGAAGCTGTTTTCCTATCCTGGATCATTATCTTCCATTAACAAATTATAGTCTTTCTTGTTGATTGTGTGTAAATTATCGTTAGAAAAGATAAATTAGCACAGAAATATTATCATCCCTATTCCCCTCTTAAGTATTACGGATAGTGTGTCACTTTGAAACAGTTAATCATGAAATTGGTTTAATTGGATCTAATTGTTTGATCTGGGATATGTTAATTTGTGTGTAAACCAAATCGAGCCTTCTATATATTGATTTAGTTTGAAAATTATTTATTTACATAAACTAAAAAAGGTTATTTTCATTTGGTAAATCCATAGAAAACCCAACATGTTATATCCTGATGCTTAGAAAAACCATTGTGTTATATTTTGTCCACTAAAACCATTTTATTTTGATTTTCTCTAAATTAAAGCTTCGTGGCCATCTTATAGCATTGTACTTCCACTAAAACCAGAACATAGCAATGTAATTTCATTAAGTGTCCATTAAAACCTGTACAATGACCTCAGAGGGTTGATCTCGAAATTTCTTTGAAAAAACCAGAACATAAAATGGTCACGAATCATAAATTTAGGCAAGATGCCAAGATCACAACATAAAATGGTGCTAATGGACAAAAATATAGAGTATTGAGAGAGAATACAATGAGAATTACCCATTCCAATTTCAAGCAAACGTGAATGGCAGCATGTCACATTCAAAATTACAGTTATATGGAAGTATAGGGTGCTAATTGCTAAAGTGCAAAGTAACATTACTAATTGTGTTTATAAGCACAATATCAGTAAATTATATTGGTATACTTGTCAGATCAAGAACAAACCAAGACATTCATATCCACTTTGTGCAAGTAACATTGCTCAAGAGGTAAAGTGCACGTGTTCTTGGAGAAAAAATAATGCATAATAGGTAAGAGAGATAATAATCCATGCAAGAATTCACATAATTAAGGTTAGATTTGTATTCTTTTATGTAGTTTATTTCTCGTATGTTCATGTTAGGTGACCAAAGAAGACATTACAGTGGAGATTGCTACATTGTTCTTCTGATCTTTTTTTGTTTGTCTTGTAAAATCTTAGTTCACCTGTGTTAGGTGTGTAACAAGAGTTGTCATAGCAAAAGGTAAAATCTGAGCATGAGCTTCTGATTCCTCTCTAGATTTTTTGTAAAAAATAAATTATAATTTCGTCTATATACTATTCAAATTGTTACCATTCATGTTTATTTTCATCTCTTTTTATATTTATTGACAAACTATTAGACCAGGATATGTATTATGTGAAATACGTGGTACCAAAATGTAATTTCTGTATCTATATAAACTCATTAATGAAAATACAAGGAACACAAATTTGAGCCGTATTCCTTTATGGTATCAGAGCAGGGGAATCCTCGTATTTACCCTAGCCTACATCTTCTTACTCTGATTTAACTTCTCTCTCTGATTTAACCTTCTATCGGCATCTGCTTCTTCTTCTCCTTCTAGTCGATCTTCCACCCCACTCTGTTTGATGGCTTCATTACATCCGGCTGTTACCGTCACCAATATCCGGAACTTCATTCCACTCGTTTTAGAGATGGATAATGGGCAATACACATCATGGGTTGAATTATTCAAAATTCATTGTCGAGCACACAAAGTAATTCACCATATTTTACCGGAGGAAGCTTCTACACCTAAACCTGCACCCCGCAAAGACAAGGAAAAAGTCGATGATGTGGCTCTCAACAAGCGTCTAGATTTTATTGTTCTCCAGTGGATTTACGATACAATTTCAAAAGACTTGCTCATCACCATTCTCAAACCCAATTCCACAACTGCTCAAGCTTCGAAATCATTGGAAAACATCTTTATTAACAGCAAACCTTCAAGGGCACTGTACCTTGAAAACAAGTTCAATAATGGCAAACTGGATTCTTTCTGTAATGTTTCTGCTTACTACTGTCAACATTGTCTGATCAGCTCACTAATGATGCATGTTGCACCGGTTTCCAATGATCGTCTGGTTCTTCAATTAATCAAGGGGCTTGGAGATAGATATGCTCCAAGAATCCACCCCTTTACCGGATTCCTACACCGCCCGTTCAAAACTAATTCTAGAAGAAATCCCCAAGAATCATAGCTCCAACATTGCGCTAACTACCACCACTTCCAAAACATCGGCTGACACTGCAACCGCCCTGAACACTCGGACAGCCGCTGCAACCACTGACCGGCGACTTTTTCCATTACTAATTTAAGGGACTAAAATTGCAATTATATCAAACTAAAAGTATAGGGACTGAATTTGCAATTAGTTCATTTATGTTGAAATGGCAAACTTGTAATTTTGCTAAATTTTATGTCTTCTATCTTGTAATTTTTCGAAAAATGATGATTTTTTTCCATTACTAATTTAAGGGACTAAAATTGCAATTTTCTCAAACTAAAACTATAGGGAATTCATAATTAATTTATATTTAAATGACAATCTTGTAATTTTAAAAAAAAATGATGTCATTTTTTTGTCACTAATTACATGGACTAAAATTGCAATTATCTCAAACTAAAAGTATAAGGACTGAATTTGCAATTAGTTTATTTATATTGAAATGGCAAACTTGTAATTTTGCTAAATTTTATGTATTCTTTCCTTTTTTTTCCTGAGTTTCTTAAATTAAAACTACAAGGACTAAATTTGTAATTAGTTTATTTATGTTATATGACAAACTTGTATTTTTCGAAAAATGATGACTTTTTCCATTACTAATTTAATGGACTAAAATTACAATTATTTCAAACTAAAACTATAGGGACTGGATTTGTAATTAACTCATTTATGTTTAAATGGTAATTTTATAATTTTTCAAAAAATAATGTCCTTTTTCCATCATTAATTACATATCTTCTTTCCTTTTTTCTCTTGTTAATAGGATAGGTAATTTGAAGGAAAAAATTAATTATTAAAGTAAACGTTAACTATAAACTTCTTTTATATTCATTCCGATTTAAAAACACATAAAATATTTATAATCATCTCATCTTATTGTCAACTAGAAAACACAAGGCTACCCGGTTTCTTATTATATTTATTCCTTCTTTTCTCTTTCTTTTTGTCCTACTCTCTTTCCTTGCGTCATCTCCCATTTTTTCTTCCTTCTACCGGTTTCTTTTTATTTTGATTCCTTCTTTTCTCTCTTTTTTTGGTCCTACTTTCTTTCGTTGCTTCGACTCTAACATGTTTCCTCCTCCTTTTTGTTATCGCCTGATACAGAAAAAGCCAAAAACTTACTTACTGCAACTTCCAGGATGTTTCTTCACCAGTTATGAGTTAACCGTACATTATATAAAGCACCAGAGCATTTCCTTTTCGCCATAAAATCAGCCACCATCCCAAAAGAGGCACCGTCAAACTAATGGACCAGGAAGAAGTTGTTGTCATGGAGATAGAACCACCTGCAGGAGTCTACTATGGAACAGTCAGTTCCGCCATAGCATTTTTGTTGAAACGCATCCGCTACATCGTTACTCTACTGGAAAGTTTCGGTCGCCTCTGGATGGACTATTACCCGCCAATATTTAGGGTAATCATGCTCCCATCCCCACTTAAGTTTATTATCACCGGTTTAGCTGCTTTCGCAGAAATGAAGTCACAGGGGACCGAATTTCCTTTCAACACTCACCCTCGATCCATGAATGTCGCAGTTACGAGTTTACTCGTTTATGGTTTGGCTTCAGCAGCCGAGCATTTCATTTCTGCCACACGTCTTGGTCCGGCTTCAGTCTATGCCATTGTTGCTCAGGAAGGAAGGATATGTTGTTTGTGCATTTTGGTGGCATCTGTCGCATCTTTGTTCTATCTTTGATATTTTCATCTATCTTACTTGTTTGTTGTTCCGTGTGAGATAGATTTAGGGTGCTGTTACCCATGTAGCATCCCATCCCATATGAGGTTTACTATATGAACCATAAGCTCCATATAGGCACATATTTTTAGTTGTTTGGAATTTGGATCAATCTACTTTCGGGCAAGACATTATATATCTGTGGATACCTTTGATTTTGGACATCGCCTCATGACCTGGCTTGTGGGTTATGTGGTCATGAGCCAACAATTTAGGTATTTATGACATGTTAATGTGATTAAACATATGTATGACTTCTTTTTGTAGAAACAATTTAGGTATTTATGCTTACTTCGTGTATTTGCTCCATAAATGTCACTCCATAATCTTTCCTACAATCATGAAAGTAGTGAATTCGTCACAATGCTCTGTTTTATCTCGATTAATATCACTTATGTCCTTGAGATTTTGATCTGAATTGGAACTCTGTCATGGAAACTATATCATCAACACCACCTTGAACATTGTTTGAAATTTGTTGAATACATATATACGCTTCTTCGTCTGTAGGTGTCTCTTCTTTTTATGCTCCTCTGTTACAAATGTTACCAAGACCAATCATTACATTCCTTCTTTTTGTCTTTTTGTTTATATCTTATATAACCAATCTTTTTTTTTTTTTTTTTCGTGTGTTGCAGTTTAAAAGTATTGGGTAACGCTGATTTGGTACTCTATCAAGGCATCATTGGTTGCTGGTATGGATTTCAGGTATATGGTATATTGAATCTGTTTTCCTCTCCTGGATCATTATCCGCCATTAACAAATTATAGTGTTTCTAGTTGATTATGGATAAATTATCACCAGAAAGCAATCAGAAAAAAGAAATTAGTACACAGGTATTATCATCCGTATCTCCCCCTTGAATATTACAGATAGCGTGCCACTTTGAAACAGTTTATCATGAAATTGGTTAAACTGGATCTAATTGTTTGATTTGGGACATGTTAGTTTGTGTGTGAACCAAATCGAGCCTTCTATATATTGATTTAGTTTGAAAATTCTTTATTCACATCAATTAAAAAAGGTTAATTCTATTTGGTAAATCCACAGAAAACCCAGGATTTTATTTGGATTTTGCCTAAATTAATGCTTCGTGGCCATTTTATAGCAATGTACTTCCACTAAAACCAGAACATAGCAATGTGATTTCATTCAAATGTCCATTAAAACCCGTACAATGACCTCATAGGGGTTAATCTCAAAATTTCTTTAGAAAACCAGAACATAAAATGGTCATGAATCATAAATTCAGGCAAGATCTCAAGATAAAATGGTGTTAATGGAAAATATAGAGTATTGAGAGAGAATACGATGAGACCTCTACCCATTCCATTTTCAATTAAACGTGAATGGCAGCATATCACATCCAAAATTACAGATATATGTTAGTATAGGGTGCTAAAGTGTAAAGTAGTATCCTCCATATGCTACTTGTGTTTGTAAGCATAATAGCAGTAAATTCTATTGTTATACTTGTCAGATCAAGAACAAAACAAGAAATTCATATCCACTTTGTGCAAGCAACATCAAGAGTCCATTGCTCAGGAGGTAAAGTGCATGTGTTCTTGGAGAAAAAATACATAATAGGTGAGAGAGATAATAATCCATGAAAGAATTCACATAATTAAGGTTATATTTGGATTCTTTTCTGTACTTTATTGGTCGTATGTTCTTTTTTCCTTTTTCCACTGGAAAATTAAAATTCTATAAAAGCTTTGAGGATCTATCCGATGATGAGTTGATTTGCAAGCTCTTGGAATTAGTTATTATTTACTTGATCTGTTGCTGCTAGGGGCTGCTTAGATTTGCCTCTTACAAATGAGTAATCACTTTTATTTAGCGGTTATCAAAAGTTGGAGTAAAAAAGAAACAACACATTGGATCACAAAGAAACAAGTCATTTGATCATATAGGGGCTCCTGATTGAACAAAGTAAACAAGATGAGGGAGTTTTTCATTCTGAAATAGAAGTCAAATGCTAGAAAACTAAATACAATTACATTGGGAATTTTGAATTAGGGAAAAGAGTGTCATCTTTACTGTTTTGGGGTTTTTCTACTAAAAAGGACATTTTGCGAGCTGAATGTAGGACTAATGTTAGACAGTGGGCAACAGTGATACCAAATATTATACTTACAATCATTTGAAGTGTCCAGTGACAAGAATAATGGATAGAAAATCCAACATAAAAAGTTTGTTTATACAAAATTGCATAATTGAGGTAATGAAATGAAAAAGTGTGTTGGTGTGCTGTGCAATAGGATTCACAAATGCTGATCTTTTATTTCTACATTTCAATCTGATCTTAATAGATGTATATTCACATAACAATTTAGTTTCCAACCTTGTAATCATTCTCAAACAAGTCGTTGAATGTAAATTCGCAAAAAGTTGTAATTGGAACCATCATGAGGCCCTGCACCCTTCATACAGGCATGTTCATTTTCTAATTTTTGTATATAGAATTCATGATTTCAAATATTTTGTTAATTTTGTGAATGTAATTTGTCTTTTTGATATTGTAACCAATTGTTGTTTCTTGGAGGTTAAGTTGCTAAACATCTTGGCTTTACTTGGTAACGGTGACAAGTAGTCCAGCGAGCAGATCTTATACAATACATGTATTGTGATGTTTTATTTATTGTTGCCGTTAACTTATTTTTTCTGATGACATATACATAGGGTTCATTGAGATGTGTGGCAGCCATGACCAGGTGGTTTAAGGCAGTGAATGTCCAACCACGGTCTTGAAGTTGTGAACCATATCCCACTTTCATTTTTTTTATTCCAATAGTGTACTTTTAGTGCTTTTCTTAATAGGTTAATGTACTCTGAAACAATTATAGGTTTAGTTGTTTCAGTTGTTTCCAATTGTACTTTGACAAATCCATCAATTATAACATTGTATTCATTTTTTTTACCTTATTATGCATTGTGTTATATAATGCTATAAAAGTTCTTAAGTTTGTCAGAAATGTTTGTGTTTACCTTTTTACGTATTTCTGGTTCATTTAAACTCATAAGTTTGACAAAAAAAATTGAGTTTTACCCTTGTGACGTGCTATCAAAGGTTTCAAGGTTACAATGAAATGAAATTCGCAAAGAAACCTTAAGTTTGCAAAAATTTTATGCTTTAACCCTAAGTATTTATTTTATATTATATGTATTTATGAAACGAAAAAATATTTAATACGCGAAAATACATATTTATACACAAAGTATTTCATTAAACAACGTATTTACATTTAAAAAAAATGATATTTATGTGTATATGTTTTTTTGCCGGCTTATACGGTTTAAAACATAAAAAACCATATTTATGTTTATATGTAAGGGTAAATTGCAAAAAAGTCACAAAGTTTACACAAAATCTTGATTTTGACACTATGTTTATTTTTTTGGCAATTAAGTCACTAAGTTTTTCAATTTATTATAGTTTTGACCATTTTTGACCGGTCAAACCGACTGTCAGCCGATGTGGCATGGCGACGTGACAGTCTTTAGTGATGTGGCGCTGATTTGGGATTCATATGAACATAGTTTCTTTGAAAAGTAGGATTTAAAACAACGATTATAAAGGATAAAGTATTTTATTTAGTTTTTTAAGGATATAAATACAATAATTTGAAAATAATATATTATACAGTGATTGTATATATTATATACTGATAATTATGGAAAGAAATTCAAAGTATCATTTTAAAATTGATTTGAAAGTAAGACGATATACGGTGATTATATATACTATCTACTGATAATTATGTTAAAAGTGTAAAATATGTATTTACTAGACGTGGTAATTATGTTAAAAGTGTAAAATATATATTTACTAGACGTGGTAATTATGGTTTATATATTGGTGGATTTGTTAATTAGGTCACTATTTATCTTAATAATTAAATACATGAAAATAAAAGAAATTTTTAGCTTAAATAGAAAAGATCATCAACCAAAGTTCAGTACCGCGTCATCAAATACAGTACCGCGTCATCAAATACAGACACATCATCATACCACATCAGTTGGCAACTAGGATGATCGGTCAAATGGTCAAAATTGCAACAATTTAGAAAACTTAGTGACTTAATTGCAAAAAAAAAATACAGTGTCAATCAAATTTTTATGTAAACATAGTGACTTTTTTTGCAATTTGCTATATATATAACACTGAAAAATCTAACATTTTTTAAAATCGTTTAATGATATGTTTTTTACTACTACATGCCTGTGTTTGTGTGTGTGTGTGTGTGTGTGTATATATATATATATATATATATATATATATATATATATATATATATATATATATATATATATATATATATATATATATATATATATATAGGGTCCGGATCAAGAGAGAACCAAAATTTTCCTAGGAACTTAGGAACTTTTTAACTGAAATTTTTTTTTCAAAAAAAATGACATAATACACCTAGTCGCTTATATTTAAGACTTTTTGTCAAAAAAAATTTGAAAAATAATATGTATACACGAAATGTGCATATATGCACTTTTTCGCAAATGTGTATATGATCACGTTTCGTGCATATATGCACATTTCGTGTATATATATTATTTTTTTCAAATTCTTTTTTACAAAAGGGCTTAAATATAAGCGATTGAGTGTATTATGTAATTTTTTTTGAAAAAAAAAATTTCAGTCAAAAGGTTCCTTGGTTCCTAGGAAAAAAATGGTTCTCATTTGAACTTTAGTATATATATATATATATATATATATATATATATATATATATATATATATATATATATATATATATATATATATATATATGAAAGGCAACTTTATTGAAGCAAGGCCCACCCCAGCAGGGAATTGGGGCAGCCCGTAGGAAATTACAACAAGTTATAGGCTACAATGGGCTTAACAAGTCACATACTCCTATCAATCTCCATTCTATGGGCCCTACTATCGGTCCATAAAAAGCTTCTCTTTGAATCTGCCCAAACACTATCTCCGCGTTCCTTATACGATAATGGAAAGTTGCCTCGTTTCTTTGGAACCAAATATTTGTGAGAATAGCAATAGCCGTCACAGTCATAATCTTTCGATCCAAGTTGCTTTTGGCGTTATCAATAAACCGATCAACCCAATCCATGATAGAATTGGGCTCCGGAGAATTACCACCACTTGGACTCAGCCCACTTGTAGTTAAGCCCCACCATTTATAGATCAAATACCAAATCTCCTTAACCCTGATATAGTCTCTAAACGCATGGTTTATGGATTCATCTTCAGTTTTGCAAACATCGCAAGTAGTGGATTCTAAATTAATCTTCATCTTCTTCAGTTCGGTTTTAACCGCAAGTCTGTTTCTGAAAAGTCTCCAAACAAAGATATTATGTTTCTTTGGGACCCAGCTACACCACAAGTTCCTCCCAATTATCACCTGATTATATTTCGCAACAACACTCCTAAACCAAGCAATTGAGAATTTCTTTTTGGGGCCTTTGGGACAACACTATATATCTTCTCTATCATTCAGGCTGGTGTTAGAGAGTTTATCGAGCAAGTCTTCGAGATCTTCTTTGCTTCTTCCATCTCTCACTGATCTACTCCACTCATGTATCCCTGAAGAGGCATCTAGCAAATCTTTAACAGATCCATCTTTATTGAATCCCAATCTGAATAGTCTTTGATATGCGATGTATAGCGGTTTTTCACCGGTCCACCAGTCAAACCAAAAAGAGGTATTGACACCATTACCAACCTCCTTCTTAACTAATGTCCTGGGATCGATATTCTTAACCTTCAATTGATTCCATACCTGGATTATTCTTCTCCACGTGTTCCCACATCTGGCCCTGTACTTCTCTATCTCACTTGTCGTCTTGCAGTGAATGCTGTCTACAATCTGAACCCACAGAGCATCGCTTTCCATCCTATATCTCCAATACCATTTACATAGAAGAGCAATATTGAGTTCATCCAGCGAGCCAATATTGATTCCTCCCCGATTCTTGTTTGTCATGGCTTTGTCCCACGATATCCATGGAATTTTCCTTTTGCTATTGTCATCCCCCCAAAATAAATCCCTTCTTATTCGTTCCAATTCTTTAATCACACCATGAGGAGCTCTATGTAACGAAAAAACAAGTGTCCCAGGCTACCAAGAACATTGTTCACTATCGTGTGTCTACCCCCAATCGACAAGGTCTTCATCTTCCATTTGTTAAGTTTACCTTTGCACTTATCAATCAATTGCATCCGATGTCTTTTAGAGCCCATATTCGCTCCAATAGGTTGACCCAGAAATATCGAGGGCATGGAGTCAGCTTTATAACCAATTATTAAAGCCATAGATTCCACTTGCTTTTTCTCCACCCCTAACCCAAACAAGGAACTCTTGTCAAGATTAACTTTGAGACCAGCAGTTTTTTGGAAACAGAATAGGATCCTAACCAGATTCAGGACGTTTTCAACCGTCCACTCGCCAAAGAAAATTGAGTCGTCAGCAAAAAAAAAGATGAGAAAGGGGGATATTATTGTTACCGACCTCTATACCCTTATAACTCCCCATATATTTAGCCTTGGAAACAGCCGTGTGAAGACCTTCCATAACCAGTGTGAATAAAAACGGAGCCATCAGATCTCCTTGACGAAGACCACTAGAAGGCGAAAATTCTAACGAGGGGCTGCCATTCACTAGGACTGAAGACGAGCACCACTTCAAACATTCCATCACCCAAAGCCTCCATCTCCGACCAAAACCTTTCTGAGCCATCATTGAATCAAGGTATCTCCATGAAACTGAGTCGTATGCCTTAGCAATGACAGATTTGAAGATAAACAATTTTTTCTTTTTGCTTTTAGCCCAACCCAGCACTTCATTTACTATAAGAGGGCCATCAAGGATCTGTCTATTATTGATAAAAGCGGATTGCGATTAATCGATGATATTGGGGAGCACTTTCTTCAATCTATTCGCCAAAATTTTAGACAGAATCTTGTACACGCTAGATATAAGGCTGATAGGGTGAAAATCTTTAACTGTATTCGGGTTCTTAGTCTTAGGGATCAAAGTAATAAACGATGTGTTTACTCCTTTGGGAATTTTTGGGATTTGGTTAAATTCGTTAAAGGCTTCAAGCAGATCGAATTTTAGTAAGTCCCAAAACTTCTTGAAGAATTCAGCCGTGAAGCCATCAGGCCCATGAGACTTGTTAGCGCCACAGCTCCATAAGGCATCCTTAAGCTTGCATTCATCGAACGGTTTCTCCAGCTCCTCCTTCTAGGCATCCGTGATTCTACTCGTGTCACCAAGGTCCAGCTCCTAATCACATTCTAAGTCGGCTTTGAATAATTGTTCAAAATTCTTTTTAAAGTGATATTTAACTTTAACCGGCTCATTCTCCCATATTCCCTCTATATCGATCCCTTTAATACTCCTTGTATGCTTCTTTTTATTAATATTCCGATGAAACATCGTCGTGTTTTCATCGCCTTCCAAGCACCACTTATTCTTGTTTTTCTGGATAATGTCATCGCTATCTTTCTTCTCCTTCTTTTTGATCATAGTCATGATAGTTAACCTTTCAGTCAAAAGCTCGCTAGAACCTTCCCCTTGCTCGATACTTTTATCTATTACTTCTATTCTAGCCGTCCATCTCAATAAGTCAGCAACATCTTTCTTTTTCTTTTCGTTGGCCCACTTTTTGATCACATCTTTAATAGCTTTCAGTTTCTGCATTATAATGAATAGTTTTTTATGTTGGCCTTCAACTGAAAAATCTTCCCATACCTTTTTAACTATAACTTCAATTTCCTCGTCCTCCAACCACAAATTAAAGAATTTAAAAGGGATGTTGCCATAAGATCTATTGTGTTGTTTTAGGATGAAAGGCTTATGATCAGAAAACAGCCTAACATCAGCTATAGCTTCATAATTCGCCCAGTGATCTTCAAGATTGGCAGTCGCTAAAAATCGATCAAGTTTAGACATCTTAGACCCCCCTCCTTTGATCTAAGTAAAAACCGTCCCACCTGTTTGCACATCGATAAGATTATTGCTACCAATAAAATCATTGAAAACCTTAGTAGCTTTTTCATCCAGTCTCGAGCCCCTCCTTTCCTCCATGCTTCTAACCTCATTGAAATCCCCAAACACAATAGCAGCGCCTCTCCACCCATTTAGAATAGAACTAACAAACATCCAAAGCTCTTCACGCTTACTAGGGTCTTGACTCGCATAGACGTTAATAAAGCATAAGTTGAGGTTTTTATCTAAGCATTTTCATTGCACTATGATGCAAATAATCTCTACAAATACTCTGCTCTTCAACAAACAGACGATTATTCCACATACATAAAAGCCCACCTCCTTGGACAGTACTGTTCGACACCACGAAATCAAAATCAATACTACCCCATACTCTTTTAGCCAGCATATCATTGAAGAATTTCCTCTTTGTTTCTTGAATCCCCACCATCGAGATTTTATATTTCGAAATCAGACCATTTATCCACTTCAGTTTGAAGTCACATGTACCAAATCCATTCACATTTAATGAGAGAGTATTCATTGTTTACCTTTAGCTTCTCCTTTTTTACCCTTCTTCCTGATTGTCTTCTCCTTGGAATTACCCTTTCGAAGACCACACCCACGTCTAATTTCCTCTAACCTATGAGCGACATTGACACTTGGATCCGAGAAATCAGACGACTCACCTCCGCTGCTGTGTGGGCCATCTCTAAAGGAATTGAACAAATTCTTCCTTGATTGGCTCCTGGTAACTCTTTACTCGAACCACCTAGCTTTCATATGTCTCCTTCGTTACCCATAGAATGATTTTCTAACTCTTTTGAATGAGTTTTCTTTGCTTTATTTCCTTCCAGTTTTTCTTTAATTGGTGTATCTCTCGATAGAAGAGTATTTAATCTCACAAATACTCCATTAAGTAGGTTTGGCCTTTCAATTCTTTGAACTCCTTCATACTCTAACTCTGCCTTAGAAGCTGGGCTTTTAATTTCTAAGAGCTTGGATGAACTACCACCATACGCACTTGGGCTTTTTCTTTCAGCTTCTTGGGTCGGATCCTCCATCGGGTTATCCTCCTTCTGACTCTCCTTATACTTGAATTTAATTTCCTCTTTAAACTTTTCATTGGACTTAACATTAACATTCTCGAACTGGGCGCGACAATCTTCCGCCGACATCTCTTGATTATTTTCATAACCTTTGGCATCTGAACTGACTTTTCGATAATCATATCACCGGAGGACCCTTCACCTTCCATATCGGATCCACTCTCAACTATATACATATATATATATATATATATATATATATATATATATATATATATATATATATATATATATATATATATATACATACATACATACTAAGATATATATATATATATATATATATATATATATATATATATATATATATATATATATACTAGTTGTGAGACCCGTGTATTACACGGGATGATAGAAAAAAATTATTAATTAAGAATATTTAAACATCAATAATTTTACATAAAAAATTTGTTTGTGTATCGTGACATCTTGCTTTTGTTTTTTACTATTACGATGTTGTATTTTGATAAATATAATTGATTATGAGAATGTCACCGGTACTAAAATAAAATTCACTATTAAGATTGGAATCATTCTTCAAAATATTATAACGATCAATTGTCTCTCTATTGTTTCTCAAATCATTCTGTACATTAAAAAAATATGATATTAAAAAAAATTAATTTTGAAATTGAATAATAATAATTAATTTTGAAATTGAATGATAATTAAAACGATCATTAAGGAGTTAGAAACGTTTCAAACAAATTAGTTTTTTTAAGAAATCTAAAATTATGAGAAAATGACATGTGGCAAATTCAATGAGGAAATGGCATGTGGCTTTGAGTTACTTATTTATTAGGATAGGATATATATATATATATATATATATATATATATATATATATATATATATATATATATATATATATATATATATATATATATATATATATATATATATATATATATATATATATATATAGGGTTAGGTTCTATTGAGAACTCAAATATTCATGATAGTCATTTACCAAAAATCTCATTTAATTCTGATTTTTTTATTTTTGGCAACTAAATAACTATTCCTAAAATCAAGCCTATTAGATTTGAATTTTCAAATTTAAAAAAAAAAACAAATTTTCATTTTTTTAAAATCAGATTTTTTTTTTGGAATTTGAAAAAAAAAATTATTTTTTTAATTAGATTTTTGGAATTTAAAATACGTATAATTTTTTTTATTTGCATGTGCATATATACATGTTCGCAGGTGTTTTTTTAATAGAATGCATACATGCATAATCAAAATTTTGAGTTGTGCATTTTTAGTAGAATGCATAAATGCATATTTAATTTTTTACATTACATTTTCCAGGGATGCATACATGCACATTTAATAACATTTCGTAAAAAACACACAAACAATATTCGTATTTCATAATATTCGGATATCATACTACCAATTTATTATAAACAATAATATACAACTGTTTTGAACGTTACATACAAAAAATATACAAAATACAACGATAATTCATGATATATTCGTTTCCCAAATTTTCAAACTCATTTCTTCAATTTGCTCGATAAATTCTTCAAAATCTACAATAACATTAACAAAAATTAATATACATGTATATTCAAAAACATTAAAATAAATACATACATGCATATAGGCATATATACATATGTGTATGCACATATGCACATACGTGTATACATATATACATAAAAACACATACATGTATGCACATATGCACATACGTGTATACATATATACACATATGCACATAGGCACATATATGTATGCATATGTGCAAAAACACATACATGTATGCACATATGCACATACGTGTATGCATATATACACATATGCACATAGGCACATATATGTATGCATATGTGCAAAAACACATATGTGTATGCACATATGCACATACGTGTATACATATATACACATATGCACATAGGCACATATATGTATACATATGTGCAAATATGCACACATGTCTACACAAACAAATAGACATATATGAATATGTACACTTATGCACATATGCATATGTGCACATATGCACATGTGCATATATACACATGTGCATGTATGCATATGTGCACTAATGTGGAAAGTTGCTACGGAAACAATGCAGAAACCAATAATTAAACAAGAAACAGTGAATTGCAACTTGTATGGAAGATCAACTACGAAGCAATATGCATATACGTATATGCTCATATACACATACGTATATGCAGCAAATGTAAATCATGTGCAAAATGCGCAACTGCACGAAGAATTGCATCAAAGCCCAATATATTATCATAATCTTTCAAGCTCCTCATACACACAAAATAGTTGATAGCCATCTATTTTCCAGAAAACACTGAAAATCAACATACAAGATGCATACACACACAACAGTTTTCCCCAACCAGAAATTTCAAAACATATCTTAAATCAAAACATTCAAGGTTCAAACTAAAATCAGAAAATTCAATCATTCTTCAAACAAATTACATTCAAACCCAATTCAGATTCAAGCCTTTTCAAACAAATCAGGTTTAAACAAATCTGAATTCAGTGCAATTAACGTTCAAAACCAATTAAAATTCAAGCATTTTCAATCCAAAATTAGATGCAATAAATCTGATGAATATAAACTGAAATCAATCGGAGTGGAGAAGAAAAATTATTAGCTTATCGCCAAGAAGAAAAACCATTACCTCCACTAGAGACTCCTGCATAACCGGGGCTTTAGCACCTTCTTCTGGTGTAATGAATCCTGTTTGGACGGACATATCTGTGATCACATAACCGAGATGCACACAGTTGATAAGCATATTGGGATACTCTTCTGCCAGAAGCCTCGTGTAAGCATTGATGGTAGCTTTCGATACTTTATAAGTAGATACTGTTAATGGCCACCCATTCTCTTCCAATTTACCGGCCTTCAAGTCCCTTAAAAACCATCCGGTAATCTCATCGAGCCTTTATTCTGTTATGTTCTTCATATCTCTTAGCTCATTTCTCAAGTTGTCATTATGAATAAACTGAAATAAAAGAAAAAAAACTTTGTTTACCCTTCTTTCAAATGTATGATATTTTCGTGAATTAATTAACTGAATTGCTTACCAATAACTCGCCATAAAAGGAAGTAATGTTGACGATTCTTGGGGATTTAGAGAGTTGGAGAAGAGGTAGCAACGCCTTCATGACCGCCTTAGTTCCGTAGTAATTTGTTTTTATACATTCTTCTGCCAATTCATAAGATTGCCTCAAAATATCGTTTAACATGTTCGCCTTTTCGTCCGACACTTGCACCTGCGCACCAACCACAAAAATATCCAACACCAATTAAAATTCACGTTTTAAAATATTGTGTTTTGTTAATCATACAGATAAATAAGCTTACGAATCTGTCTCCGACTCTAAATTTTTCTTCGTTGACAATAGTAATGCCCATATGTCCTGCATTATTGACCTGCACAGAATACACATTTCTTTAGTACACAAATTTGATTGGTTTACTATATGCTGTTAAACATTAAGGGAATGACCAAGATATCAAGTTTTTTGAAGTGGGTTTTGACGAAATCAACTACACGAGTGATGCTGGTTGGATCTGTGATATTGATAGGTGTATTAATATACACCTTTTATCACGTTTAATTACTTCATTTGACATCGTATTTCGCCAATAAAAGCATGCTATATGCATGTTTTCGTACTAATGTGTTTATTTCGGAGTAATACCATTTGTTTGGGTAAAATGGTATGTTTTGCAGGTATTTTGAGACTTGGAACATTAATTATATATCATTAGGAAGCTGCACGTCAAATTTCAGAAGAAACAGAGCACAAACGGAAGAGATGTGAAATAAACGACCTGAAGACAAAACAGTGTGTTACACGACTGTGTAACTTTAGGCCTAGAAGTTACACGGCCGTGTAACTTTATTTTGCCATGTGGATGCCAAGTCAGCTCAGGAAGTTGTCCAGAAAGTGTTGCCGAATTACACGGCCGTGTAACTTGGCCGTGTAATATTACACGGCCATGTAATTTTTGTACTAAAAGTTACACGGCCGTGTAACTTTAAAAAGTTGCCAGATTTACTTTTTCTCCCACTATGAGTTTTTTATTCCATCTTGTGCTGTCATTCTCTTGGTGGACGACCAGATCCAGATCCCATCTGGATTTGAGGCCATGTGATGAAGGAAGTGGGTCTTGGAATGATGATGTTTGCTTATGATCAAATTACCATTTTACCCTTGGCATCTAACTATAAATATATGTGTTTGGTTAGCCTTAGAACCATCCAATCTTCCATTCTCTCCTGTAATATACTCTAGATACATTGTGTTTGTGTGATTTGTGCTACTTCAAGTGTGGATTATCTTCATTTTGTAAGTTTATTTCTCTTTTACTAGTCATGAGTGGCTAGTAACCTTATTTGCTGGTTTTGTATTAAGGATTATGATTGTGATTTAATATAAGTTTGATGTTTGATTTTATATCTTTCTAGTGATATGATTTTGAGGCTTAACAAGCGTTTGGTTTTTATTTATTTCATATTGGCCATTTGATCTTAAATATAAATCAATCTAGTCATACAAATTATGAAATCCGTAATTGTTTTATAAAATGTTATTTGTGACAATCATCTTTAATTGGTGAAAATCATATCTCATGTTTTGATGCTTCAACGCTTGTTTAGGAGTATTGAACATTGTTGGGAACATTCACATAAAACATAATGCAATCTTTCATTCAAATTCTATGATGGTGTATGTGCGAGCTTTCGACATACACTTGACTAATCTAGATTTGATTAGTAAGATTAGTCTTAGTTAACGAGCTTCTCTTGACTAAGGTACATTAGGTGAGTGGTGTATGTGCGAGCTTTCGGCATACACAAAGTACCAACTTAGAAAGATTAAAGTTATAAACATCATTCTTATTGTTATTTCCAATCATATGACTACAAATACAAAACCAGAATTTGTCCCCAAATTATAAAATACAAAAGCAATTTTTCTATATTTTGTCCCAAGTCAATTATACAATTTTATTCCAACTAAACATCAAAACCCCCCTTTGTTACTTTCTTTATAAGTTTAAATCTCGTGAAATCAAGGTATAATCCATTAGACCATCGCTTCCTGTGGATCGACCCTGCTTGCCATTTATACTACATAGTTAGTATTTATAACAAGTAGTGTAATCACAAAATATTGGTAATCAACAAATCATTTTAAAACCATATTTCAACTCTTTTATTTTGTTGGTCTCACGACACTCAACAGATATCGAGTTGATGAAAACCCCCGGTTAAAATCTTATTACCTTATCTGATGAGGACTAGGCTCAAAGAAACGAAGAAGAAGCGAGAGAGAAATAGGGCGGTGATACAGGAGTCTCCAGTGGAGGTAGGCGATGCACACAACATCGATGGTTGATGATTCAGGAGATGCAGACGTCGGTGATGCATGAAGCATTAGTGGAGGGAGACGGCGGCGAGGGAGGACGACGGCGGTGAAGGAGGCCGACGCGGTGTAGGAAAACGGAACCAACGGAATAGGAGAGAGAACGGACGGACGGATGATGTGCTGGCGACGGCCGAGAGGAAGGAGGAAGAACTTCCGGCCGGTGTGTAGAGAAACTCGATGGAGGAGGCGTGATTAGGGTTCTGTGATCGCTCATGAAAGACAAAGAATGGAATACGGGAACCGCTAGAGTACGTGAGAGAGAAAGTAAAAAGAGAGAGAAAGAGATAATAAACATTCCATTTTAATTTGCTAATTTGTAGGAATTTAATTTTAATGCTATTTTTAGTTCCTATAATGCCCCTATCAGATTCTTATTCATACCAAATATACCAATAGATTTCTCATTAATTACAAGAATGCCACCTTTCATCTTAGCCTTTCGTTTTTTTGATCATGTGGTCCAGAATTGGTTCTCAAGATCTCAGGGTTTTTTGAGTTCTCAATAGAACCTAACTATATATATATATATATATATATATATATATATATATATATATATATATATATATATATATATATATATATATATATATATATATATATATATATATATATATATATATATATATATATATATATATATATATATATATGGGATTTTCTAACATGTGCCCTAACGCACACATAAGAATCATTAATTATGTTGAATACTCTTATTGGAACTAGCATTTCATATTAATGATGAAATATTATAAGACATTAATAAAAGGATAAAATCAAGAAAAATATAAAAAACATAAGCTCTTTTTGAAACTTGCATTTCATATTAATGATGAAATATTGGAACTAGCATTATATATATATATATATATATATATATATATATATATATATATATATATATATATATATATATATATATATATATATATATATATATATATATATATATATATATATATATATATATATATATATATATTTCAAATGAGAACCCTTTTTTTGGTGAGAACTTAGGAACCTTTTTACTGAATTTTTTTTTTTCAAAAAAATGACATAATACACTAAGTCGCTTATATTTAAGACCTTTTATCAAAAAAAAAATTTGAAAAACAATATGTATATACGAAATATGCAAATATGCATTTTTTTTACAAATGTATATATGTTCACATTTTGTGCATATGTGCACATTGTGTATATGCATTTTTTTCAAATTTTTTTTGACAAAAGGTCTTAAATATAATCGACTTATTGTATTAAGTCATTTTTAAAAAAAAATATCAGTAAAAAGGTTTGTAGGTTCTCGCGAAAAAAATGGTTTTCGTTTGATTCAGACCCTATATATATATATATATATATATATATATATATATATATATATATATATATATATATATATATATATATATATATATATATATATATATATATATATATATATATATATATATGACCATTTGACCGGAGGTTAACTGTCATTGATTTTTGGAAAAAAAACAGCAAATAGCACAGATGTACGGTTTGAAATTTTAGGTTATGTTTCGTATTTAGGATTTTATTTTCGTATTTAGGTTATTTTTTTCGAATTTAGGTTTTTTTAACTCTTATAACCGTGTGCTTTTTAATTTAATGTTATTTGACTTTTTTTAATCTTTTATTGCATTTTAATATTACTTAAAATATTAAATTTAATGTTTAGTTAATTTGTGTAATTAATTAATTAATTTTATAATCGAAAGTATGATGTTGTATCGTGGGTTCGGTAGAAACTGATTTCATGAGTGAAAGACTAGGAAACATAGAGAAAATTGAAAGCAAGATAAGAGAAAAAACTGATTTGATAAGTAGGATAGATGGGATGGGAGAAATTGCTCCCCAACCCTAATAAGTCATTGGTTCAAAATTTAACTACAAATTTAACAGAATATGACTAATTTAACGGGATATGACAAATTTAACGGAATATGAAAATTAGTAAGTCATTGATTCAAAAGTCGGCGCGCATTCACAAGTCACAATCACCCTCTTCTCACTTGCAATTTCGCAAATACACCGACTAATAAGGGGTATTTATCAGGACCTTTTCGGAGGAAGCATTAACAGAGCATTTCTTTTTTCCAAAAAGTCCAGCCTCCACACCAAAAGAGTCATGCCTCCCGCCACTGATAATCCAGTCGGAAAGGAAGAAGTTATTGTCGTGGAGATAGAACCATCCGCAGAAGTCTACCATGAAAAAGTCAGTTCCGCCGTTTCATTTTTCTTGAAATGCACCCGCTACATCGTTACTCTACTGGAACGTCTCGGTCGCATCTGGATCGACTATTACCCTCAAATATTTGGGGTAATCATGCTCCCATCTCCACTTAAGTTTGTTATCATCGGTTTAGCTGCTTTCGCAGATATGAAGTCACAGGGGTCCGACTTTCCTTTCAAAACACACCCTCGATCCATGAATATCGCAGTTGCCAGTCTACTCGTTTATGGTTTGGCTTCAGCAGCCGAACATTTCATTTCTGCCACACCTCTTGGTCCGTCTTCAGTCTATGCGATTGTTGCTCACTCGGGAAGAATAGGTTGTTTGTGCATTTTGGTGGCATCTGTCGCATCTGTGTTTTATCTTTGATATTTCCAACTCTCTTACTTGTTTGTTGTTCTGTGTAAGATAGATTTAGGGTGTTGCCATGTAATATTCCATCCCATATAGGTGTAAGATATGAACCATACTAAGTTGCACGGAAACGGAAACGGAAACGGAAACGGCAACGGCAACGGGAAACGGATACGTAACGGAAACGGGAAACGGCAAAACTCAAAAATTTAAGAAACGGAAACGGCATAGAAACGGCAATATAAAAATATTAAAAAATATAAATATATTAAAGAAATTCCAAAATAGTTATATATTGTTGTAAATTGCTGAATTAAATTAGTCGACAATATGTCTGTAATTTCGATGATCAAACCAAAGCTCTTTTCGATTTGTATTGAATAAAGAATAACGATGATAAATTGTGAATGTTCTGTTGCAAATTGCTGATATATACGAATTGGATATGTTTTGATTAAGGAAACAATTTTATAATCCTAATCCTTGATTCCTAGTCTATCTACTAAAGAGATATTGATTTAATTAAGGAAAGAAATCCGAAACTTGTTGGAAACTTGACGGAAACTTCTCGGAAACTTATCGGAAACTTTTCACGAAACGTTTCTGAATTGAGGAAACGATTCCGACGCGTTTCTGCAGCGTTTCCGTTTCCATGGAGTTTCCGAAACGGGTACGGCATGTATTCAAGCGTTTCCGTGCATCATAGGAACCATAAGCTCCTTATAGGCGCATAGTCTTAGTTGTTTGGACTTTGGATCACTCTACTTTCGGGTAAGACATTATATATCTGAGGATACCTTTGATTTTGGACATCGCTTCATGACCTGGCTTGTAGGTTATGTGGTCATGAGCCAACAATTACTTTGTTGTTTTGAAGTTATTTAGACAAATATGATATTTAAGGCTTCCATGTTACACATTAAGCATCCGAGGTTAAGTTTGATTTGGGCATTGCCTAACGGATTGACTTATGACTTGGGGAAATTAAGAGTTTGAGTGGTGGAGTTTGTAACATCCCCCTTCACTTTGGTTGTGCTTGTGAACATATATGACTTTTGTAAGACCTTGGTAGCATGCTAAGACTTATTTCCCATCACTGATTCAGTTGTTTTGGAGCTTATATGGGATTTCGTCATGGAATTATGGCACTTTCTTTAAAAATATGTCTATCCATGTCAACTTTATTCTTAGTTCGTGTATTTGCTCCATAAATGACACTCCATAATCTTTCCTACAATCATCGAAGTAGTGAATTCGTCGCAATGCTATGTTTTGTCTCGATTAATATCAGTTGGGTTCTTGAGATTTTGATCTAAATTGGAACTCTATCATGGAAACTAAATCATCAAAACCAACTTGGAAATTGTTTGAATACATATATGCGCATGTTCGTCTGTAGGTGTCTCTTCTTTTTATGCTCCTTTGTCACAAATGTTACTAAGACCAATCTTTTTTTCTTTTTTTTTTTTCCTTTTGTTGTAGTTTAGAAGCATTGGGCAGCGCAGATTTGGTACTCTATCATGGCATCATTGGTTGCTAAGGAAATGGTTCAGGTAGTATATTGAAGCTATTTTCCTATCCTGGATCATTATCTTCCATTAACAAATTATAGTCTTTCTTGTTGATTGTGTGTAAATTATCATTAGAAAAGATAAATTAGCACACAAATATTATCATCCGTATTCCCCTCTTGAGTATTACAGATAGTGTGTCGCTTTGAAACAGTTAATCATGAAATTGGTTTAATTGGATCTAATTGTTTGATTTGGGATATGTTAGTTTGTGTGTAAACCAAATCGAGCCTTCTATATATTGATTTAGTTTGAAAATTCTTTATTTACATCAACTAATTAAAAAAGGTTATTTTCATTTGGTAAATCCACAGAAAACCCAACATGTTATATCCTGATGCTTAGAAAAACCATTGTGTTATATTATTTCCACTAAAACCATTTTATTTTGATTTTCCCTAAATTAAAGCTTCGTGGCCATTTTTTTTTAATTTAGGGAAAATCAAAAAAACCAGAACATAAAATGACCTCATAGGGTTGATCTCAAAATTTCTTTAAAAAAACCAGAACATAAAATGGTCACGAATCATAAATTTAGGCAAGATCACAACATAATAAAATGGTGTTAATGGAGAAAAATATAGAGTATTGAGTGAGAATACCATGAGAATTGCCCATTCCATTTTCAAGTAATCGCGAATGGCAGCATGTCACATCCAAAATTACAGTTATATGGAAGTATAGGGTAGTAAAGTGCAAAGTAACATTACTAATTGTGTTTGTAAGCACAATATCAGTATATTATATTGGTATACTTGTCAGAGCAAGAACAAACCAAGACATTCATATCGTAACAAAACAAGTAACATTCCTCAAGAGGTAAAGTGCACGTGTTCTTGGAGAAAAAAAATACATAATAGGTAAGAGAGATAATAAACCATGCAAATATTCACTCAATTAAGGTTAGATTTGTATTCTTTTATGTAGTTTATTTACCGTATTTTCATGTAGGTGCCCAAAGAAGACATTACAGTGGAGATTGCTACATTAATCTTCTTCTAATCTTTTTTTGTTTGCCTTGTAACATCTTAGTTCGCCTGTGTTGGGTGTGTACCAAGAGTTGTCATAACAAATGGTATTCTAACCCTTAACTTGTACAAGAAGTCTAATATCATTTGGAAATTTACTTTAACTTATACAAGAGACTTTGTTTAATGACTTGCTTATGATTGTTTATTGTACAAACCGATTTCCATTTAGTGGTTACAACTTATACAAACGAAGGTGAACTACTTTAATCAAAGTTATTTGTATTTTAAAGCTAAAATCACATGAAAGTTTACCCTTATTTAAGACCAGTAGCAGTTTCAATGGGCTGTACTAGGTTTTTTTTTTAAATAAGATTAAAATTTACTTATATTGTATGACATGGGATTTTAGCTTGAAATACTTCTCACTTGCCATTTGTCAATGTCTTTGTTATTACAATTAATCTTTAATATATAGGATTGTCAATACGGTATCACAAAATTTTTGAGGTGTCCTATCTTTGGCAAACTAACTGAAACGTTAGCTGCTAACTGAAAAATTAGCGGTTAGCTAGAAAGCTAACGACTAACTAAAAACTAGCTGCAGCTGAAAAACTGGCTGATAATATATGACGTTTGGTAAAAACTAGTTGTATAAACTAGCTGAAAAACGTAAAATAACATAAAAGGACATACACAAAATCCATCAGTATGTGTATATAGATATCCAGATATATTTTGAAGGGTAAATTTGGAAGATTTTGAAAACGCTACTTTAGATGTTACTCATACTAGCTTATAAGCTAGTTTTTGGTATGCCAAACATGTAAAATGAAAAAATGAAAAAAAAAGAAAAACGAGAAAAAAAAAAGCTAACTTACAAGCTAGATGTAGCGTGCCAAACATAGCCTAAGACTTATAAAATATTGTAACTTCGCCTAGCATTTCTCACAAAAAATTGAGTTCAACTGAGCAAATTAACAGACTCGAAGTACATGAAACATATAGCTTTCTTATAAAGATTGAAGTGAATGTGTCATAATGGTCTTAATTTTTTGTTTGCTTTAGTTTTTAGGGATTTTTTTTAGTTCTTAATGATTATATCATTTAAATTCACGTATCCGACTGAATTTTAGGAAGCCTAGCAGAACAAGTCATGGTACTTGAAAATATAGGTACCTCCGTTCTTGTATCTGAATATCATGCGAATTTTACACCCATCACCTTAATATCTGCTACATAAGCTTCCAACTCATTAGTCTAATTACACATCTAAGTCCACATCATTAAAGACTATAGAAAAAAACGATAACCATAATTAGGATTACATTGTGCATGCCAACCGTTTGATGAAATGCTCGGTTCTATTGACATGGAAAGTAGTCATCACATTTTTGTTTTTGTTTTTGTTTTTGTTTTTGTAATTACAATTAATTATATGATTCCGATGTGGCAGTGGCAGAGCCACAAGAAGAGCTTTAAAAATCATTTGATCAATTTTTTCACAAATGGAGCGGCACCAAAAAAAAAAAAAAAAAAAAAAAAAAAAAAAAAAAGAGACTTGAGTAGGTTTAGTGAAAGGATAAACTACCTTCAACACAATCAATGTCCCAACACATGGAGTACAAAAAAGTAATTTCACCAAGTATAGAAAACAAGAAGGGTAACATGGCAGCTTGTATGTGAACTAGATGAACATGCTGGTGATACCACGTTTATAAGCATACTAACTGCATCAATAGAGAATTGCTTGATGCGGCGAAGTATTGTTATGGGGAATTACTTAAATTGTTATATGTCTTGAATGTTGATTCCCTAATTCTCACCATATTGAGCTTGGAGATGAACTTTTAAAAGAGTTGTCTATACATAGATCTTAACAACTAAGTTTAGTTGATGTTGCCAACACCAAATGTGTTTCAATGAGCATAAAGATGGTTCAGTAATATTCAATGGAAATGAACCATCATTCCCGTCTATACAAACTTTAGGTGGTGAAGAGAATAGTCTCTTCAGATTAAGTTTTTATCCATTGATATATCCTTGATATCCCGCACTTTGAATTTCAAGTCAAACTTCTATTAATGTTTTTATCCATTGACCGGCGCCGCGACCTTCTATTGTCTACGTCGCGAGCTTCTCAAGTTCTTATCTGCTCAATTTTCCACTTTAAATCCAAGTGTTTTTCCTATAGAAGCAACTTATACCAAAAGTGAGCGTAAATATAAAACAACTAAAACATAGCTAAATGTAAAACAACTAAAACATAGCTAAATGTAATATGAAAGCGCATTATCAAACACCTCACACTTGGACTTTGCTTGTCCCCAAACAAATATAGTTTTATAACACATTGTATCTATAAAAATCAAACATTTTTGAAAATTTCCTCGATTTCAAAGTTTATTGCTAAGTTCGGTAATTATATTTTAAAATTTTGTTTACACATAACTAGAATACTCTTGGGATTCACGACTTTCTATAGAACTCTTGATTACAAACTTTCAGTTGACAACTGTGCAAACCTGCTTCTTCAAATTCTAAAGGTTGTTAAAGAAATTTTCATGGATTTCTATGATGTCCGTGTAGTGATATTTCGACAACATTATCTCAGACCAATTGATATTAGGTAATGAGGTGAATAAATGCCCTAGGGCCACCCTTTCGAGTCTACCGGCTCGAACACCATAGGTCACTGATTAAAATCCCCTTCCTAAGTCCCAATCTTATGATATTCTAGATCAAACTACTTTTGGACGTTTTTGGACACAACACAATCACGTGTGATGCAAATCCGTAGAACGTATTACAGAATCGATGAAACGATCACATAATATGCACGTCCACGAATCATAATTGAGATGTGTTTTTTTTTCCTTCTCTTTTACCTTTTTAATAAAATTATACTCGATTTTTAGTTTTTTCGGTTATATCAATTGGATATATAACCAAAAATTGAACTCGACCAATTTCCTATTTATCTTTATAAAATATTAAACATTTCTACATAGAGTAATAAATAAAATTCAGGCCAAATTTTCACTCCAACTAATATTATCACTAAAAATATTCAAATTATGTTTTTAATGTGTAATTTCAAAAGAAAAATAATTTCTATTATATACTATTAAAATAGATAATATATTAAAGTATCAAATAGTGCATGAAATATTCTAGGATGAAGGATGTAAGCTGTAAGATAAATACATGTTGAAGGAGTATAAATGAAAATCTGACGGCTAGGTACCGACTTGCGTTGCTAAAAGAGGGTGAAAGGTGTAAGATAAATATATGTTAAAGGAGTCCAAACAAAAATTTAACGGAATATGACACGTGAGTAAGTCAATTATTAAAGTATTAAATAGTGCATGAAATATTCAAGGATGAAGGATGTAAGCTGTAAGATAAATACATGTTGAAGGAGTATAAATGAAAATCTGACGGCTAGGTACCGACGTGCTTTGCTAAAAGAGGGTGAAAGGTGTAAGATAAATATATGTTAAAGGAGTCCAAACAAAAATTTAACGGAATATGACACGTGAGTAAGTCAATTATTAAATGGGTATTTATTAGGACCTTTTCGGAGGAAGCATTAGAGCATTTCCTTTTCCAAAAAGTTCAGCCTCCAGACTAAAAGAGTCATGCCTTCCGCCACTGATTATCCAGTCGAAAAGGAAGAAATTATTGTCGTTGAGATACAACCATCCGCAGAAGTCTACCATGAAGCAGTCAGTTCCGCCGTTGCATTTTTCTTGAAATGCATCCGCTACATCGTTACTCTACTGCAACGTCTCGGTCGCCTCTAGATCGACTATTACCCGCCAATATTTGGGGTAATCATCCTCCCATCTCCACTTAAGTTTCTTATCATCGGTTTAGCTGCTTTCGCAGAAATGAAGTCGCAGGGATCTGAATTTCCTTTCAAAACCCACCCTCGAGCTATGAATGCCGCCATTACCAGTCTGCTCTTTTATGGTTTGGCTTCAGCAACCGAACATTTCATTTCTGCCACACCTCTTGGTCCGGCTTCAGTCAATGGCATTGTTGCTCACTCGGGAAGGATAGCTTCTTTGTGCATTTTGCTGGCATCTGTCGCATCTTTGTTCTATCTGTGATATTTTCATTTTTCTTACTTGTTTTATGTTGCGTGTAATATAGATTTAGGGTGATGTTACCCATGTAACATTCCATCCCATATAGGTATAAGGTATGAACCATGAGCTCCTTATAGGGCACAGTCTTAGTTGTTTGGACTTTGGATCAATCTACTTTCCGGTAAGACATTATATATCTGAGGATACCTTTGATTTTGGACATCGCCTCATGACCTGGTTTGTGGGATATGTGGTCATGAGCCAACAATTACCTTCCACCATTGTTTTTGTTGTTTTGAAGTTATTTAGACAAATATGATATTTAGAGCTTCCATCAGTCCATGTTACACTTTAAGTATATGATGTTAAGTTTAATTTTGTGCATCGCCTTACGGATTGACTTATGACTCATGGTCATTAAGAATTTGAGTGATTGAGTTTGTAAAATCCCCCTTCACTGTGTTTGTGCTTGTGAACATATGACTTTCATAAGACCTTGGTAGCATGCTAACAGTTAATTCCCACCAGTGATTCAATTGGTTTGGAGCTCCGATGGTATTTGGTCATGGAATTACGGCACTTTCTTTAAAAATATGTCTATACATGTCAACTTTATACATGTTATGCTTAGTTCGTCTATTTGCTCCATAATCTTTCCTACAATCATAAAAGTAGTGAATTCGTCACAATGCTCTGTTTTGACTCGATTAATATCTTTTGGTGTTGAGATTTTGAACTTGAACTTTGTTTAAGATTTGTTGCATACACGTAAACGCTTGTTTGTCTGTGTCTCTTCTTTTTAAGCTCCTTTGTCACAAATGTTTCTAAGACCAGTCATTACATTCATTCTTTTTGTCTTTTTGTTTATATCTTATATAACCTATCTCTTTTTCCTTCTGTTGTAGTTTAGAAGCATTGGGCGATTTGGAAATTGACCCCACCACCTCCACCAAGGCCATGACCGCATGGTTTGTGCCCATTCTTCTACAGAGTCTGTGATCAGTGGCGGAACCAGAAATATGGAGCAGGGGTGGCACCAAATATTGGAACTATTTCAATAGCCCTTATTCAAAATGATGTTTCTGAACTTAATATTGGAACTATTTCAATAGCCCTTATTCAAAAATCCAATGTATATAATTTATTACTACAAATTTCGGAATTTTAATCCAAGTTCCAAGGTTTACCTCAAATATCACTAAGAAGGAGGATTTGTAGATCTTTGGGGCTGCATCTAGGAAGAAATCCAACCACAAAACAGCTTTGTCTTTCCCGATTGAAACGATCAGCAGCAGCAGCTGTCCTTATTCTGCCTGAAACACCCCATGATATGCAAATCAACAATATACACTACAATAGTTCAAAAAATCAGCAACATACAACCACAGTTCCAATTTTCTGTTTATGTTCATCAGGAATTTCAAACCAGCAAACAATTTCAACCAAAATCAGGAATCAACAACCAACATACAGTTTAAAAATCAGCAATATACAACCACAGTTCCAATTTTCTGCTTAGGGTCATCAGGAACATAACGATAACGATTTCTAAAAATCAGGAATATACAACCACAATTCCAATTTCTGAAATTGTTAAACAAGTTATTGTTGAGACTTGAGCGACAATCATTGGGAAGGAGAAAGAGATAACTCAGTAACTCACCATTGTGATTAGGAGGGATTGAAAGCTGCCAAGGGGAAGCTGTCGACGCCTTTTGGATTTCTATGTCGGCTGTCTTCGCGATTTCTGTTGACCAACAGAAATTGATTTATGAAATTAGGGATAGAGAGAGTGATAGAGGGAGAGGAAGAGACTTAGGCGACCTACCGATCCCGGAAAAATCAGATGCAGTTTGCCATATTTTTGAGAAGACGATGTAGGCGAGGTGGGGAAGATGAGAGACGATGGGGAAGATAAGAAACGACGAGGTGCGGGAACTATACCTGTGGGCTTCTAGGGCAAAGCTGAGTAGTGGCCCGTGCCACTGTGGGCTAATGCCCAGTTCCGCCTCTGTCTGTGATGACAATCTACTGAGATGTATAACAATATTGGGTCAAATAGACTTTGTCTGCCCACTTTGGTACTCTATCATGGCATCATTGTTTGCTAGGGAAAGATGGGCTTCAGGTACATGTTAGTTTGATTTTTTGGAAGTATATTTTTCTTTTAATGTTTGATCTATCATTTTAAATAGATTTAGTAGTAGGATTAGAGTGTCTGTGTGAGTTAGCCGTTCTAAAAAAAAGATTTAAGAAAGAAAGGATTTTGACCTTTAGTTTGTTGTAAATTAGTAATCATTGATGACTATTAAATTTAGACTTTTTGTTTTTTATTTTTGCAGGTTCTCCCTCAAGTTTACAAATTATGGTTTAGTGCAAGACATGTTCCTGCTAAGGGCAGCATAGATTTGCCTCTTAGAAATCAGTAATCACTTTTAATTAGCAGTTATTGTGAATGTAAACACAAACTTGCAGCCACCACCAACCACACCTACACCACCAACCACACCTAACTTTTGTTGAATCTCACGTATGAACTCATTGTTAGTTAGCAGCTATTGTAGAAATTATGCACACTACCTTCACTATAAATAGAGGTTTTAGATTCATTTGTTAAGCACCACAAAAACATAGAGAGTGTTTTAGAGTTACTAGTTCTTTCTTGTATTTCAGTTTGAGTTCTGAATAAAAGAACATTTGAGTTCCAACAAGTGCTATCAGAGCTTGGTTAAGCTCCCGGTGTAATTCTCTAAACACCATCGATTTTTTTGGTCGAAATTTTTTTGTCTCAAAATTAATTTCCGGGCACACCATTGTAAAGTTCGCGTTCCCACGATTCCGGATATATATTTTTCGGAATTTTTCGACCACCGGAAGACCTCCAAAAGTCCGGTCAAAGGTTCGCCGGAATAGTTGCCGGAAAAACCAGTTCGCCGGAGATCTCGCCGGAGAAGACGACACTGTAGCGTCACTGTAGCAGGTTTCAGAAAATTGCAATTTGGTCCCTGAAGTTTCGAAAAGTTACCTATTGGTCCCTGTATTTCGAAAAATTTGCAGGTTGGTCCCTATTTTTCAGAAAAACTTCAGATTATCCCCCTATACTTCTTAAAGTTTCAAACCGATCCCTAAAGTACTGAAAATTACATTTTGGCCCCTCTACTTCTGGAAAGTTTCAAACAAATCCCAAATTTGGTCGTTATAATTTTAATAAATTATAGTGGTCCTCGTACGTTTGAAAATTCCAAGTTAGAGTATATCCAAGTATATGCCAAGAATGACCACACCAAGCTCGTCGTTTTTCTCAACCCGAAATTGAAAGTGTTCAAAGGACCGGGAGGGATAGTAGTGTTACGTTACACTATCCGTTGCTTACGAAAACGAACTACGCGGTGTGGGCTATAAAGATGCGAGTGAATTTGCAAGCACAAGGAGTGTGGGATGCAATTCAAAATGCAAGAGTAGATGAACGAACAGATAGGATGGCGCTTGCGGCCATTTACCAAGCGATTCCAGAGGACGTACTTCTTATGTTGGCCGAGAAGGACACGGCTAAAGAAGCATGGGAAACGCTTAAGATGATGCATATGGGAGCGGGTCGGTTAAAGGAGGCAAAGGTACAAACATTGAGAAGTGAATTCGAGGTGATCCGAATGAACAATGGTGAGTCGATAGATGATTTCGCCATGAGATTGAATACTATTGTGACCAGTATTCGATCTCTCGGTGAAAAGATCGAGGAGAATACGGTGGTGAAGAAGTTTCTTCGAGCCGTCCCAATGCGATTTATACAAATCGTAACATCTATCGAGCAATTTGGAGACATGAAAAACATGACGGTCGAAGAGGTTGTAGGCCGTCTCAAGACCCACGAAGAGCGACTTCGAGGGTATGAAGAACGGGAAGAAGGACCTTCTCTATTGCTTACACATGCCAAGTGGGCATCTCAATCTAAGCAAACCGACGAGGGAGACTCGTCAAACACTTCAAGGGAAAGTGGAAACCAAGGCCAAGGACGCGGTCGAGGTCGTGGGCATGGCCGCGGAGATGGTCATGAGTATGATGCAAATCGGAATGACTACAATCGTCCTCGAAAGGACAAAAGTAAAATAAAATGTTTTACTTGAGAGGAATATGGTCATTATGCATCAGAGTGTCCAAACAAGAAACGAGGTGAGGAGGTGAACCTAACCCAAACAAATGAAGATGAAGAGCCCATTTTAATGATGGCGATCTCGCAAGAAGATACACCAGGTATGGTGCCGCTAAAAGAGAAGAACGACGTTGATATCCCTGCATCCGAAGAAAGTCAAGTTGATTCCGAGGAATGGTACCTTGACAACGGTGCTAGCAATCATATGACCGGAGATCGGTCAAAGTTCCATGCGTTAGACGAGAACGTGACGGGTTATACACGGTTCGGAGACATGTCAAAGATCGACATCAAAGGAAAAGGTACGATCTTGTTTGATTACGGAAACGGAGATCAAAGACTACTTAACGAGGTATATTACATTCCTAGACTTAAAAAGAATATTATTAGTCTTGGACAACTAACCGAAGACGGGAATCGAGTCGACATGGATGGTGATATTTTACGGGTATTTGACAATAGTAATACTTTACTTTTTAAAGTAAAAAGAACCCGTAACCGACTCTATAAGACACTTTTAAAGACGAGACGAAAAATGTGTCTTTTATCATCCCAAGATGATCCAGGTTGGTTGTGGCATCAACGACGTCCGTATGCCAATTATTATACCATGAAAGTTAATGGTTCTTTGGAGTATGATAAAATTCTAGGTTCACATCTAAAGAAATTAGATGATCCGAGTGAGGAAGAATTTTATGTTGAAGTTGAAAAATTTGAAAAAGGACACCAGTTTTTCGATGCACGGAAAAGGAAGCCACGGATTTTCGATGCACGGAAAAGGAAGCCACGGATAAGACGAGAAGGGTTCTTTGGTAAGCGAAAAAGATGGACTTGGACCGAAAAAGCAGCTGCCAGTTTTCTTCAACGTTCCAAAAATCGAGGTATCGACTTTCGTAAAGTGATGCAAAAGAAGGAAGACGTGTCACTAAAGAAAACGGCTTATGCTAAAAGGATTTCGGGAGAGTTCAGTGTGAGAGATTGCATTCCAACAACTTGTTCCAAGGATGAAAATTTGAAACTCGCGAAAGATAAAGACAAAGCACTTGCCGATTATTCTGTAGTCGAAGATGGCATGAAATGCTCAACATGATCGGTGTAACGAATCTCAAGCCAAGTTTGGTTTAAGGGGGAGAATGTGAATGTAAACACAATGTAAACACAAACTTGCAGCCACCACCAACCACACCTACACCACCAACCACACCTAACTTTTGTTGAATCTCACGTATGAACTCATTGTTAGTTAGCAGCTATTGTAGAAATTATGCACACTACATTCACTATAGATAGAGGTTTTAGATTCATTTGTTAAGCACCACAAAAACATAGAGAGTGTTTTAGAGTTACTAGTTCTTTATTGTATTTCAGTTTGAGTTCCGAATAAAAGAACATTTGAGTTCCAACAGTTATCAAAAGTTGGAGTAAAAAAGAAACAACACATTGGATCATAAAGAAACAAATCATTTAATCATATAGGGGTTCCTGATTGAAAAAAGTAAAGAAGATGAGGGAGTTTTTTCATTGTGAAGCAGAAATCAAACCCTAGAAAACTAAATACAATTACATTGGGAATTTTGAATTAGGGAAAAGAGTGTCATCTTCACTCATTTGGCATTTTTTTTTTTTTTTACTAAAAAGGACATCTTGCAAGCTGAATTTAGGACTAACGTTAGACACTAGGCAACAGTGATACCAAGAATTATACTTACTATCAATTGAAGTCTCAAGTGACAAGATTAATGGATAGAAAATCCAACATAAAAAATTGCTAATTAAAAATTACATAATTGAGGTCATGATATGAAAAAGTGTGTTTATGTTCAATAGGATTCGCAATTGCTGGCCCTTTATTTCTAAATTTTAATCTTATCTTGATATATGTATATGTACGTAAAGATTTAATTGCCAACTTTGTAATCATTCTCAAACAAGTCGTTGAATGTAGATCGGCAAAAAGTTGTAATTGTAACTATCACCGGACCCTGCACCCTTCATACAGGTGTGTAACTTTTTAATTATTGGATATAGACCTTCATTAGTTCAACTATCTTGTTAATTTTGTGAATCTAATTTGTCTTTTTTATATTATAGCCAATTGTTTCTTGCAGGTTAAGTAGCCAAACATCTTGGCTTTATTACTTGGTAACGGTGGCAAGTAGTCTATAGTTAACAGATGTTATACAATACACATATTGTGATGATATATTGTTGACGTTTAACTTTTTTTTTTTTTTTTTTAGATGGCATATATACATAGGGTTCATCGAGATGTATGGCAGCCGTGACCAGGTGGTTTAAGGCGGTGAATGTCCGACCGCAGACGATACTTGACTTGCAGTTGTGATCCTTCACCTTTTTTATTCTGACTGTTTATCCCTTATCCCACTTTCATTTCTTTTTATTCCAATTGTACTTTGACAAATCCATCCATTATAACATTGTAGTTTCATTTTCCCCTTATTATGCATTGTGCTTTATAATGCCATAAAATATTTTATGTTTGTCAGAAATATTCGGTTTTACCCTTTTGCATATTTCTAGTTCCTTTCAGCCCTTAGTTTAACAAAAATGTCCGGTTTTACCTTTCTGACTTGTTATCAAAGGTTTCCAGGTTACTAAGAAATCAAATCAAAGAAACCATTAAGCTTGCAAATTTTTTATGTTTTTACCTTAAGTATTTTTTTTATATTATATGTATTTATGAAACGAAAAAAATATTTAATACACGAAAATACATATTTATACACAAAAATATTTCGTTAAACAACGTATATACGTTTTTTTAAATGTTATTTATGTGTATACGTTTTTTTGCAGTCGAATACGGTTTTAAAACGTAAAAAACCATATTTACGTTTTTATATATCAGTGTGATATCGCGTAAATTATACATATTTTCCGCACGATATCAATGTGATTTTAGTTTAGTTTTATACATGTTATGAACTAAAAGATATCTAATATGCTTAAATATTCGTTTTGAAGCTAAAAAGACGCGTTTGGAGCGAAAGAACGAATTACACAAACATTTGAGCTTAAAAAGAAACAAAGCGGAAATCTGCCAAGAGCCTGGGCGCACCCCGCCCACATCCAGGCGCACCGCGCCCAACGGGGGACCAGATCCCACTTTTCGTCAGACTTTTGATTAAAATAATCGAGCGTGCGTTTATCCAATGATTCAACCGACCTGCCAAGCATGTGCAAGGGCGCACCCCGCCTACCTTTTGGGCGCACCGCGCCTCAGATCCGACATTAAAGCTGCAAACCACGTGCTCCCTCGTGCGACAGTTGGCGAACGTGCTGTGATCTGCTTTAGGCGCACCGCGCCCCATCCTAGGCGCACCGCGCCCCGGCGCTGTTCCAACTATAAATACAGCCCTTCAGCTCTTCTTTTGGACACAACACTTACACCACTTGGAGACCAGATCGTATCTCAACACTTCCACACCACCAAACTCGGCCAGAAAGCTTGTAGAATCGAAGGGGAAACTATGGAATCGAGAGCTTGAAGAATGTTCGGCCGGGACTTCATTCGGTTTGCTTTATATATATTTAGCATTCTATTATGATTTCCTAAGCCGTATTCTTCAGATTATGTTATCTGTATTATTTATTACTTAGATTTGATTACTGTTTAGTTATGATTTGATTGTTATTTATCGGATATTGAACGTTTTATATTTTATCTCGCATAATTCATTTGACGCCAATTTGATTATCATGACCATTGAGATCAAAATCTCGAATGAACCTTGTATGATACGAACCAATACATGATTATTTGGAATACATAATCGCATGACCATTGCCATTAATGACCTTATAATCATAGGATTAGGTAGTTGGACCAAAACATCTAATCATTTTAGAAATCGGTATTTAACGTTCAATATCCATTGCACTAATAACATATCAAACATAACTAGATGGTTTATTCAAATCTAAGTATTAATGTTTACTTTTATATTTTGTAATTTATATTTACCGTAACTTTTGCCTAGGTGATGTTGATTCATTAATATAATATGTGTTGATCTAGTTCTTGATTCGAATTTAATATCGGTTAGGATATATAACTTGCATGCTATACATATTAAATGTGGTTACGGTTTGTATTCTTGATTGCCATCTTCATATGATTAAGTTTAAATGGCCATTTAAACGTATTGATCGCATGAACCGTCATGATGTATAATTGACAACTATATATCATCGGACTAGTTATTGACCATTTAACTAGGAAGGTTATCTAAGTTACAAACTTGATTAGTGAAATAAGACTTATATCACATTTAGTTGCAACTCATGACCATTGATTGTATGAACATATCACTTTGACCATTAGGATATGGGCTATGTTTGCATGTTAGATTGTATTAATACTGGATGATTATAAGTTAATTAGTTACATGACCATTGTGCTATTTTAACTTATTAGTCATAGAATTGGTGACTTGACCATACGATCCTACAACTTAATGCAACTTATTTAAACTCATTGCACATAATCAAAACTAGTCAACATAGATTTATATGAATCAACAGATCCTAGACGAAAGTTTCCCTTGTTATTTTTGTTATGATCATTTATTATTTCGTCATTTATTTTATAATCAAAGTTTTACGAGTTTTCATCAAAACTCGCCCCTGAGTATTTGCTTTAATAATTGTTAATTGATAATTGATTTTCTTAACTTAAAGATAGCCGTTTTCCCTTGGGTCGACAACCCGGATTTACCATTACTATACTACAATCGACTAGGTACACTTGCCTAATTGTGTTGTTCTATTCATACATGGTATTTCCCTGTTCATAAACGTAAAACTAATGTGAAATCATTTTCGAAAATCTTATAAACGCTAATAACACATCAAGTTTCTTGGTGCCGTTTTTAGGTGTTTTATATGTATGTCAGAATGCACAACAAGTTTTTGGCGCCGTTGCCGGGGAATTCGGATTTATTTTTATTTTATAGAAAATTAAATTATTAGTTAATATTTGTGTGATTTTAAATTTGTTTTTGTGTTATGTATTTTTATTGTTTTGATTGACATATCACTAATCATAAAAATAGATATTTGCACACCTTAAGCATATTTTAAGTGTGGGGTGAATATTTGGGGAAAAATGAAGTAACAAAACTTTGAAGTCTTTTCTGCTCACGCAATGCGACGTGTATGCCATCCGGACGCAACGCGTCGACAATCTGAATCGCGTTGAAAAAGAGACAACTTCAAAAATTTACGCGACACGGAAACGTGCTTGACACGTAAACACCCGAGGCAGATACTGGTCGTACATAATGATACATGGTGATAGGTGTATTAATATACACCTTTTATCACGTTTATTTACTTCATTTGACATCGTATTTCGCCAATAAAAGCATGCTATATGCATGTTTTCGTACTAATGTGTTTATTTCGGAGTAATACCATTTGTTTAGGTAAAATGGTATGTTTTGTAGGTATTTTGAGACTTGGAACATTAATTATATATCATTAGGAAGCTGCACGTCAAATTTCAGAAGAAACGGATCACAAACGGAAGAGTTATGAAATAAACGACCCAAAGACAAAGCAGTATATTACACGACCGTGTAACTTTAGGCCTAGAAGTTACACGGCCGTGTAACTTTATTTTGCCACGTGGATGCCAAGTCAGCTCAGGAAGGTGTCCAGAAAGTGTTGCAGAATTACACGGCCGTGTAACTTGGCCGTGTAATATTACACGGCCGTGTAATTTTTGTACTAAAAGTTACACGGCCGTGTAACTTTAACTGGTGGCCAGATTTACTTTTTCTCCCACTATGAGTTTTTTATTCTATCTTGTGCTGTCATTCTCTTGGTGGACGACCAGATCCAGATCCCATCTGGATTTGAGGCCATGTGATGAAGGAAGTGGGTCTTGGAATGATGATGTTTGCCATTGTTCAAATTACCATTTTACCCTTGGTGTGTTAGTATAAATAGATGTGTTTGGTTAGCCTTAGAACCATCTCCTATCTTATATATCTCTCTAGTTACATTGTGTTTGTGTTTGTGTGCAACTTCAAGTGTGGATTATCTTCATTTTGTAAGTTTGTTTCTCTTTTACTAGTCATGAGTGGCTAGTAACTTTATTTTCTGGTTTTGTATTAAGGATTATGATTGTGATTTAATATAAAGTTTGATGTTTGATTTTATATCCTTCTAGTGATATGATTTTGAGATTTAACAAGTGTTTGGTTTTTACTTATTTCATATTGGCCATTTGATCTCAAGTAATTATCAATCTTGTCATACAAATTATAAAATCCGTAATTGTTTTATAAAATGTTATTTGTGACAATCATCTTTAACTAGGTGAAAATCATATCACATGTTTTGACGCTTCAACGCTTGTTTAGGAGTATTGAACATTGTTGGGAACATTCACATAAAACATAATGCAATCTTTCATTCAAATTCTATGATGGTGCATGTGCGAGCTTTCGGCATACACTTGACTAAAATATATTTGATTAGTAAGATTAGTCTTAGTTAACGAGCTTCTCTTGACTAAGGTACATTAGGTGAATGGTGTATGTGCGAGCTTTCGGCATACATAAAGTACCAACTTAGAAAGATTAAAGTTATAAACATCATTCTTATTGTTATTTCCAATCATATGACTACAAATACAAAACCAGAATTTGTCCCCAAATTATAAAACACCAAAGCAATTTTTCTATATTTTGTCCCAAGTCAAATATACAATCATATTTCAACTAAACATCAAAACCCCCCTTTTGCTACTATCTTTACAAGTTTAAATCTCGTGAAAATCAAGGTATAAGTCATTAGACCATCGCTCCCTGTGGATCGACCCTACTTGCCATTTATACTACCTAGTTAGTATTTATAACAAGTGGTGTAATCACGAAATATTGGTAATCAACAAATCAATTTAAAACCATATTTCAACTCTTTTATTTTGTTGGTTTCGACACTCAACACATGGCTAAAAATCAGCCACTACTGAGAAGAGGGACGCTTCTTTACAGTAGGGGCAGCGATACTGACGACGGTCAAAAGTCGCACAGCCACACCACACCCGCATACCAGTAGCCACGGATTTGAAACTTCAGGGACCACAAAATTAGTGATATTTTTCTTTCGTTGTTATTACTTTTACTTTTGTGATTTAATTTTTGTGTGTTTATTTGTATGTGAATAATTTTTGTCCGAGTGATGTATATGCAAATTTGCTAAGATTCAATGCTGGCAGCATGTTCAATGAATTCTTTTATGTGGAAAGAGCCTCATATATGACGTCGACCGATACCCAAGGGGAGTCTGTTCTATTTTGCTCCCTTTACTGTTCTGAATTATATATATACAATAGAATTATTGTATAATATAAGTGTAGGGTTAAGACGTCATACTGCAATGATTAACTGAGCCAATTAAAATTTTTGTTATCTTAAACATCTTTTCTAAAATTGAACGCTAAAAAGAAAATTGTTAAGAAAAATATTTTGAAAATAAATTTGTAGGTTACATTTAATTTTATGTATGTATTTTTGTTTTTCATTATTTTATCTAAAGTCTAGTTTTGTAGATGACAAGTTTTTAGCATGGTAGTTACAAAATGTTTTGCATAAATAATGAAATAGACCCATTGAAAATTTATCAGTTGTTAAAAATTGAGTTTTTGCCAAAACAGATTAAGTCAGTTTCCCTACTTGCAAAAATGCGCGAATTATATGCTGTTACTAAATTGAGGAAAATAAGCCTCGGTAAATGAACTTAAAATGAGAAAAATTCTCAAGAAATCTGATGTGTTAAAAAGCAGAAGTCAAGTAATGTTATACCATAAGATTGAGACTCAGGAAGGAAAATTCAATCAGTGGCCTTTGACATTCGAGCAAGTAGACATAAAATGGGGCCTACGGGCATTTCTACTCCTTATTACCTAAAACCAACTGGTTTGGGATAATATTGTCGAAAGCTCGCTACACGGGTGTCATCGAAAGTCATGGAATTTCCTTAGTGGCCTTTGGAATTTGAATTAGTAGACTCTGTACAGTCTTGAGTCGAAAATTTGTAATCAAAAGTTTCATAGAAAGTCACGAGTTTCAAAGGTACGGAAAAAGGGAAATAATAACTTAACTTGATAAATTTAGTCCAGCATGATTTTTATTCTAAATATGGGAAATTTGACAAAAAGGTCTTGAGGTAGAAGAATCTTTAATGGGTGTATTCGATGTTATGTAAAAATGAGTTTTTATCAATCTGAAAGACTTGTCGTTTATAGAAAGGGAGTTTATTTAAAGTTTTGAAAAGATAAATATATGTAAATAGGACTAGGTATAATCTACTATGTTTATTCTTAAATTCTTTATTCTTAACATCAGTAATAAACGCTAGATCTGTGGTAGCGTATGAAAAGTTGTTTGGGCATCAAAACGTTTTGGCTTGGTTATAAATTGTAGTTTGCTTGAGGACAAGCAAAGTTCAAGTGTGGGGTATTTTGATATCGCGTAAATTATACATATTTTCCGCACGATATCAATGTGATTTTAGTTTAGTTTTATACATGTTATGAACTAAAAGATACCTAATATGCTTAAATATTCGTTTTGAAGCTAAAAAGACGCGTTTGGAGCGAAAGAACGAATTACACAAACATTTGAGCTTAAAAAGAAACAAAGCGGAAATCTGCCAAGAGCCTGGGCGCACCCCGCCCACATCCAGGCGCACCGCGCCCAACGGGGGACCAGATCCCGCTTTTCGTCAGACTTTTGATTAAAATAATCGAGCGTGCGTTTATCCAATGATTCAACCGACCTGCCAAGCATGTGCAAGGGCGCACCCCGCCTACCTTTTGGGCGCACCGCGCCTCAGATCCGACATTAAAGCTGCAAACCACGTGCTCCCTCGTGCGACAGTTGGCGAACGTGCTGTGATCTGCTTTAGGCGCACCGCGCCCCGGCGCTGTTCCAACTATAAATACAGCCCTTCAGCTCTTCTTTTGGACACAACACTTACACCACTTGGAGACCAGATCGTATCTCAACACTTCCACACCACCAAACTCGGCCAGAAAGCTTGTAGAATCGAAGGGGAAACTATGGAATCGAGAGCTTGAAGAATGTTCGGCCGGGACTTCATTCGGTTTGCTTTATATATATTTAGCATTCTATTATGATTTCCTAAGCCGTATTCTTCAGATTATGTTATCTGTATTATTTATTACTTAGATTTGATTACTGTTTAGTTATGATTTGATTGTTATTTATCGGATATTGAACGTTTTATATTTTATCTCGCATAATTCATTTGACGCCAATTTGATTATCATGACCATTGAGATCAAAATCTCGAATGAACCTTGTATGATACGAACCAATACATGATTATTTGGAATACATAATCGCATGACCATTGCCATTAATGACCTTATAATCATAGGATTAGGTAGTTGGACCAAAACATCTAATCATTTTAGAAATCGGTATTTAACGTTCAATATCCATTGCACTAATAACATATCAAACATAACTAGATGGTTTATTCAAATCTAAGTATTAATGTTTACTTTTATATTTTGTAATTTATATTTACCGTAACTTTTGCCTAGGTGATGTTGATTCATTAATATAATATGTGTTGATCTAGTTCTTGATTCGAATTTAATATCGGTTAGGATATATAACTTGCATGCTATACATATTAAATGTGGTTACGGTTTGTATTCTTGATTTCCATCTTCATATGATTAAGTTTAAATGGCCATTTAAACGTATTGATCGCATGAACCGTCATGATGTATAATTGACAACTATATATCATCGGACTAGTTATTGACCATTTAACTAGGAAGGTTATCTAAGTTACAAACTTGATTAGTGAAATAAGACTTATATCACATTTAGTTGCAACTCATGACCATTGATTGTATGAACATATCACTTTGACCATTAGGATATGGGCTATGTTTGCATGTTAGATTGTATTAATACTGGATGATTATAAGTTAATTAGTTACATGACCATTGTGCTATTTTAACTTATTAGTCATAGAATTGGTGACTTGACCATACGATCCTACAACTTAATGCAACTTATTTAAACTCATTGCACATAATCAAAACTAGTCAACATAGATTTATATGAATCAACAGATCCTAGACGAAAGTTTCCCTTGTTATTTTTGTTATGATCATTTATTATTTCGTCATTTATTTTATAATCAAAGTTTTACGAGTTTTCATCAAAACTCGCCCCTGAGTATTTGCTTTAATAATTGTTAATTGATAATTGATTTTCTTAACTTAAAGATAGCCGTTTTCCCTTGGGTCGACAACCCGGATTTACCATTACTATACTACAATCGACTAGGTACACTTGCCTAATTGTGTTGTTCTATTCATACATGGTATTTCCCTGTTCATAAACGTAAAACTAATGTGAAATCATTTTCGAAAATCTTATAAACGCTAATAACACATCAAGTTTCTTGGTGCCGTTTTTAGGTGTTTTATATGTATGTCAGAATGCACAACAAGTTTTTGGCGCCGTTGCCGGGGAATTCGGATTTATTTTTATTTTATAGAAAATTAAATTATTAGTTAATATTTGTGTGATTTTAAATTTGTTTTTGTGTTATGTATTTTTATTGTTTTGATTGACATATCACTAATCATAAAAATAGATATTTGCACACCTTAAGCATATTTTAAGTGTGGGGTGAATATTTGGGGAAAAATGAAGTAACAAAACTTTGAAGTCTTTTCTGCTCACGCAATGCGACGTGTATGCCATCCGGACGCAACGCGTCGACAATCTGAATCGCGTTGAAAAAGAGACAACTTCAAAAATTTACGCGACACGGAAACGTGCTTGACACGTAAACACCCGAGGCAGATACTGGTCGTACATAATGATACATGGTGATAGGTGTATTAATATACACCTTTTATCACGTTTATTTACTTCATTTGACATCGTATTTCGCCAATAAAAGCATGCTATATGCATGTTTTCGTACTAATGTGTTTATTTCGGAGTAATACCATTTGTTTAGGTAAAATGGTATGTTTTGTAGGTATTTTGAGACTTGGAACATTAATTATATATCATTAGGAAGCTGCACGTCAAATTTCAGAAGAAACGGATCACAAACGGAAGAGTTATGAAATAAACGACCCAAAGACAAAGCAGTATATTACACGACCGTGTAACTTTAGGCCTAGAAGTTACACGGCCGTGTAACTTTATTTTGCCACGTGGATGCCAAGTCAGCTCGGGAAGGTGTCCAGAAAGTGTTGCAGAATTACACGGCCGTGTAACTTGGCCGTGTAATATTACACGGCCGTGTAATTTTTGTACTAAAAGTTACACGGCCGTGTAACTTTAACTGGTGGCCAGATTTACTTTTTCTCCCACTATGAGTTTTTTATTCTATCTTGTGCTGTCATTCTCTTGGTGGACGACCAGATCCAGATCCCATCTGGATTTGAGGCCATGTGATGAAGGAAGTGGGTCTTGGAATGATGATGTTTGCCATTGTTCAAATTACCATTTTACCCTTGGTGTGTTAGTATAAATAGATGTGTTTGGTTAGCCTTAGAACCATCTCCTATCTTATATATCTCTCTAGTTACATTGTGTTTGTGTTTGTGTGCAACTTCAAGTGTGGATTATCTTCATTTTGTAAGTTTGTTTCTCTTTTACTAGTCATGAGTGGCTAGTAACTTTATTTTCTGGTTTTGTATTAAGGATTATGATTGTGATTTAATATAAAGTTTGATGTTTGATTTTATATCCTTCTAGTGATATGATTTTGAGATTTAACAAGTGTTTGGTTTTTACTTATTTCATATTGGCCATTTGATCTCAAGTAATTATCAATCTTGTCATACAAATTATAAAATCCGTAATTGTTTTATAAAATGTTATTTGTGACAATCATCTTTAACTAGGTGAAAATCATATCACATGTTTTGACGCTTCAACGCTTGTTTAGGAGTATTGAACATTGTTGGGAACATTCACATAAAACATAATGCAATCTTTCATTCAAATTCTATGATGGTGCATGTGCGAGCTTTCGGCATACACTTGACTAAAATATATTTGATTAGTAAGATTAGTCTTAGTTAACGAGCTTCTCTTGACTAAGGTACATTAGGTGAATGGTGTATGTGCGAGCTTTCGGCATACATAAAGTACCAACTTAGAAAGATTAAAGTTATAAACATCATTCTTATTGTTATTTCCAATCATATGACTACAAATACAAAACCAGAATTTGTCCCCAAATTATAAAACACCAAAGCAATTTTTCTATATTTTGTCCCAAGTCAAATATACAATCATATTTCAACTAAACATCAAAACCCCCCTTTTGCTACTATCTTTACAAGTTTAAATCTCGTGAAAATCAAGGTATAATTCATTAGACCATCGCTCCCTGTGGATCGACCCTACTTGCCATTTATACTACCTAGTTAGTATTTATAACAAGTGGTGTAATCACGAAATATTGGTAATCAACAAATCAATTTAAAACCATATTTCAACTCTTTTATTTTGTTGGTTTCGACACTCAACAAATTGGCGCCGTTGCCGGGGAGCACGGTATTACTAATATTTTATGCCAAGATCTTCACATACAGGTACACCTTTAGAGAGCGAGTAAGAAGTTAAAAAAAAACAAAACAAAAGGGGCCATGCGTCGAGCCAACGACGTTAAACAAGTGCGCTAACCGGGAGGCAACCCGGGGGTATTTTTGTCAATTTTTGAAAGTGTGAATTTTTGTGTTTTTATAATTTTTCTGTTTATAACTTTCAATTACCTACGTGTGGAAACAATCGGAATCGAAAACGGACTACCGAGGCTCAAGATACGAAAAGCAAAAAATGAAAAACGGGACAGTGTGTTACACGGCCCGTGTAACTTTTTACCCTATAAGTTACACGGCCGTGTAACTTGAAAATGTGGTCAAAAAAAAAAAAAAAAAAAAAAAAAAAAAAAAAAAAAAAAAAACTTCGTTTGTAACTTGAAAAATCGTTTTTAAGTTACACGGCCGTGTAACGTTTGGCCCGGCCGTGTAACTTGCCCGTGTAACTTGAAAATATGGTTAAAAAAAAAAAAAAAAAAAAAAAAAAAAAAAAAAACTTAAAAAAAAAAAAAATTCTTTTGCCTAACAAGTGCGCCTTTAAAGAGACAAACCGATTTAGTTTTGATTTTATGGTATTTGTATGTTTAAGTTTTGTGTTTCATTTGATTTTTTTAATAAAGTGTTTGGATGTGTTCGAAATACAAAACCACCTCCGGGTCCGCATTAGACCTACCGCAAGCATCGAGGACGACGCTTACATTTAAGCTTGTGGAGGTATACGATGTCCGGTATCATCGCATTTTCTTTTTATGTTATTTTTCTTTATGTTTACCGAAAATCTTTAAAAAAAAATATTGTTTAAAACATTTGTTATTTCTTGCATTTTTTTTTCTTAACTTTTGTGAAATCTTTTAATTGTTAAAACATGCTACATCTTTATTTTCAATATTATAGTTGCTTATTTTCCTTGTATTCAAAAATATTTTCACATTGTGAAATTCTAGATTGAATTAAAAGACTTTTTTTTTGTTAAATTTACTTAGCATACGCACGTATGATGAGTTTATAAGACATCTATTTTAACCGAATCTATTTTTAGCAAGTACAGCAATACAAAGTGCAGCTACCCTGTGAGAACTTCAATGTGTGCAATCGGCTTGGTTAATGTTACAGGTTTTGCCTTCTTAATCATATATTGGCCAACACATTTGTTCATAACACGTCAATTACCCGATATTCCCATTTTCGTTTTTTTTTACCATTTTGGTCATTTTTAAATAAAAAAAAAAACAAAATTTTTATATTTGTATTTTGAGTCCAATAAATGGTGAAATTCCAGAAATATTTTGTTTGGTTCTAAAAAAAATGGTTTATTAAAAACAATTAATAAAAAAAATATAATAAAAAAAAAAAAAAAAAAAAACCAAGAACCAAACATGTGTGTTTAAAGAAATTAAATTCCAAAAAAATAGAATAAAGCACATTGCTTGTTCAAAAGTCATCAAATGAAATATCTTACGACTTTTTTTTACAATTCTTTCCATATAGAGAATTGTTTTACTCATTTGAAAGAAAATCCAAAAATAGAGTATTTATTTTCTTTTGTACTTGTATTCTATTTATCGAGTTGTAATTTCATTATTGTACTTTAATTCCGGGAAGATCATTCTCTTAATTGACAAGTTATGACAAACGTGAACGGTATGATAATTGAGGCAAAGTCATATTAACACGAGTCCAAGTACGATATCTGAGTGTAAACACCACCTTATTTTCATATGAGTGGCGGAAGACATTTGTGAGTCGCAATCAGCGAATTGTGTGCATATATGAGGAGAGCGAACAATTGTGAGCACTGACTTTGTATTGTGTCGTCCTTGCTAAAGACAGTGAAAGTCGCGGTAGTGTTTTTATAATCGATATATGACGTGGCTATGCTATTGTTTAACGTGTATTTGTTTTTTTTTTTGTACAATCTATTGTTTCACAATTGTGAGATTTTAGGCGAATACAGGGACGATATGCTAACCATATAATTGCTAGTGATGATGTTGGCGCGATTTAACTCAAAAGGATTCACTTCTTTTTTCCTTCTTTTTACCCATTAGTCTAGTTCTTTCTTGTTTTCTTTGAGGACAAAGAAGAATTTAAGCTTGTGGATATTTGATAGGTGTATTAATATACACCTTTTATCACGTTTATTTACTTCATTTGACATCGTATTTCGCCAATAAAAGCATGCTATATGCATGTTTTCGTACTAATGTGTTTATTTCGGAGTAATACCATTTGTTTAGGTAAAATGGTATGTTTTGTAGGTATTTTGAGACTTGGAACATTAATTATATATCATTAGGAAGCTGCACGTCAAATTTCAGAAGAAACGGATCACAAACGGAAGAGTTATGAAATAAACGACCCAAAGACAAAGCAGTATATTACACGACCGTGTAACTTTAGGCCTAGAAGTTACACGGCCGTGTAACTTTATTTTGCCACGTGGATGCCAAGTCAGCTCGGGAAGGTGTCCAGAAAGTGTTGCAGAATTACACGGCCGTGTAACTTGGCCGTGTAATATTACACGGCCGTGTAATTTTTGTACTAAAAGTTACACGGCCGTGTAACTTTAACTGGTGGCCAGATTTACTTTTTCTCCCACTATGAGTTTTTTATTCTATCTTGTGCTGTCATTCTCTTGGTGGACGACCAGATCCAGATCCCATCTGGATTTGAGGCCATGTGATGAAGGAAGTGGGTCTTGGAATGATGATGTTTGCCATTGTTCAAATTACCATTTTACCCTTGGTGTGTTAGTATAAATAGATGTGTTTGGTTAGCCTTAGAACCATCTCCTATCTTATATATCTCTCTAGTTACATTGTGTTTGTGTTTGTGTGCAACTTCAAGTGTGGATTATCTTCATTTTGTAAGTTTGTTTCTCTTTTACTAGTCATGAGTGGCTAGTAACTTTATTTTCTGGTTTTGTATTAAGGATTATGATTGTGATTTAATATAAAGTTTGATGTTTGATTTTATATCCTTCTAGTGATATGATTTTGAGATTTAACAAGTGTTTGGTTTTTACTTATTTCATATTGGCCATTTGATCTCAAGTAATTATCAATCTTGTCATACAAATTATAAAATCCGTAATTGTTTTATAAAATGTTATTTGTGACAATCATCTTTAACTAGGTGAAAATCATATCACATGTTTTGACGCTTCAACGCTTGTTTAGGAGTATTGAACATTGTTGGGAACATTCACATAAAACATAATGCAATCTTTCATTCAAATTCTATGATGGTGCATGTGCGAGCTTTCGGCATACACTTGACTAAAATATATTTGATTAGTAAGATTAGTCTTAGTTAACGAGCTTCTCTTGACTAAGGTACATTAGGTGAATGGTGTATGTGCGAGCTTTCGGCATACATAAAGTACCAACTTAGAAAGATTAAAGTTATAAACATCATTCTTATTGTTATTTCCAATCATATGACTACAAATACAAAACCAGAATTTGTCCCCAAATTATAAAACACCAAAGCAATTTTTCTATATTTTGTCCCAAGTCAAATATACAATCATATTTCAACTAAACATCAAAACCCCCCTTTTGCTACTATCTTTACAAGTTTAAATCTCGTGAAAATCAAGGTATAATTCATTAGACCATCGCTCCCTGTGGATCGACCCTACTTGCCATTTATACTACCTAGTTAGTATTTATAACAAGTGGTGTAATCACGAAATATTGGTAATCAACAAATCAATTTAAAACCATATTTCAACTCTTTTATTTTGTTGGTTTCGACACTCAACACATGGCTAAAAATCAGCCACTACTGAGAAGAGGGACGCTTCTTTACAGTAGGGGCAGCGATACTGACGACGGTCAAAAGTCGCACAGCCACACCACACCCGCATACCAGTAGCCACGGATTTGAAACTTCAGGGACCACAAAATTAGTGATATTTTTCTTTCGTTGTTATTACTTTTACTTTTGTGATTTAATTTTTGTGTGTTTATTTGTATGTGAATAATTTTTGTCCGAGTGATGTATATGCAAATTTGCTAAGATTCAATGCTGGCAGCATGTTCAATGAATTCTTTTATGTGGAAAGAGCCTCATATATGACGTCGACCGATACCCAAGGGGAGTCTGTTCTATTTTGCTCCCTTTACTGTTCTGAATTATATATATACAATAGAATTATTGTATAATATAAGTGTAGGGTTAAGACGTCATACTGCAATGATTAACTGAGCCAATTAAAATTTTTGTTATCTTAAACATCTTTTCTAAAATTGAACGCTAAAAAGAAAATTGTTAAGAAAAATATTTTGAAAATAAATTTGTAGGTTACATTTAATTTTATGTATGTATTTTTGTTTTTCATTATTTTATCTAAAGTCTAGTTTTGTAGATGACAAGTTTTTAGCATGGTAGTTACAAAATGTTTTGCATAAATAATGAAATAGACCCATTGAAAATTTATCAGTTGTTAAAAATTGAGTTTTTGCCAAAACAGATTAAGTCAGTTTCCCTACTTGCAAAAATGCGCGAATTATATGCTGTTACTAAATTGAGGAAAATAAGCCTCGGTAAATGAACTTAAAATGAGAAAAATTCTCAAGAAATCTGATGTGTTAAAAAGCAGAAGTCAAGTAATGTTATACCATAAGATTGAGACTCAGGAAGGAAAATTCAATCAGTGGCCTTTGACATTCGAGCAAGTAGACATAAAATGGGGCCTACGGGCATTTCTACTCCTTATTACCTAAAACCAACTGGTTTGGGATAATATTGTCAAAAGCTCGCTACACGGGTGTCATCGAAATTCATGGAATTTCCTTAGTGGCCTTTGGAATTTGAATTAGTAGACTCTGTACAGTCTTGAGTCGAAAATTTGTAATCAAAAGTTTCATAGAAAGTCACGAGTTTCAAAGGTACGGAAAAAGGGAAATAATAACTTAACTTGATAAATTTAGTCCAGCATGATTTTTATTCTAAATATGGGAAATTTGACAAAAAGGTCTTGAGGTAGAAGAATCTTTAATGGGTGTATTCGATGTTATGTAAAAATGAGTTTTTATCAATCTGAAAGACTTGTCGTTTATAGAAAGGGAGTTTATTTAAAGTTTTGAAAAGATAAATATATGTAAATAGGACTAGGTATAATCTACTATGTTTATTCTTAAATTCTTTATTCTTAACATCAGTAATAAACGCTAGATCTGTGGTAGCGTATGAAAAGTTGTTTGGGCATCAAAACGTTTTGGCTTGGTTATAAATTGTAGTTTGCTTGAGGACAAGCAAAGTTCAAGTGTGGGGTATTTTGATATCGCGTAAATTATACATATTTTCCGCACGATATCAATGTGATTTTAGTTTAGTTTTATACATGTTATGAACTAAAAGATACCTAATATGCTTAAATATTCGTTTTGAAGCTAAAAAGACGCGTTTGGAGCGAAAGAACGAATTACACAAACATTTGAGCTTAAAAAGAAACAAAGCGGAAATCTGCCAAGAGCCTGGGCGCACCCCGCCCACATCCAGGCGCACCGCGCCCAACGGGGGACCAGATCCCGCTTTTCGTCAGACTTTTGATTAAAATAATCGAGCGTGCGTTTATCCAATGATTCAACCGACCTGCCAAGCATGTGCAAGGGCGCACCCCGCCTACCTTTTGGGCGCACCGCGCCTCAGATCCGACATTAAAGCTGCAAACCACGTGCTCCCTCGTGCGACAGTTGGCGAACGTGCTGTGATCTGCTTTAGGCGCACCGCGCCCCGGCGCTGTTCCAACTATAAATACAGCCCTTCAGCTCTTCTTTTGGACACAACACTTACACCACTTGGAGACCAGATCGTATCTCAACACTTCCACACCACCAAACTCGGCCAGAAAGCTTGTAGAATCGAAGGGGAAACTATGGAATCGAGAGCTTGAAGAATGTTCGGCCGGGACTTCATTCGGATTGCTTTATATATATTTAGCATTCTATTATGATTTCCTAAGCCGTATTCTTCAGATTATGTTATCTGTATTATTTATTACTTAGATTTGATTACTGTTTAGTTATGATTTGATTGTTATTTATCGGATATTGAACGTTTTATATTTTATCTCGCATAATTCATTTGACGCCAATTTGATTATCATGACCATTGAGATCAAAATCTCGAATGAACCTTGTATGATACGAACCAATACATGATTATTTGGAATACATAATCGCATGACCATTGCCATTAATGACCTTATAATCATAGGATTAGGTAGTTGGACCAAAACATCTAATCATTTTAGAAATCGGTATTTAACGTTCAATATCCATTGCACTAATAACATATCAAACATAACTAGATGGTTTATTCAAATCTAAGTATTAATGTTTACTTTTATATTTTGTAATTTATATTTACCGTAACTTTTGCCTAGGTGATGTTGATTCATTAATATAATATGTGTTGATCTAGTTCTTGATTCGAATTTAATATCGGTTAGGATATATAACTTGCATGCTATACATATTAAATGTGGTTACGGTTTGTATTCTTGATTGCCATCTTCATATGATTAAGTTTAAATGGCCATTTAAACGTATTGATCGCATGAACCGTCATGATGTATAATTGACAACTATATATCATCGGACTAGTTATTGACCATTTAACTAGGAAGGTTATCTAAGTTACAAACTTGATTAGTGAAATAAGACTTATATCACATTTAGTTGCAACTCATGACCATTGATTGTATGAACATATCACTTTGACCATTAGGATATGGGCTATGTTTGCATGTTAGATTGTATTAATACTGGATGATTATAAGTTAATTAGTTACATGACCATTGTGCTATTTTAACTTATTAGTCATAGAATTTGTGACTTGACCATACGATCCTACAACTTAATGCAACTTATTTAAACTCATTGCACATAATCAAAACTAGTCAACATAGATTTATATGAATCAACAGATCCTAGACGAAAGTTTCCCTTGTTATTTTTGTTATGATCATTTATTATTTCGTCATTTATTTTATAATCAAAGTTTTACGAGTTTTCATCAAAACTCGCCCCTGAGTATTTGCTTTAATAATTGTTAATTGATAATTGATTTTCTTAACTTAAAGATAGCCGTTTTCCCTTGGGTCGACAACCCGGATTTACCATTACTATACTACAATCGACTAGGTACACTTGCCTAATTGTGTTGTTCTATTCATACATGGTATTTCCCTGTTCATAAACGTAAAACTAATGTGAAATCATTTTCGAAAATCTTATAAACGCTAATAACACATCAAGTTTCTTGGTGCCGTTTTTAGGTGTTTTATATGTATGTCAGAATGCACAACAAGTTTTTGGCGCCGTTGCCGGGGAATTCGGATTTATTTTTATTTTATAGAAAATTAAATTATTAGTTAATATTTGTGTGATTTTAAATTTGTTTTTGTGTTATGTATTTTTATTGTTTTGATTGACATATCACTAATCATAAAAATAGATATTTGCACACCTTAAGCATATTTTAAGTGTGGGGTGAATATTTGGGGAAAAATGAAGTAACAAAACTTTGAAGTCTTTTCTGCTCACGCAATGCGACGTGTATGCCATCCGGACGCAACGCGTCGACAATCTGAATCGCGTTGAAAAAGAGACAACTTCAAAAATTTACGCGACACGGAAACGTGCTTGACACGTAAACACCCGAGGCAGATACTGGTCGTACATAATGATACATGGCTAAAAATCAGCCACTACTGAGAAGAGGGACGCTTCTTTACAGTAGGGGCAGCGATACTGACGACGGTCAAAAGTCGCACAGCCACACCACACCCGCATACCAGTAGCCACGGATTTGAAACTTCAGGGACCACAAAATTAGTGATATTTTTCTTTCGTTGTTATTACTTTTACTTTTGTGATTTAATTTTTGTGTGTTTATTTGTATGTGAATAATTTTTGTCCGAGTGATGTATATGCAAATTTGCTAAGATTCAATGCTGGCAGCATGTTCAATGAATTCTTTTATGTGGAAAGAGCCTCATATATGACGTCGACCGATACCCAAGGGGAGTCTGTTCCATTTTGCTCCCTTTACTGTTCTGAATTATATATATACAATAGAATTATTGTATAATATAAGTGTAGGGTTAAGACGTCATACTGCAATGATTAACTGAGCCAATTAAAATTTTTGTTATCTTAAACATCTTTTCTAAAATTGAACGCTAAAAAGAAAATTGTTAAGAAAAATATTTTGAAAATAAATTTGTAGGTTACATTTAATTTTATGTATGTATTTTTGTTTTTCATTATTTTATCTAAAGTCTAGTTTTGTAGATGACAAGTTTTTAGCATGGTAGTTACAAAATGTTTTGCATAAATAATGAAATAGACCCATTGAAAATTTATCAGTTGTTAAAAATTGAGTTTTTGCCAAAACAGATTGAGTCAGTTTCCCTACTTGCAAAAATGCGCGAATTATATGCTGTTACTAAATTGAGGAAAATAAGCCTCGGTAAATGAACTTAAAATGAGAAAAATTCTCAAGAAATCTGATGTGTTAAAAAGCAGAAGTCAAGTAATGTTATACCATAAGATTGAGACTCAGGAAGGAAAATTCAATCAGTGGCAAACGATTACGTTTTCGAAAATCTTATAAACGCTAATAACACATCAAGTTTCTTGGTGCCGTTTTTAGGTGTTTTATATGTATGTCAGAATGCACAACACAGTGAAAATCTAACATTTTTAAAACCTTTTTTATGTTTTTTTTTAAATATACAGATATATTTTTAGAAGTATTACATGTGACAAACGATTACGTTTATTTCGTTTTATAATACGCTTCTGACTACTATATGCATGTTTATATATATATATATATATATATATATATATATATATATATATATATATATATATATATATATATATATATATATATATATATATATATATATATATATATACAGTTTGGCACATGTCATCTCTTAACAAGCCTTCTCATTTTTTCTGCTCAAACTCACCTCACATATCAATCATTTCAATCGATAACTTATATCTCGGTATTCAATTTGATATGTCAGTAACTTGGCTCCCTAAATTTTGCCAATACCATAAACGCTTTTATCACTCAACCCTCTCCGCCCTGATTCGAGATTAAGATTTTAAAAACCCTAGAAATGGTATCCTACTGTGATGAGTCGATCTCTACAATATATCACCTGTAACTCCCATCCTACAATTCATACCTCTTTTTCTCCTTTATGGTTGATGGATGCTCCTACAAGAAAACCACATGCCGATTACCACCTCTCCTCTATGTCTCACTCAATCAATCCTCTTGGAAGAATAGCCCTACATCGATTTATATTCTCTATACATGGGGTCTTTTGCAGGTTAGCAAGGAATGAGAATTAAGGTTCTTGAATGGAAACCAGAATTAACACTCCTTTTTCAGTCTCAATAATTCCTTCAATTAGAGTTTAGAAATGTGGAATCGAGTTATAGTTGTCAAATCCGGTGGTTGGGCTGCATGAGGTATGGCGATACTGATATCGTTTCTCCTTCTCTCATGATTTTTATTATTGTCATCTTTAATCTTTTTCATTTGATATAGAATCAAGTTGTAACATATTCAATTTGTTATGACAATATTCATGATTAATTGACAAGGCTTTGTAGAACTTTATGCGTGCACACAATATGTTCGTATAAATGCTCAAGTGAATCATGAAAGTTCCTTTTACTCAAGTGAATCGGGTATGGTGATACTGATTATCGTTTCTCCTTCTCTCATCCTTCTCTCATGATTTTTATTACCGTCCTTTTTATCTTTTTCATTTGATACATAATCAAGTTGTAACATATTCAATTAGTATGGCAGTATCCATGATTAATTGACAAGGCTTTGTGGAACTTTCTGTGTGCACACACTATGTTCGTATACATGCTCAAGTGATTCATGTGTTAGGATCGAGACACTTAGCATACGAACACTAAACTCACACACTCGGTTCACAAATTAAGAACACAAGAATTTAACGTGGTTCGGTCCAAAATGACCTACGTCCACGGCGGGTAACTAGAAGTTATATTGCTCTGTGTTTATTTGTGTTGTGTGGTACATTTAATCTCTTCAACTGAACCTCTATTTATATACATCTTGGAATGTATATAATATACATAAATTAGTGTGAAAATGAGAATGTTCACGTCAAAATAAGAAGCAAGCTGTGGAAAGATCAATCATCGAGAAGTTCTTCCTCCTTTTGTTGACAAGGTTGTTCAACCTTCATACCTAATAATCTCCCACTTGAAGGCTTGGACAACTTAGTCTTTCTCTGCCATCCAAATCTTGCAACGGACTTTAAACACACACACACTCTCTCTCTCTCACTTGAAGCCACGGAACAATCTTCACCTGTGCTTCAACTGTGTATTAAAAAAACACTTTTGATCTTAGCTCCTTCCTAGTTACCCTAGCCTTCTCTTCAATTATCCTGAAGGCCAGTTGAAGCTATACAAAGCTTCAACTTCTCTAAGGTGACAACCTTAGTTAACATATCAGCTGGATTTTCAGTTCCTTTGATCTTCTTCAACTTCAGAGTACCATCATTAATTCTTTCTCTGATGAAATGATATCTCAGCTGTATGTGCTTTGTCTTCGAATGAAAGACAGGATTCTTTGCAAGGTGTATTGCACTTTGATTATCACAAAACAGTGCACAATCAACTTGTTCCTTGCCAAGTTCTTCGAGAAAGTTCTTCAACCATATAAGCTCTTTGCTTGCTTCAGCAACTGCCATATATTCTGCTTCTGTGGTTGAAAGGGCAACACTTTTCTGGAGTTTAGACATCCAACTTACTGCAGTGCCTCCCACTGTAAAGACATTCCCGGTAGTGCTTTTGTATGAGTCTTTGCAACCACCAAGGTCTGCATCTGCAAAACCCTTCAGAATGACATCTTTCCATTTAAAATGCAATGCCACTTTTGAAGTCCCCTTCAAATATCTTAGCAGCCATTTAACTGCTTCCTAATGTTCTCTCCCCGGATTGGACATAAATCGACTAACAACCCCCACTGCATGTGCAATATCTGGTCTCGTGCATACCATTGCATACATGAGACTACCAACTGCGGATGCATAAGGTACTTTAGCCATCTCTTTCTTGTCTTCATCTGATTTGGGTGACTGAACTTTAGAAAGCTTAAAGTGACTTCCCAAAGGTGTGCTTCTGATCTTGGCATCTTTAAGGCTGAATTTCTCTAACACTTTCTCAATGTACTTCTCTTGAGAGAGTGTCAAAGAGTCATCTTCTTTGTTTCTGAAAATACTCATCCCGAGTATTTGGTTTGCAGCTCCCAAGTCTTTCATCTCGAATTCTTCAGACATTTGCTTCTTTAACTTCTTGATCTCTGTCATGTCTGATCCTGCAATCAACATATCATCTACATAGAGTATTAGAATGATATAAGAACCCTTAAACTTCTTGATGTAACAACAATGGTCATTGTCACATCTCTTGTAACCAACTCTTCTCATGAAGTTATCAAACTTCAAATACCATTGTCTGGGCGCTTGCTTCAGACCATACAAGCTCTTCTTCAATTTACACACCAAGTTTTCTTTGCCTTTCATCTGAAAACCCTCTGGTTGTGTCATGTAAATTTCTTCATCTAGGTCACCATGTAGAAAAGCTGTCTTGACATCTAGCTGCTCTAGATGCAAACATTCTGCTGCTACAATGCTGAGAACAAGTCTGATAGTGGTCATCTTCACTACTGGAGAGAATATTTCATTGAAATCGATTCCCTCTTTCTGTTGAAAGCCCTTGACTACTAATCTTGCTTTGTACCGTTTGGTACCATCATGTTCATCCTTGACCCTGAAAACCCATTTGTTTTGAAGAGCCTTCTTCCCAGCTGGAAGCTTTGTTAAGTGCCAGGTCTTGTTCTTCTCAAGCGACTTCATTTCATCTTTCATTGCTAGCTCCCACTGCAATGAATCTTTCAACCCCATAGCTTCAGAGTAACACTGGGGTTCACCATTTTCTGTCAAAAGAATGTAGTTGACAGATGGTGAGTATCTTTGTGGTGGTCTGATGACTCTGGAAGATCTTCTTGGTTGAACTTGAGGTGTGACTGGGGATTCTGGAGTTGGAGGACTAGTTTCTTCATCTTCAGAATCATTACTGGAATTATCCTCTGAGCTCCCACTGTCAGTTGAATCTTCCCCAGATTCAGGGATTTCAACTAAAACTTCTTTCTTCATTGCACCACCTTCATATTCAACGTACTCCTTCTGGACTTCTGAACTTTTGGTGTTTATGTCTTTGTATAACTCAACTTCGTTAAAGGTGACATTCTTGCTTCGGATTATCTTTCTGCTTTCACTATCCCAAAGCCTGTAACCCATTTCGTCTGACCCATAACCAATGAATGTGCACTTCTTGGTCTTTGAATCAAGTTTATCCCTGTCACCATCTTTTAACAAACTGTAAGAAGTACAACCAAATACTTTCAGGTGTTTGAGACTTACTTCCTTCTCTTGCCACATTTCTTCCGGCAATTTAAAATCCAAGGGAACACACGGTGAACGGTTAATCAAGTAGGCTGCAGTGTTAACTGCATCGGCCCAGAATGTCTTTGGTAAACCAGCATTCAACCTCATGCTTCTAGCCCTTTCATTCAAAGTTCTATTCATTCTCTCAGCTACACCATTCTGCTGAGGGGTTCCTGGGACCGCCTTGATCATCTTTATCCCTTGCTTGGCACAGTAGTCAACAAACTCCTTGCTTATGTATTCACCACCATTATCCGACTTCAGGCATTTTACCTTCAAATCAGTTTCATTTTCAACAACAGATTTCCATATCTTAAAAGTATCAAATACATCAGATTTATTTTTAAGAAAATAGACCCATACCTTGCGTGTTGAATCATCAATAAATGTTACATAGTAGTTTTTGCCTCCTAGGGATGAAACTGGTGTTGGTCCAAATACATCCGAGTGAACAAGCTCCAACTTCTGAGCTTTCGGTGTCTTCCCCGTCTTTACAAAAGTAACCCGCTTTTGTTTCCCGAGAACACAAGATTCACAGAATTCTGTTTCAACTTTCTTCAAGTCTGGAAACTTCCCTTTCTGAGCCAACATCTTCAATCCCTTATTGCTCATGTGTCCGAGTCGTTGGTGCCATAAATTAGATGGACTCGAATTTGTGGTTACGGCATGAACACCATCACTAGGTATCTCTACCATGTATAGAGTGCCTTTCTTCTTTCCTTTGGCAATCACCAAGTTGCCTTTGATCACTTTCCATTGTCCACCCCCAAAGTGAACATCAAACCCTTCATCATCCAACTTACCAACTGAGATCAACTTTCTCCTTAAGTTTGGAATAACCCTGACATCTTTTAATGTCCACGTGGTTCCTAAGGAGGTCTTCAAATCCACGTCTCCACTGCCCGTAATATCAAGCACTTGATCATCGGCCAAACGAACTTTGCCAAGAGCACCTGTTTGTAGGTTCTTGACCATATCTGGGCATGAGACGGCATGGAAAGAAGCACCTGAATCCATAATCCAGGATTCTGCTGAATTCTCAACACAACATATGATAAAATCTCCTGATTCTTCAGAGGATACATTGTTTACTTCTTTCTTTTCAGCTTGTGGTTTTGGGCATTGGCTTCTAAAGTGACCTTTTTCTTTGCAATTCCAGCATTCAATGTCTTTTCTGGTTTTTGACTGGCCTCTTTTTCTGGACTTTGATCTGCCTCGACCACGTCCTCTTTCGTTTTTTCTTCCTCTACTTTCTGTATGCAATATAGAACTAGAACTAGAAGTCTCACCATTGCTTCTCCGTCTGATATCTTCATTTACAATTAAGTCACAAATACTCTCGAAAGTGAGTTTGGTAGTGCCAGATGCACTACTAACAGCTGTGACTGTGCCTGACCAACTGTCGGGCAAATATGATAAAAGGAGGAGCGCTTGTACTTCATCTTCAAACTTTATTGCAACTGAGGCTAAACGAGAAATAATTGAGTTAAATTCGTTTATGTGAGCGGTAACCGACATGCCTTCCTTCATCTTGGTGTTAACCAACTGTTTGATGAGGATCACTTTGTTTGAAGCGGACGGCTTCTCGTACATGTTGGACAAAGCCTTAAATACTCCATAAGTAGTTGTTTCATTGACAATGTTATACGCAACACTCTTTGCCAATGAAAGCCTAACTACACCCAAGGCTTGTCGATCCAACAACTTCCAATCTTCATCATACATGTCATCTGGTTGTTCGCCCAACATAGGCAGATGCAAACTTTTCTGATACAACATATCTTCAATTTGCATCTTCCAAAATCCATAATCGGTACCATCAAACTTCTCAATTTTAATTTTACCGTCTTCTGCCATTTTAACGGACAAAATGCACTTTTCTTTCAGAAGTTAAGGGTGAAAATGAAATTTTTTCTGAAATTCAGTGGCTAAACTGCAATTTTCTGAAAGATCGGGGGCTAAACTGTAATTTTCAGAAAGTTCAGGGGCTAAACTGCAATTTTCTGAAAGTTCAGGGGCTAAACCGTAATTTTCAGAAAGTGCAGGGGCTAAAATGTAATTTTCTGAAAGTTCAGGGGCTAAACTGCAATTTTCTGAAAGTTTGGGGGCTAAACTGCAATTTTCTGGAAATTCAGGGACCTATTTTGCAATACTGAAAGTTCAGGGAACTGTTTTGCAATTTTCGGAACTCCAGGGACCTGTTTTGCAAATTTTGGAACCTCAGGGACCTGTTTTGCAAATTATGGAACTTCAGGGACCTCTTTTGCATATTCTGAAACTTCAGGGACCTGTTTTGCAAATGCTACAGTACCGCTACAGTGTCGTCTTCTCCGGCGAAACTCCGGTGTTACAGTGTCGTCTTCTCCGGCGAACTGGTTTTTCCGGCCAATTTTCCGGCGAGTTTTGACCAACTTTGACCGGCGATTTGGAGGTCTTCCGGTGCTCAACAAATTCGAAAAAATATATTTTCGGAATCTGCAGAACGAGACCTTTCCAACGGCGTAAACCAAAATCGTTTTTGACACAAAAAATTTTCGACCCAAAAACAGAAAATCACTCTCTGGAGCTATACCAAGGCTCTGATACCACTTGTTAGGATCGAGACACTTAGCATACGAACACTAAACTCACACACTCGGCTCACAAATTAAGAACACAAGAATTTAACGTGGTTCGGTCCAAAATGACCTACGTCCACGGCGGGTAACGAGAAGTTATATTGCTCTGTGTTTATTTGTGTTGTGTGGTACATTTAATCTCTTCAACTGAACCTCTATTTATATACATCTTGGAATGTATATAATATACATAAATTAGTGTGGAAATGAGAATGTTCAAGTCAAAATAAGAAGCAAGCTGTGGAAAGATCAATCATCCAGAAGTTCTTCCTCCTTTTGTTGACAAGGTTGTTCAACCTTCACACCTAATATCATGAACGTTTAATTTGATGAGTTAAATTTGATTTTAGTTTGTTATTGATATTGTCGTGTGTTGAGTGTCGTAATCAACAAAATAAAAGAGTTGAAATATGGTTTGAAATGATTTATTAATTACCGATATTTCGTGATTGCACTACTTGTTATAAATACTAACTGTGTAGTATAAATGGAAAGCAGGGTCGATCCACAGGGAGCGATGGTCTAATGGATTACACCTTGAATTCACGGGAGTTACACTTTAAAAGATAGTAACAAAAAGGGGGGGGGTTTGATGTTGAATAGAAATATAATTGTAAATTTGACTTGGGACAAAATATAGAAAAATCGCTTTTGTGTTTTATAATTTGGGGACAAATTCTGGTTTTGTATTTGTAGTCATATGATTGGAAATAACAATAAGAATGATGTTTATAACTTTAATCTTTCTAAGTTGGTACTTTGTGTATGCCGAAAGCTCGCACATACACCATTCACCTAATGTACCTTAGTCAAGAGAAGCTCATTAACTAAGACTAATCTTACTAATCAAATCTAGATAAGATCATAGAATTTGAATGAAAGATTGCATTATGTTTTATGTGAATGTTCCCAACAATGTTCAATACTCCTAAACAAGCGTTGAAGCGTCAAAACATGTGATATGATTTTCACCAATTAAAGATGATTGTCACAAATAACATTTTGTAAAACAATTACGGATTTTATAATTTGTATGACAAGATTGATAATTACTTGAGATCAAATGGCCAATATGAAATAAGTAAAAACCAAACATTTGTTAAGCCACAAAATTATATCACTAGAAGGATATAAAATCAAACATCAAACTTTATATTAAATCACAATCATAATCCTTAATACAAAACCAGAAAATGAGGTTACTAGCCACTCATGACTAGTAAAAGAGAAAATAACTTACAAAATGAAGATAATCCACACTTGAAGTTGCACACAAACACAAACACAATGTATCTAGAGAGTATTCAGAAAATAATGGTAAAATGGGATGGTTCTAAGGCTAACTAGACACATCTATTTATACTAACACACCAAGGGCAAAATGGTAAAATGGACAATGGCAAACATCATCATTCCAAGACCCACTTCCTTCATCACATGACCTCAAAATCAGGTTGGATCTGGATCTGGTCGTGTAGCATGGAGATGACAGCACAAGAAGGAATAAACAACTCAAAGTGGGCCAAAAAGCAGATCTGGTCACCGGTAAAAGTTACACGGCCGTGTAATTTCTTAGGCCAAAATTACACGGTCGTGTAATCCTGCAGATTTCATGGACCTTCCTCTGAGCTGACATGGCACCCACGTGGCATAGGAAAGTTACACAGCCGTGTAACTTCAAGGGCAAAAGTTACACGGTCGTGTACAGTACAGCTTGATCTTCGGAACGATTTTTTTGTAACTTCCTTGTATGAGCTCCGTTTCTTCTGAAATTTCTTGTGTAGCTTCCCATTGTCATCTAATACAAGATTCATCCTTCAAAAGCACCTTAAAACAACCACAAAATGTGAAAGTAGATTGCTATTCTTGAAATCCCGAAAAACACGAAAATATGCAATAATGAGAATAAAATGCAAGATAAAACAAGGATAAAAAGGCATGAAAACATGCTTAGAAATGCACTTAACAAATATCCCCAAGTTTAAACTTTTCTTGTCCTCAAGGAAAACAAGGATCTAAACAATGCGGATAACAAACTACAAAATAGAAAAAGAATAGACACCTTAGGTAGCAACCAAGACAACATCAATCATAGCTAAAAATCATGACAATTTGGACCCTACACACATATAAGTTAGACCATCTATTTAAAACAAAAGATCATTAAAAGGAACAAATTTTTATCAATTACTTAGCATACGCACGTTAGGCCAAAATATAAATTCACACATGAAACTTTCACTAAGTATTCAAAGCATCTCGCAAGCAAAGGACGTGCTCACAATTTGTTCACTCCCCTCGTGTTTATTCACTCATGTCACAAGATGTGTGACCTCGCAAGCTCCGTTTTCAATATTTGGCTATAAACACTCGTTTTTATAGGAGGGGCGCTCGGATATCGAATCTAGGAAGCTTATACTAAGTTGACTTTGCTCAAGTCCTCCAACCGACCTCATTTGCATATTTATTTATTAAACACATGATTTTCCAAAACAGAGGGACAAAAATTTACAACTCGATTCCTATTTACAAAAGATAGATACCTAGACGACCGAGACAACCAAATCTTTTGAACTTCAACTTGACCCAAGATGTATGAAGAATTTTTGAAACATGGTCAATGAAGTTTTTAACTAAACCAAAATTGGATTTAGTTGTTGAAAGCAAAAAGGAGGAGGCTTTCAAAACAAGTAATCGCTTTTATTGTATTTTTGTAGAAAATTTTCACTTTAAATGACTTGAGTGATCACTTGGTTCGGTCTTTTTTTTTTTTTTTTTTTTTTTTTTTTACCAATCTTTTAGAACCAAGTGAAATGATTTCTGGATTTTCACCATAAAAACATTTTCACAAAATTTTTGCTAAAATGATTAGATAAAATAGTTTTATGATATGAAAAACTTAAACACACTAATGACCAAAATAATATAAACAAGGTCATATGACATCTAAAAACACCTAGTACCACACAAGACCAATAAATAAAAAAAAATAAGATTTTTGTCCATGACTTTGGAAAAATCGCGATTTTAAGATAAACCTTATGTTTAATAGACAATATGCAAATGTATGGTCATGAGGGGGGACTAGTGCAACTTCCATAGTACTTCTCCTAGTCGATTACACACATTGATGAACTCACGGGTGGATAAAGCGTCCTTTGCTAGAATAGTTTTGATTCACTTTCATGTGTGTTCTTATAATTCACCCAAATGTATCTATGCTAGAAAATTAACAAAAAGAAGTTCCTAATGAAGATCTAAAGTTTCAAAAGATGGTGATGTTGCATGTAGATAGGGGACAAAAATACAAGAAGTTTAACTATGAGATGTATTATAGTTGCAATTTAAAGGTGTCACATAGGTGAGAAGTAAGAGATAACAAAAAATGCATGCAAAAGTTTAAAATAAATGCAAGAAATAAAATATTTTTGAATTTTTTTGTTGTTTTTAAATTTTTTTTTTATAATAAAGGGATTTATTCCTCCATCCCCAAGCTTAAAATAAAAGCAGTGTCCACAATGCATTAGGGAAGGAGAAAGAAAGAAACAACCTACTGAGGGTCGGGGAAGGGTCCCCGTGGCGGAAATGGAGGATAAGGGTATGGTGGGTAATATGGGTAGAGTGGGAATTGTGGTGGTTGGAGTGGCTGGCTTCCCGGCTGCTGTTGTTGCTGCGGTGGCTGCAGTGGTTGCTGCTGTTGCCATGGGTTGAAGGCAACGGATCTTTGTATGTCAGAGAGTATAGACATAACATCTTGGTTATGTTTATATTGGTTCTCTCTAAACTGCTCAAAGTCTTGGCGCAGCTCCATTTGGTGTGTATCAATCTCACCAAGATTATCATAGATGCCTTGATAATCAAGGCGAAGATCCGCAAGCTGGGAGTTGATGCTAGAAAATTGCTCCATGTATAGACTGTGCTCTGGAGGAAATGAGCTAGCAGAGCTTGAAGGGCCGGGCTCTTGGGGCTGTCTCGGTGGTGGGCTGGGCTCTCTTGCTGGTGGGTTAGGAGGGGGTAGTTGTAGGCCCATGTTGGAAGGAGGCTTCCAGTTGATGCTAGAGACTGGGTTGGCTAATCGGAGTATTCGGGCGTTTCGGTTGTTCACCCGCAGATAATCGCGTCCGTCGGCTTGCCAAATTTCGTCTGATTCGGGGCGTCGAAATAACCTCATACCCTCAAGAACATCAGAGGTGAGGTATCTCTCACCCCTGACTATCTCAAGGTTATCAGGAAATCTGATGCCCAGGGATGGATGCTTGGCTATTAGTGTGATAATGTCACCGCAATGGAGCTGGCCAGATGAACTTCTACTTAATTTAAGTAGTTTGTACATGATCCAAGATCCAAAATTTGGGGTTTTAGGCCCTGGATTGATCATGCAGTAGAGAAGCTCAAGCTCATTTAGGCCGGCTTTGCTTATCTCTTCTTGTGGGAAGAAGATAGAGGCAATGATGCGGTGGGTGACTTTGAGGACGGGATGGATGATGCTGGAGGCCTTGGCATTACTGGGACGGTAGAAGTTTTCTGTGGAAATTTTGGTCCAAAAAGTGCCAACTTCTCTGTGGAACAGTTTGTTTAGTTTGCCTCGTTGGTCATATGTGTTGGCGACCGGCGCGCCAATAAGCTCACACAATTGGTTTTGTGTGATTTTGTATGACCTGTTGAACATTCTAAAAGACAAAACTGTTGTATGAACGTTAAATTCGACAGATGATAAAAATTCAATAGTTGGGTTGGAATAGCTTTTCTCGCTTATATTCATCAACCCTTCCCAACCAACATTTGACAGGAGTTTGCGTACTCCTGCCTCTATGTGTAAGTCTCGCAAAGTTGGGACATCAACGAATTTTTGGGCTTGCCCAATTCGTTCCAAGAAGTTATAAAAACGGGCCTCTTGGGCATCGGTCATGAATGCGATACCCGCATCGCCCATATCAAAGTCCTGCTGTTCGGGCTCCTCATCGGAAGAGCCACTAGAGGCCGAATACACAATTTGCCTTTTACTACCCCTAGAGTAGGTACGGGATGATGATGCCATTTTTTTTTTTTTTTAGTTTTCAATCAAAGAAATTTGAACAAAAACAACACACAAACACTAAAACACACAAATATAAACACAAAGGTTTCACAATTCAAAGCCAAGAACCAATTATCTAGCCAAAAACCAAAAATTATGAAGATTTTAAGTTTTGGAAAGAATTTACCGAATTGAAGCTTTACAATGGTGATATTGACCTTGATTCCTTCTATCATTGCCTTCCCCAAGCTTGAACCTAAAAAAATTCATCAATTTAGCAACAAAAATTCGAAACCCTAATTTTCTAGGGTTTCAAGAAATCTGAAATTAACCATAGATTTTTATGTTTCTTGTGGTCAAAATGAAGGAAAAGATGAGAAATAGTGAAACTAACCTTTGGATTTTAACAAAACTTGAAGAAATTAGGAGAAAAAATGAGGAAATAGATTTCTTTCTTGAAGGATTCGGACTCGGCAGTGGGCAAGGGAGCAAATCGCAGCATATGAAGTGAAGAAATGAAGTGTTCCACTTATATAGTGTGCAAAATGACGCAATTACCCCTGGCCAACATTACACGGCCGTGTAATTTTGGCTTGGATAATTACACGGTCGTGTAAAGTTATATTTTGACCAAAACGATTTTGTACCATAAGTTGACGTTACACGGTCGTGTTATTTCGTTCTCTCATATTACACGGTCGTGTAATGTGGAATTTTGACCATATTGCAAAGTTACACGGTCGTGTAACTTATAGGGTAAAAAGTTACACGGGCCGTGTAACACACTGTCCAATTTTTTGTTTTTCGCTTTTCGTATCTTGAGCCTCGGTAGTCCGTTTTCGATTCCGATCGTTTCCTCACGTAGGTAATTGAAAGTTATAAACAGAAAAATTATAAAAATACAAAAAATCACACTTTGAAAAAATGACAAAAATACCCCCGGGTTGCCTCCCGGTTAGCGCACTTGTTTAACGTCTTTGGCTCGACGCATGGCTCCCAAAATTTGACTATTGGGAGCGGGCCGGCTCGTATAATTTTTCGTCTTCAACGTTTTGATCGACGAAATTCTCGTAGAAAGGTTTGAGCCGGTGGCCATTTACTTTGAAAATTTTTCCAGTCGTGTCACTTCTTATTTCTACTACACCATAAGTAGAAATATTAGTTACAATGAATGGTCCCGCCCATCGTGACTGAAGTTTTCCTGGAAAAAGTTTTAGACGGGATTGAAAAAGTAACACTTTTTGACCTATTTCAAAGCTCTTTCGTGTGTTGACCTTGTCATGAAAGGCTTTGGTCTTTTCTTTGTATATTTTAGAATTTTCATAGGATTCGTTTCTTATTTCTTCCAATTCTTGGATTTGAAGTTTCCTATGAACTCCATTTTCTACAAAGTTTTGATTTAAGCGTTTGATGGCCCAATACGCTTTGTGTTCGATTTCAACCGGCAAATGGCATGCTTTTCCAAATACGAGACGGTAAGGAGACATACCTATTGGTGTTTTATATGCGGTGCGGTATGCCCAAAGAGCATCGTCTAAACGGATACTCCAATCCTTACGACTCGTGCTTACCGTCTTTTCCAAGATGGACTTGATTTTTCGATTAGAGATCTCGGCTTGTCCATTTGTTTGTGGATGGTAAGCGGTGGAAACTCGATGTAGGACTCCGTATTTCTTGAAGAGCGCCTCTATCGTTCGGTTGCAGAAATGTGATCCTCGATCACTTATAAAAGCCCTCGGCATTCCAAATCGACTGAAAATATTAGCTTTAATAAAATCTGCAACCACTTTGGAATCGTTAGTTCGAGTGGCTTTTGCCTCTACCCATTTAGAGACATAATCCACTGCTAGAATTATATACATATTTCCAAAGGATGATGGAAACGGGCCCATGAAATCTATACCCCATACATCAAATATTTCGCAGAAGAGGATGGAGGTTAGTGGCATTTGATCCTTTGGTCTTAGGTTTCCAACTTTTTGACATTGCTCGCAAGATTTGCAAATCTTGTAAGCATCGGCAAAAATTGTGGGCCAATAAAATCCAGATTCAAGGACCTTATGAGCCGTTCTTTTAGGACCAAAATGTCCTCCACAAGCTTCGGCATGACAGAAGTTTAGAATAGAGCTTACCTCACGGAGATCTACGCATCTCCTTATGATTTGGTCGGGACAAAATTTCCACAAGTAAGGCTCATCCCACACGTAATGTTTTGAATCTTTCTTCAGCTTGTCTTTCTGAGCTCGAGTGTAGTCTGAAGGGAAATTTCTGGTGACCAAATAGTTTACCATGTCAGCATACCATGGTGTGATCGTCTGGTTGGTAAGCAATTGTTCGTCTGGGAATGAATCGTTTAGCGGGGTTGGATCTTCATTGTTGATGATCCTACTTAGATGGTCTGCAACTAAGTTTTGCTTTCCGCTTTTATCCCGGATTTCTAGATCGAACTCTTGAAGTAGAAGGACCCAACGAATGAGCCTAGGCTTCGCATCTTTCTTTGTCATCAAATACTTCAACGCTGCATGGTCAGAAAAAACAATGACTTTAGTTCCTAACAAATATTGTCGGAATTTTTCCAAAGAAAATATGATGGCAAGAAGCTCTTTCTCTGTTGTTGAATAATTGCTTTGAGCGGGGTCCAATGTTTTTGAAGCGTAGTATATGACATGTGGGACTTTATCCTTCTTTTGCCCCAACACTGCCCCTACCGCGTGATTACTTGCATCGCACATAATCTCGAATGGTAGACTCCAATCTGGCGGTTGAATGATGGGCGTGCTTACCAACAGGTTCTTCAAAGTTTCAAAGGATTGTTTGCAGGCGTCGGAAAATTCAAACTCTACGTCTTTCTGTAGAAGTTCGCACATTGGTCTTGAGATCTTTGAAAAATCTTTGATGAATCTCCTATAAAAACCTGCATGACCAAGAAAAGAACGGACCTCTCGGACACATTTTGGGTAGGGTAGAGTTTTAATAACATCAATTTTTGCTTTGTCAACCTCTAACCCTTTTGCTGAAACAACGTGTCCTAATATAAGTCCTTGGTCGACCATAAAATGACATTTTTCATAATTTAAAACCAAGTTGGTTTCAATGCACCTTTTCAAAATTTTTGTCAAGTTATTCAAACACTCCTTAAACGAATTTCCATACACAGTAAAATCGTCCATAAACACCTCTATAATTTCTTCAACATACTCGGAGAAGATACTCATCATGCACCTTTGGAATGTGGCGGGGGCATTGCAAAGCCCAAAAGGCATCCGCCGGTACGCAAACGTGCCAAAAGGGCATGTGAACGTAGTTTTCTCTTGATCTTCCGGTGCAATGGGTATTTGGTGAAAACCTGAATATCCATCTAGACAACAATAATGAGTTTTTCCCGCTAACCTTTCCAACATTTGGTCGATAAAGGGTAGTGGGAAATGATCTTTACGAGTAGAGGAGTTTAACTTTCGATAATCAATACAAACACGCCACCCGTTTTGCACACGGGTGGGTACCATCTCACCTTGCTTGTTTTCCGTCACTGTGATTCCGGTCTTCTTTGGGACAACCAGGATTGGACTTACCCACTTGCTGTCAGAGATTGGGTAAATCATTCCTGCGTCCAATAGCTTAAGAATCTCCTTTTTCACCACCTCCATCATGGGTGGATTGAGTCTTCTCTGGGCTTCTCTTGACGGTTTGTACTCATCTTCCATGAAAATCTTGTGCATGCACATCGATGGGCTAAGTCCTTTGATGTCGGCTATTGTCCAGCCGAAGGCTTCTTTGTAGTTCTTTAGCAATCCCATCAATTCTTTTTCTTCTTCTTCAGACAGTTTGTTGGAAATGATGATTGGTAAGGTGTCATTTTCTCCCAAGTACATATACTTTAAATGGTTGGGGAGATCTTTTAATTCCAACTTTGGTGCCTGTGAGATGGAAGGAAGAAGTTTTTCGTTAGAAATTTGCAATGGCACTTTTGGCAAATCATACCTTGCTTTCTTTTGGTGGTCTAGGTATGATGCGATTTCCAAGATTTCTTGACTTAGATCGAATTTCTCGATAAGCTCCTTTGTCTTCTCCTTGTCTAAATTTTTGTTTAAGACTAGAGCTAATAAATCAGTGTTAGACAATTCGAAACATTCTTCAACTAATGGGTTGATTACATCAAGAAAATTTAAAGACGAAACAGTTTGTGGGTAACGCATAGCATCAAAAATATTGAAATTTATGATTTCTCCATCAAATTCCATGGAAAGCGTTCCATTGAAAACGTCAATTTTTGTTCTTGCTGTGCTCATGAAAGGTCTTCCCAAGAGTATAGAACAAGAATTTGGTGTTTCGTCTCCACCCATATCCAAAACGTAAAAGTCGGCGGGAAATACTAATTCATTAACTTGTACCAAAACGTCCTCTAATACACCTTTTGGGTGTACTATAGAGCGATCGGCTAGTTGAATTATCACCCCGGTGCTTATTAATGGTCCTATTTTTAGTGATTTAAAAATAGAGTAAGGTAGGACATTAATTGAAGCACCAAGATCTAGCATGGCTTTTGGAATGTAGAGATTTCCCATTTTACATGGAACAGTGAAAACACCCGGATCTTTACATTTTTTTTGGTAATCGTTTTTGCAAAACGGCCGAGATGTTTTCACCGACTGTAACGGTTCCACTTTCTTTTAGTTTCTTTTTGGAGGTACAAAGTTCTTTAAGAAATTTGGCATATCTAGGAATTTGTTTGATTGCATCTAGTAAAGGAATATTTACCTCAACTTTCCGAAACATGTCCATAATTTCTTGATTTTCCTTTTCCTTCTTTGTGTTTTTAAGTCTAGATGGAAAAGGAGGAGGAGTGATTTTTACCTCAACTTTGGATGGTTCCTTGGGAGCTTCGCTTCTTGAATCTGTATCGTCTTCGATTTCTATCTCTCTTTGTCTTTCTTTTGACAAGCTTGGTCCGTCATAGCTTTTCCCACTTCTTAAGGTAACGGCATTTACATTATGTTTGGGATTTTCCTGAGATTGAGAAGGTAACTTACCTTGAGATTCCATCTTGTTGACAGAAGTGGCTAGTTGAGCCATTTGTTGCTCCAGGTTCTTGATGCTAGCTCTTGTTTCTTGCTGGAATGAATGCGTGCTTGTGGCTAGACTTTTTACAATGTCTTCCAAGGACATGCTCGTGCTTGCTGTATTTTGTGGTGGAGGATTTTGGTAGTATTGTTTAGGTCTCTCCTGGTATTGGTTACGGTTTTGATTGGACTGGTAGTTCCAATTTTGGTTGTTTCGGGGTTGATCAAATTGTCTCTGATTTGGCCCGGTAAATCCCCCCATTGCTTTCGCTTGCTCTTGATCATCTTGTAACTCGGGACACATGTCAGTTGGGTGTCCGTATTGCAAGCATATTCCACATGCTCTAACCGTTGGTTCAACTCCTTTTTCTTTTGTTAGTTGCATCACAGCTTTGGTTAGTTCAGAAATTTGATTTTCAAGATAAGGAGTGTTTACCTCTTTTACTCCTCGTGGTGGATCTACATACCATTCGTCCTCTCCTTGAGTATGTTTGGACTCTTCTGCCATTTTCTCGATCAATGCTCGTATTTGGGTCGGTGTTTGATCGATTAACGAGCCTCCACTTGAAGCGTTTATTAAACGTCTCTCCATTGGTGTTAGGCCTTCACAAAAATATCGGAACAATTGGTAATCGGAAATACCATGTTGCGGGCATCGGGCACACAACTTTTTGAATCGTTCCCAATACGTATGTAAAGCTTCTCTCTTCCCTTGCTTGATACCAATTATTTCCCTTCTCAGACTTGAAGCTTTCGTCTCCGGAAAATATTTGTCAAGGAATAACCGTGCAAGACCATTCCATGTTGTGACCGACCCCGGTGGTAGGTCATATAACCATTCTTTGGCTGAGTCTAGCAATGAAAAGGGGAGTGCCCTTAACTTGATTTGGTCTTCCGAGACATCATGTGGTTTCATTCCTACACAGACGACGTGAAATTCTTTCAAAAATTTATGCGGGTCTTCATTTTCTACTCCCCGAAATTGAGGTAGTAAATGAATGAGCCCGGATTTCAATTCGAAGTTCGTCATGTGCGGGTAAGTTATGCAGAGAGGTTGTTGGGTAACGTCTTGGGTTGCCCATTGGCGAAGTGTTCGCTCAAGAGGTGGATTTTCGGCCATAGGAGTATGGTTTATTTGAGAGGGAGGTGTATGTGGGATGTTGTTATCTGATTCGGATTCTGTTTCTGTTTCGGATGAAGAAAGGTCTTGCCAAATGTCTATGATAGGAGGGTTTGATGAAGAAGCGGTTTGGGAAGCTTGCTGCTTCTTGCGAAGTTTAGCTTGCTTCCTTAGCCTTTTTGCGGTTTTCTCAATCTCCGAATCAAGTTCAAGAGGTGTACCTGTTCGTGAAGATCTTGGCATAAAATATTAGTAATACCGTGCTCCCCGGCAACGGCGCCAATTTGTTGAGTGTCGTAATCAACAAAATAAAAGAGTTGAAATATGGTTTGAAATGATTTATTAATTACCGATATTTCGTGATTGCACTACTTGTTATAAATACTAACTGTGTAGTATAAATGGCAAGCAGGGTCGATCCACAGGGAGCGATGGTCTAATGGATTACACCTTGAATTCACGGGAGTTACACTTTAAAAGATAGTAACAAAAAGGGGGGGTTTTGATGTTGAATAGAAATATAATTGTAAATTTGACTTGGGACAAAATATAGAAAAATCGCTTTTGTGTTTTATAATTTGGGGACAATTTCTGGTTTTGTATTTGTAGTCATATGATTGGAAATAACAATAAGAATGATGTTTATAACTTTAATCTTTCTAAGTTGGTACTTTGTGTATGCCGAAAGCTCGCACATACACCATTCACCTAATGTACCTTAGTCAAGAGAAGCTCATTAACTAAGACTAATCTTACTAATCAAATCTAGATAAGATCATAGAATTTGAATGAAAGATTGCATTATGTTTTATGTGAATGTTCCCAACAATGTTCAATACTCCTAAACAAGCGTTGAAGCGTCAAAACATGTGATATGATTTTCACCAATTAAAGATGATTGTCACAAATAACATTTTGTAAAACAATTACGGATTTTATAATTTGTATGACAAGATTGATAATTACTTGAGATCAAATGGCCAATATGAAATAAGTAAAAACCAAACATTTGTTAAGCCACAAATTTATATCACTAGAAGGATATAAAATCAAACATCAAACTTTATATTAAATCACAATCATAATCCTTAATACAAAACCAGAAAATGAGGTTACTAGCCACTCATGACTAGTAAAAGAGAAAAGAACTTACAAAATGAAGATAATCCACACTTGAAGTTGCACACAAACACAAACACAATGTATCTAGAGAGTATTCAGAAAATAATGGTAAAATGGGATGGTTCTAAGGCTAACTAGACACATCTATTTATACTAACACACCAAGGGCAAAATGGTAAAATGGACAATGGCAAACATCATCATTCCAAGACCCACTTCCTTCATCACATGGCCTCAAAATCAGGTTGGATCTGGATCTGGTCGTGTAGCATGGAGATGACAGCACAAGAAGGAATAAACAACTCAAAGTGGGCCAAAAAGAAGATCTGGTCACCCGTAAAAGTTACACGGCCGTGTAATTTCTTAGGCCAAAATTACACGGTCGTGTAATCCTGCAGATTTCATGGACCTTCCTCTGAGCTGACATGGCACCCACGTGGCATAGGAAAGTTACACGGCCGTGTAACTTCAAGGGCAAAAGTTACACGGTCGTGTACAGTACAGCTTGATCTTCGGAACGATTTTTTTGTAACTTCCTTGTATGAGCTCCGTTTCTTCTGAAATTTCTTGTGTAGCTTCCCATTGTCATCTAATACAAGATTCATCCTTCAAAAGCACCTGAAAACAACCACAAAATGTGAAAGTAGATTGCTATTCTTGAAATCCCGAAAAACACGAAAATATGCAATAATGAGAATAAAATGCAAGATAAAACAAGGATAAAAAGGCATGAAAACATGCTTAGAAATGCACTTAACATCGTGTTAATGGAGCACGTTACCATCACAATTGTTTCTTTTTGTTGTTTTAGAAAATCATTGAGCATTGGTTTATGATTAAATTTGTCTCACTGTTCTTTTCTTCTAATAGTTTGGCATAGTTATGTGTAGAGTTGGTTGAAGAAACATGATGTGAAAAATCAAAGTATTAATATTATTTTAGATTTCTTGAATACTAATATAGAAAAATCAATCTTTTAATCAAGTATTAATATTTCAAATGTGATAGCATTCCAATATTGGGGATTTATTTATGTATATATGTGCATTTATATGCCTCTGTTCTGTATTGATAAGGCTCAACCATTCTTGGTTTATCAATGAAGGACCCACAAAAAGAAGGATGGGGGACAGCCCAACTAGACGTGTTCATACCGGGACATCCAAGGAAATGAGAGAATTTAATTTATGAAATAAATATTGTTTTACATTTTTGTTTGTGCCCCTGTTACACCTTTTTGGTCTGGATGACAGTGGGACCACCACTTGAGGGTTGGTGGGCTGGTTTAGTATTTAAGGATTTTGGTCCTACAGTTTTTAGTCGGAATATTTATTTTTTGTACGAGAATCTTGGAGAGTTCCATCCTCTTGGATGTTAGGGAATCCGTTTAGTGAAAATCTTGTTTTCCCCTCTTTGCTTGATCTTTGGTTTGTTTCTCTCGAGGTATTTTTTTCTTAGCAGGAAGTGGGTTCTATCAACTTGGTATCAGAGCACGGTGGCTCCTCAAAAGGATATCGGAGCGAATAAAAGACCGGAGACAGTAGAGGAAGCTAGGGGATGATGCAAGAGGAGCTTCAAAAACAATCCTTGCAGATTCAACACCAGGCGGGCTTTATTAAAGGGGTGGTCCATACGCAAAATGAGATGATAAAGAAACTTGATCAGCTTCTTGGGTGAAAGGAAGGGAACATGGGACCTGGAACACCTCTTTTTGGGACCGGGACCTCCGAAGTCGATGCCGACCGAAACAAAGGGATATCTACTAGTCGTTCAAGATGTACCACCCACGGAGGAGGGATAATTTTCGGCATGGTAGACCCCAACAACCTAGGGCGCGGAGGTAAGAATATAGGCACAGAAAGATCGACATGCCTAGCTTTGACAGGACCGACCCCGATGGTTGGATTCTCTAAGCGGAACGATACTTCAGGGTGTACCAACTATTAATGAGGAAAATATTGAGGTGGCGGTTCTCAGTCTGACCGAGGATGCCCTAGCTTGGTTTCGGTGGGCTAACAAGCAACACCCTACCAGAACATGGGAAGAGATGAAGGCGGTTTTCCTTAAGAACTTTCAGCCACTGCACGACAGAGATCTCTACGAACAGTGAGCCTCTTGAAGGAGTGTCAGAGTAAGTCACTTTAGGTAGCTTCATAAAAGGCCTAAAATTAAACATCAAAAGTGAAATCCGGATTTGGGCCCCAGAAAACTTATACAGAGCCATGGACTTGGCCCAACACATAGAAGAAAAGAGTCGTTCCATATGGAGTAGTGGCTTCGACTCCTTAGGAACCCGTAATTCTACCCTAATAACCCCAACAACTTCAACTCCCAACTCTTTGTCAACAGGAGCAAGGAATTTAGGCGTTTACAGACGAGTACATCGTTATGAGGATCGACCTCTAACTGAAACGCAGGTCAATGAGAAGAGGGCCTGGGGAATCTACTATAGATGTGACGAGAAATGGAGCAAAGACCACTGGTGCAAAACACTAGTCAACGTTATCTTTGTAGAACACGAAGAAGGAGACCCAGAACCCAAGCAACAGTCCACAAAGGAAGCCGAGAACCAAGAGACACCCGCCACTCTCGATTCTAGTGAGGTACAAGCCAGGTTTCACTTAACTCTATGGTGGGGCTCTCCTCCCCCAAAACAATGAAATTGATAGGGCAAATATGGGAACAGTCTGTTGTCACGCTGGTTGCCCGCAACCCACACTTTCATTTCCTCTAAGTTGGTTGCAGATTTAGGTATCCCGATCAAATCCACGTAACCATATGGAGTAGGAATGAGCACGAGGGATAAAGAAAAAGGGTGAGGTGTGTGCTCAAGGGTACTCCTACAGCTCTGATAGGTGTATAATTATACACCTTTTTGCACGTTTATTTACCGCATTCAACATCGTTTATTGCCTTTAAAACGTGCTATATGCATGTTTTCGGTCTAATGTGTTCATTTTGGAGCAAAAACCATTTGTTTGTATAAAATGGTATGTTTTGTAGGCATTAAAAAATATGGGCCACCATACAATGTCAAAAGGAAGCCTCACACCAAGTTTCAAGCAAATCGGGCGAGGAACGGAAGAATTAGACCTAAAAGCCCCCCTGTTCAAGGAGCACGAGTCGTGCTCTATGAAAGAGTAAATAAGCACGAGTCGTGCTCATCCTGGGATGTCAAAAATAGCATTGTACTTTGGTTGACACGGGTCGTGCTCATATATGCACGAGTCGTGCTTGTGCTGTAGACCATGTGCAGCAGGAATCTTCCAGCAAATCAACTTTTGAAGCATGGGGTTTTCACCATTTGATTAATCCGAACTGAGATCTCTTCAGGGCCATTTGAGGTCTATAAATAGAGCATTTGAGAGGAGTTAAGAACACACTTGAACACACTTGAATATACTTCAAACATTCTCTCTTATTCTTAAATTTCTAGCTAGTTTCAATGTCTTTCTTTGCAATTATGCAGATTTTAGCTAACATGAGTGGCTAAGTCTCATAACATTCGGCTTTTAGTCATTTATCTTTCTTGTCATTAATATTTGTGCTTGGAATGAAGTTTTGAAGTTATTAAAACTGTTTTGGTTTAGTTTTGTCATTTAAATTTTATTACAAATTTGGTCCCTACTTTGGAATTTAGTCGATCACTCTATTCCGGTAGTTAACCAATTATAGTTATATGTATTTTCAATTGTTTTGAAGATCATTGTTGGTAACATCTTAGAAATAACTTCACTTGTTAAAAGCTTGACACGAGAAATCAATCAAGTTCTTAATAAGTAAAGAACCAACAAAAGAGCATAAAGCATCACTCTTGGTCAATTTTAGCATTAATCACTAGTCGACCATTGTGATGTGCATACCTTTTATAGAATTTTAGTGTTATTCCTTGTTCTATATTAGTGATGCATGTTTCTTTTGTCCCGGTTGATTTCTATGTCTTAAATTACATGCTTGTTCTTAGTTCCTTCATCTAAAGGGACGGAATATTGAATTTGGATTATAACACTCGTATAGAAGTAGTATCTTGTCTCGGTTGAGATACATCTATCTCTTCAAGATGACCATTGAGATATTCACTTATATATGAGAAAACAATACTTCTTTCACAAATAGAGACCATTGAAGTATTGAACATATTAATTTGGATTTCTTCTAAGTTGATGTGTTATTGTCATTTTCCATTGACAAGAACCATTACCTAACTCTTAATTTCATTTAAGTACGAATATGCGACAAGATTGATTAGACTAGAAGCCGAATGTCCGTTTAATTATATTAATCACATTCTTATTTATTTTCTGTTATTCAAGCGACTTGACAAATCCCCCCTTGAACTTTATATTTCTTTGTCCCAATCTCTAGAAGTGTGAAAACTTGGCAAGAGATTAACTCACCTCAATTCCCTTGGGTTCGACTCGTACCACTACTATACTATTCTTAATTGAAGAGTATTTAGAGGTCTTTTGACATATCACATTTTCTGTCCCATCATTATAAACTGCATCCATATTACATTACTCTTTTATTTGTTTGGTAATTCGACGACCAACAAGCTCCAAACCATAGATATTGTAGAATAGTTTCTACTGTTACGCCTAGGGAGCTCAGACTTCATCTTGGGGATGAAATGGCTTGGTGGAGCTTAGCATCACAGAAGTGGAGGAAGGAGGAATGAAAATAGTGCCCTCGTTCTTACAACAAACCATTGAACAACTCCATGAACTCTTTCAAGACCTAAAGAGAATGCCACCGACTAGACACGTGGAACACCAAATTATCCTTAAGTAGAGCATGTCATCGGTTAATGTGAGGTCGTATCGCTATCTGCACTTTCAGAAAGACGAGATTAAGCAGATGATTAAAGAAATGATGACCGCGCGAATTATCCAAACCAGTACAAGCCCCTACTCGAACCCTATAGTTTTAGTAAAAAAAAAAGATGGATCATGGCAATTTTGCGTTGATTGTAGGGCTCTTAACCGTGCAACTATACCCAACAAATACCCCACTCTTGTAATAGACAAATTGATCGATGAATTGCACAGGTCTGTTATATTTAGCAAGTTGGACTTACTGTCGGGTTACCATCAGATCGTGTTCGGACCCATGATATTCTTAAAACCGCTTTTTGGACAGACGTCGGGCATTATGAATTCAGGGTTATGCCTTTCGGCCTTACAAATGCCCCCACGACCTTCCGGTCACTGATGAACAACGTTTTTCGACCTTATTTGTGGAAGTATATCCTGGTCTTCTATGACGGCATACTTATCTACAATAAGAGCGAAGAGCTACATGCACAAAATCTCATGAAGACGTTGGAAATTTTACTACAACACCAACTATTTCTAAACTAGAAGAAGTCTGAATTCGGTCAACCCAAACTATCCTACCGTGGGCATGAAATATCAGTTGTAGGGTGGCAGTTGAAGGATCTAAGGTTCAAGCTATGCTCGACTGGCCAACTCCTAAGAACATAAAAGCTCTAAGGGGATTTTTGGGGCTTACGGGTTACTATAGAAAATTTGTCAAGGGGTATGCTAACATAGCCGCACCCCTTACCGAACAATTAAAGAATGACCGGTATGGTTGGAACGACAAGGCGGACGTGGCTTTCCAAGAACTAAATGGGCAATGACCACAGTTCCGGTTTTGGCAATGTCGGATTTCACGAAAACCTTCATTATCGAAACCGATGCCTCGGGGTTCGGGTTCGGGCTCGGGGAGGTCTTGATACAGGAAAAATGACCCGTCGCGTACTATAGCGTTACTTTGGGCATAAGGGCCGGATTGAAATCGATCTACGAAAAATAGTTTATGGCGATAGCGAAGGCAGTTTTGAAATGGCGCCCGTACTTGATTAGGAGAAAATTTAATGTCAGAACCGACTAGTTGAGCCTCAAGTACATACTCGAGCAATGAGTAGTGGGGAGAGATTGTTAACGATGGATATCCAAGCTTATAGGGTTTACGTTCGACATTCAATATAAGAAGGGGATAGCAATCGAGTAGCGGACGCCCTCTCTCAAAAATGGATGGAACCATCTTGCCACTCGATGCAAGTGGGCTACTGGAAATTCTGGGATGAACTCAAGACAGAATTGGGCCAAGACGATTTCACGGGGAGGATAAAAAAGGGAGGATAAAAAAGGGATCTGGACAGTCGGAGGTGGTTAACCTATGTCTCGAAACATACATTCGGTGTTCTTGCTCAGAGAAATCCAGGCAGCGGGATTGTCGGCTAGCGTGGGTTGAGTACTGGTACAACACTTCGTTTCACACCCCGATGAAGTGCACCCCGTTCAAGGCTGTGTACGGACGGGATCCACCTCCCATTATACAATACGAGGGACAAAGTACCACCATAAACACCCTTGATCAACAGTTAGAAGACATGAACACTATTACTGACAATCTACGGATGAACCTCCTACGCGCGCAACAGAAAATGAAAGACCAAGTCCATCATCAGCGACGCTAGGTAGAGTATGAGGTAGGGTATTGGGTCTATCTCAAGATCAGACCATACCGACAGAAAAGCTTAGCCAAACGACGATACGAGAAGTTGGCCCCTCAATTTTATGAACCTTACAAGGTGGATGCAAAGATTGGGAATGTGGCTTACCGACTAGACCTCCCCGTAAGCACAGCAGTCCATTCAGTATTTCACGTATCCCAATTAAAAACAGCATGTGGGGTGCCCAAAGTTCAGACAGATCTACCACCCCAGTCAGATCTACCACCCCAGTTAAACAAAGAGTAGGAACTCCTTGTGCAACCTGATTCCCTTATAGGCGTAACAAAGAGAATCGGCAGCAGCACCGGGGAAATTGAAGTACTCATCCAGTGGAATGGACTTTTTGAGGAAGAAGTGACATGGGAAGACTTTCAGAAAATGGCCGAACAATTCACGAGTTATCACCTTGAGGACAAGGTGAAAGTCTGGGACATCGGTGGTGATAAGTTAATGATAAATGTTTTTAAAATTAACCACCGTGTGACCAAAACCCAAACAAACTATCAAGTTCTAAATAAATTTATATACGCACGCACGTTGAAGGAACAAAAAGTTCAAAACAAATACCTGGTGCTTTTTCATTCAGTTCAAAAGCTTCACTTTATATATATATATATATATATATATATATATATATATATATATATATATATATATATATATATATATATATATATATATATATATATATATATATACTAGCGGCATACCCGCGCGTTGCGGCGGCGGTGAATCGGTTTTTGCGGCAATTAGTTGAGTTTCGGCGATTAATATCTTTCGGTGGACGACGAATAGTTAAAATCGACCGTGCGATGCGGCGGCGGCAGTTTGGTAGGGGGGAGGTGCGTATCCGCGTAATGAGGCGGACGGCGGGTAATTTCCTTTCGGGTATTTAGCGAACATTTTATGCAGGGTAGGGTTAATAGTTTATTACAGGTATTTAGCGAACATTTTATGCGAGACGTCGAATAGTTTTAGTACATTAAGTTGTTTTCTTTCAGTGATTAAATCTATTCGAAAATATATGGTCATATTTCAAACACCACACTATATATATATATATATATATATATATATATATATATATATATATATATATATATATATATATATATATATATATATATATATATATATATATATATATATATATATATATAAAAGATAGAATTTTCTTTTGTTTTTCTCTTTTCAATATAAACGTGCCATATGTGTTGGTGGTGGGAGAGAAAAGCACCTAGCTTCTAGATATGTCTTCTTGGATACATATGGTTTGTTCTTTGTGGCTAGTGGAGTAATCATATAATCCATTATGCATGTGATGTGTGGGTTGGTTTTGTTTAGAACCGTTCTTTTCAAACATAGTCTTATCACATATTGTATATGATTTTAGGATAGCTAATAATCTCTCTAATGTTCTTCTATCTTTGAAAAATGATTTCTCATGTGAGAAGTTAAAACATGTGAGAAGTCAAAATGGTTCTGCAAGAGTGGCGAAAGAGCTAATTCCAAACTTTACTTGACGAAAAAAGTGGGCCAAATTTTTGATGCCATCTAATTGATCAATTCATTACTCAAGAAGTTCGTTGGTAGTTAAATGGCCCAACCAGATATACGCATAGCCCAAAAGGAGTAAACCTAAATTCAACCATTTTATATAAAAAACCCTAGTATGTCTCTTTCTTGTAGCAGCTTCTATCAAACAATTCATCTTCCATCATTACTACCACATTGCCGGAAGACAAACACCATCGCCGGCGGAAAACCACCATCGCCAGCGGACAACCTCCATCGTCGGCGACATCCACCATCGTCGGCGTGCCTCTATCTCTTTCGACCCTGTTCGCCTCCACCAGGTCTGCCTCCGAGCACCTCCAGGTCCGTCCAGCGACGAACGCGCCTCTAAGCAACCATTCGACTGATGCAAACCGAATCTGTAGATCCGGATATGATACCTACGCCTTCCCTCCTATCTGGTATTGGTTTGTTCTGATCCGTTGCTACACATGTTTGAGGTGTTACTGTAATGGATTTGATCTCTAGGTTGTAGTTTTGAATAGATCTGGCTTTGGTTTTTAAATTCTGATCTGTTCCTACTTTGCTCCCGATCTCCCTTCCAAGTCGCCGCTTATCCTCTTATCTCCTTTGCTCCCGATCCCGATCAATCGCCGCCGCTGATGATCAGGTTTCGTTTTTGGTTTTTTAAATTCTGATCTGGTTTTGGTTTTTTAAATTCTGATATGTTCCTACTTTTCTGGTACATGTTTCGTTTGATGGAAACGTTGGCAGTGACAAATGCATGTAACATATGAGTATGAGAAAGAGACACGTGAAAGATGGTAGCCGAAGTCAGCCGGGAACTAATTTGCTCCAAATTCATAGGAAACCGGTTTGGGGTAATCTGGTTTTTGAATGCGTGGTTTAGATTTGAGTTCCAACAACTTTTCTGGTCCAAACCGGCATACAAACCAGGCTTGAATTTTTTCGAGATTTATCTTCTGTTTTTATATGTATTTTTTGCTTATTTGTTATGTATAAATATAGGGCTTTTAATCTGTATTTATGTTTGTAGATTTGAGTTTGTAAAATGAATGAATTGTAGATTATTGTTTGTAGATATGAGTTTTTTTATCTGCATAACCTTTACATGTTTCAGATTGAGAAAAATAAATGTAACAGAGAATCACAAGAGAAGAGTTGTAGAAAAAGAGGATTTCCTGATCTTGAAATGCAGACCTAGATCTCGATCCAGTCTTGATGCCAAGATTCAGATCTGTTAAGGAGCATATGAAATAATTTGTTTGTCTTCTTGATGTGAACTCGTGTTCTTGACGGTAGTTTGCAACTCTTTTTTTTTTTTTTTATAGAACCTGCTTGAAATTCATGTAAAAAAACATTTTAACTAAATGAAATATTATCTTTCACATTCAGATAATAATAGATAAAATCTATAAATCCAAACATTCAGTCATTAGATCTATAAAAAGGTATACATAACATTTATAAAAAAAAGGTATAACAATGCAATGAGCTTCCTGCAGGTCTTCATAGAGAATGGATAAAGATAGACATATATTGGGATGAGACAATTGTAGTTTAAACTATGGGATCTAAATGAAAATCTGGAAAAATAAATGGAGTGAAGAATGCAATAAAAGAAATGGAGTGCAGAATTGTGTAGGAATGAACATGATTTTATAGTAATTTTTGGAGGGTGAATTGTTTGAATTAGTGATCCATGTAATGACATTTGATATGTTTATAGCCATTGATAGATTAAATGTAACATGTGGTTCAGATCAAATTCAGATTTCAAATCACAAAATGTTTGTACCTCTTAATTTTAAGATATGTGTGCATTAAATACTTGTATATATTATATATGCATTATAGTATATATATATATATATATATATATATATATATATATATATATATATATATATATAAAGTGAAGCTTTTGAACTGAATGAAAAAGCACCAGGTATTTGTTTTGAACTTTTTGTTCCTTCAATATATATATATATATATATATATATATATATATATATATATATATATATATATATATATATATATATATATATATATATATATATATATATGTAGGTTCATATGTGGAGAGTAAATATTGTGTGAGTGTGTGATGCATTCTGGTCCAATCATTTCTTAGGGGTATTTCCGGAATTTTTAATTAAATTAATTAATATTTCATTTTTCATTCCTAAAATTATGGTAAATAATTAAAGAAACTAAAATTAAAAGCCTATAAAATTGGAAACCCTTCTCTACTTTCTCTTTCTATTCCTTTTCTCTTTCTCTTGCGGCTCTCTCCCGATCTTGGAAGCATTCCCACCACCGATCTTGGAAGCGTTCCCGCCGCTGTATCGTTTCCTTCTTTCCCGTCGCCGCTTTATCGTTTTCTGGCAGTGGGACTTCAGTCGGAAGAATATGGAGACGGAAAATCGATTTGGAAGCCGCCGGAGATGAATTGATTTTACTTACAGCGTTTTGCAACATCTAATTCGGAAGCCGCATCAGACGAGATCGGAAGTTTCATTCAAAACAGGGGAAAAAAAGGATCGTCGCAATCGGTTCTAAACAGGGAATAAAAAGGATGGTCGCAAGCGTGGTAATTTATCATTCTCTTCATCTATTCTTAAAACTAATTTTCTATCTATTTTTTAGGTTTTCCAGTTTTTCAATTAACCTTCTTCAATTGTTTTTTAGTTTGTCACCAAATCTTATCTACGACTCTTCTTTTTCTTTATTTCTATTTCTTTATTGACAATTCTTTTGTAATGTTTTCGCTGTATTACCTCATTGGCATTTCTTATTTTTTTTACTTTAATTTCCATTCGATCTTTGCATTTTCTATGTACAGTTAGTTGGGAGCTTTAAGGGTTTGATCGAATGCTGCAGGGGTTGCTTTCAAACCGAGTTCAATATGGAAAATATGACTAATCCTATTACGATGCTTTTGGCTTATTATTTCCGAATGACTGGAATCTGAACCCATTTATTTGGAATCGGTATGTGTATTCTGAACTCCAATTATGACCTGATGTTTTGAATTCTAAAGATGAAAAATTGAGATCGAAATTTATTTTGAGGAATGATGTTTGTTAGGTCGTCAAAGTGTGTTTAGCTATTTCAAATCCTGCAATTTTATCGATTAAAGCGGGTGGAAAACGAATTGGATGTGGGAAATTCTGTCTCGATCGGATGTGCTTAGAGAGTTGGTTCTGATCTTTGAGCAAAATCAGTAAACAATCTCAATTTCTTCAGGTACACTGATTTTAGTTTATAACAATTGCATGCCAACTATTTGATGTTATGCCTTAGTTAATGTATCATCTCTCTCGATTAGTTTGAATATTGTTTGTATTCGTGTTTCTCGGAAACTGTATCTGCACTTGTTGGATTTTTTTATCTAAAATCAACATTGAAACTATATAAAATTCTTGAGTTTTATTATTCTGGTATATACAAGTTTTGATTTGTTTGTGGTTTTTGTTTATTATTATGGAATATACAAGTTTTTTGTTTATGTTGCAGCTTGTATATGGTTCGGCCTAGTCGATGATTAAAAGAGAATTTCATATTCTTTGAGAATAAAATATTGGAACCAACATATGATGATGATATTCTTTAAGAATGAAGACTGAAACCATAGAACATTCTTTAAGAATGAAGATTGAAAAAGAGAAGACCGGTGATTCAAGAATATTCTTTAAGAATGAAGACTGAAACCATAGAACATTCTTTAGTGTTGTGTATATTCTTCAAAATATTATATATATATTCCTGATTTAGTGTAAAATGTTGTGTTTATTCTTCAAGAATATTGTATATTTTATTGTTTATGTTATAAGAATGATTGTTTTACATTATAAGAATGACTCTAATATTCTTTAAGAATAAATTCGTGTTTTTTAAGAATGAATGAACTAAACACATTGTTAAAAAATAAATCTGGTTGTAAATAAAAAAGTGATACAAATATGTAAGAATTATAAGAATGGAAAGTACGATCATGCAAGATAACTAATTAAATTCTAATCCCTAAATATCCGCACATTCCAAAATTTGTCATGGGTAAATTTGACTAATTTACCCTTATTGATTTTATTTAATTAAAAATAATTAATTTTTATTCAATTAATTACGATCATGCCATCATCATCTAAACCATTCATTCTTTTCATCTAATGGCTGATATTGTCTCACACGATCACACAATATTTGTGTTCCACATTTGATCCTAACTATATATATATATATATATATATATATATATATATATATATATATATATATATATATATATATATATATATATATATATATATATTACCAATGTCAAAATACAAATGAAATATGCAAAAAAGCACACACCCAAAAAACAAGAAACGAGAAAAACCATTATTTGGAGACTAAATAACCAAAAACCAAAACTACGATGCTATAATTAGGAAGATTTTTGAAGTAAGATACATTCAAATATTTTCAGAGTTAAATGAAAGAAATAACAATGTATTTTAGGAATATTGTGCTGGTGATTTTAGTGTCATCAATATATTTAGTGTAGTCGGAAATAAAATAAGACAAGATGGTTCTTTTAGCTATTCTCCGAGTTTAGAGGTGCAGAGTGCATACTCGGATAGTTAATAAGGACTCAGGAACAAAGGGTCCGGGGGCAGCACCCTGGTCGGGTTCCAAAAGGCATCACCCTTGGCGGGGTCTAGGGGCAACGTCCTTAGCAGGGGTACGGGGTAACCCCCGACCCAAAATTAATCCTTATAGAGAAAATGGGCCCACTGATTTTTCCTAGCCCAAGACCAAGGTTTTTGCATTCATTATAAAAGGCGTGTCTTTTCTCTCGTTAGGTGTCTTCTACATATAATGCTAGAAGAACGTTGTAGAGGTTACAAATTTATAGAAACAAAAAACTATTTATCTTCTTTACATACATTGTCTCTGACTTGCAAGGTATTCTATGTTTGGATTTCACTACTATAAACTGACGTATCAACGACGGAATTAGCGAGGGAATATAATCCCTAGCTAATCAGCGAAGGCTAAGCAAGCAATCAGCGACAAAAGTTATATGTATGTCGCATGCTCAAATTGTACTTGTTTAGCAAGAGATTAGAGAGGCATTAGCGAGGGATTTAGTGTCGGATTCAAGGCCTCACTAATCTCACGGTGTAATCGGCCGCTGATTTTCCCTCCGACTTATTTCATTGAACTTTTTCATTTCCCCCAGTTATTTCGTTCCCTCATTCATCCCCCCAAATCGAATCCATCACTTCTCCTCCCAAATAGAGTAGTTCTTGACTACGTTGCTTATTTCAATGTCCAATGGAGCCATCCGGGTATTGTAGCTCGATCCCAAAGATAGTGATCGTATCCTTGCTGTTCTCAACTCGATTCCAGCATGTAGAAACCTTAGCCAAAACCCACGACGGCTCCTTCTCTTGTTCTCGCCACCGTCAAAACTGTTTCCCGCTCATCCCCATTTAGTATCTCCGTCTAAAATAAACCCCAACTCTTTACACCACCAAATCTTACCTGTTGATAACTTGATGCCAAGTAAAAAAGGGTTAAGACGGTGGATCGACAGAAGTAGATTGTTCATAGGAAGTTGATGGATAGATTTGGTCAAATAACCTCTTAATATAGGGGTGTTTTCGGTAATTTCTTGCAATTTGTTCAAGTAATAAAGAGTTATGGTTTGTATAGAAATGTCTCTGAATTCCGAATGTGTTTTTTTTCAAGCATAGATGGACCGGAAGACACGAAGCACATTTATGGGCGAAATTAAGTTGCAAAAAGAGAGCCAAAGCAAGATGGGAAGACAATGTTAGAAACGAAAACATCTTTATTAAGCGATATTGACTGTTTCTACTTTGTCATCTGTTATATTAACTAATACTTACTATAAAAGTATAAATTGTTACCGATTTTTATGTATCTTGTTTGCTGGATTGAAACCTTTGCTTCAGTTTGTCTAGGTAAGCCGCGATTTATTATTTTTATGTTGAAGTTTTTATAGTTTTTCCAAAAGATAGAAAATTAAATGAATTGTCTATGTTATTCGTCATAAGTGCTATGGATATATGTTAATAATTTAACAGAAAATAACTAATATGGCTGGCTTTCTTGTTTTTAGTTTTCAGACACCATCAACATGGCCGATGACGAGCTCGGGTCATTCGTGTGGTAGGGAACTTTTAATGAGAATGGTAACAAACGGACATATTGCATAGCACATCTAGTTTTGCTTTGAAAGGAATATGTTTAGCTTTGTGATATAGTATAAAGTTAGTAGCTTTAAATGTTTTGTGGTATATGCATTTGGGCATTATAATTTGATGGGCACTACGGTAAGTAAATCGTTATTCACAGCTTATGTTGTTATTATTATGTATGAGTGGTTCTAAAAAACATTTTGTAAAAGTGAAATTGTTCCTAAGTTGTGTTTTTTTATGCCAAGCACTTTATGCCAACTGAGATCAGAACTCGGAAGAGAAAATTAGAACTTGGAACTTGCAAGATGGAATTTGTTGCAGCAGGTAAGTAATAGGAGCATTATAGATTTAAAACATCAGTTTTACAAGTTTTAGAAGAACTGGAAAGTTGGTTTTACAAATTTTGCAAGAATTGGAAAGTTGGTTTTACAAGTTCCGGAAGAATTGGAAAGTTGGTTTCAAGTTGAAGTAAGTTGCTATAATGCCTTAAATTGTTTATAGTTCTTTGTCAAGTTGAAAGTATGTTGCTAATAGTTGTTGTTGGTTTTCTTAAAGTTGAAAGTATGTTACTATTAATTGTTGCTAGTTTTTTTTTATATTTTCTTTTTCAAGTTGAAAGTATGTCGTTATTATTTGAATTTTATTTTTTGATGTTTAATTAGGTGAAAACTTGGTTATTGTTGGTTTGTAGGTAATTGTTGATCACATTTGTGAGGAGATGAAGGAAGAGGTTAAGGCAGAACGTGAAGAAATTTAGGCTAAAAATCAAGAAATCGTCAAGATGTATAATGAAATTCTAAAGCTCACCAAATGAAATAACTTACACACCTAATTAGACTAACGATTTTGATTTTTGTGATTTGGTTTCGTTACTTTGATATTGAATATGAATTCTTATTTCCTTGTCGAATATTAAGATTTGTTTTTTGATAGTGGAATGTAAATATTTTGATTAAGGAGTATAAAATTTGAACTTCTTTGTGAATTTTGGTTATTTAATAGCAATAGATTTGTCAGCTAATTGACTGTCGCCAATTATAATTATATCAGGAAGTAGGATGAAAAATAGATATATGTTCATTATCACATAATCAGCGACGAAATTGGGATGGAAGTTAGCGACGGAATTGCGACAGAAGGCACATGATTCTAGATCACTTCGCGATGGCCTAACGTCGCTGATCCGTCTCTAAACTCGTCGGTAAACCGTCGCCAACCATCAGCGACAAGGGTTTTTCGACGGCCAATATCCGTTGTTGATCCGTCGCTAATGGCCTTAGCGACGATTTCCGACGGAAATGTCCGTCGCTAAACCTGTGTTTCTAGTAGTGTATTTGAAATAAGCTTGTAATTCCAAATCAATTTATTTTTGGATTATCTCAAATCTGAATTCGTAATAGGGTCGAAATACCGATTTTGAAAAGTGTTTTTGTACACAATTGTTGAATTATCCAAATAATCTTAATAATAATCAAAAACCTAATTAACACATTGTTGAGATATTGTTACTTGATAAGCTAGAGTCACATATAAGCTTTAGTAGGCGCATAGAAGTTATTGGTAATTATATAAAATTGTGTTTTAAAAGAAATTTTAATTAGCGAATTTCACAACATAATTTGTAATTCATAGACTACCAACATTTGTCAAACCATTTGCAAAAACAAAATGGGTTTCTCAAAACTCCTTGGGAAATGGATGGTTATTTAATTATTTTGTAAAGAAAAAAAAAACACCTATTCGATGACAACGACCCTCTAATTCACACCGGATGATCAAGAGGCCAAAAACTAGAAAAGCTCTCTGTAAAACCGTATATCATATTAAGTGGCATAGAACATACGCATGACTGATGTTAAATAATAATAATAATAAACATGTTCCACATGAAAGTATAAATTACATGATGACGTTTTTACTTGTAGTTGAATGCAATTTTTCTCCCTTATTCCCCCTCCTCTTCCTCTTCCTCTTCATCTTCCTCTTCATCTTCATCTTCAACTTCATCTTCAACTTCAACTTCAACTTCAACTTCAACTTCGTCATCGCTCTCCCAGCCAAAATCTTCAACTGCATCACATATAACAACAGTAGATTAATTCCTGTCCGTAATAACTCAAGGAAAAACAATTCAAGAAATTCAATACATTGATACAAAGAAAAACAGCATTGAATTTGGAAAAAAAGATTGAGGGCATGCTTCACATACTCAAAATCTTCAAGATGAACACCTGACCTACAACCACCAAGGACCCAGCTTGAATCAGTAACCCAGAACAAAGCTGCAAAAGTGAATCAAACACAATTAAAACAAATTGGTTGAAGAAAAATGGATTAAAACTGCAATCAGGAGTTCAATATTTACCCCAAATCGGAAAAGAGCATCACCACCAAATATTTTTGAAGCAACATGTGACCAGAAGTAGATTAAAACACCAGAAGAAAGAAGACCTCCAAGATAAAGAAACTGTCTGCGCGTTGCTAGAGTGGCAGCTGCTGAGAAACAAGCAGCTGTGATAGCACCTCCAATGCATTCACTCACCAAAATGCTGCAAAACGAATAATAAAAAAAATATATACATCAAGAAGCATGAATGTGTAACAGTGTAGGCTGACGAATATAATAGAAAGAAAAAGAAGAACCTTGGGTCAAAATCAAAATCTATGGCTAATTTGAATATAGTAATAAGGGAGGCTCCTTTGAGAAGGGGAAATGCCGTTAACACTGAGACCCTTTTCAGCTGGGAATGTAGAATCGCATGAAGAATAAGATTTCATTAAATGATTCGGTAAGGTACAAGATAACTAGACCTACCTCTTCACTTGGAGGAGTGGCGAGTAACCAAAACATGCATCCCAATGTTGCAAAGGTGGTGAGAAGCCCTCCGATGTTCCATACGATGTGAAGATAAGCCCCGACTGCAGTCGCTATGCAGTAGCAACATATTTTGACGTAAGCCTGCAATCAGCCAATCACATTATAGGAATTATATGGAATCACGCATGCCTCGTATTTTATTTGATTGTTTTTATCATGATTAGTTTTGATAATAACACCTCAATTAAAAGAAAACAAACATAAACAACTAAAGGAAAATACTTCTAACCTAGTTCACGTGATAAAGAAAGCTTAAATGATTTGTATAAATATGGGCACTTTAAACAAAAAAAAATGTTTTTTGTATTTTTACAAACGGAATTCTCCGTGTCTCACAAAAGTAAGCCCTAACACCAAAACCCTGAACAATTTGATGAATTATGATCCAAAAGCACATTTATACTACGCCAGATTAGCCAGATTCCACAGAAGAAATAGTTTAGACGAACCAGTTTTAGATGACTCTGAACTACGGGAGGGATCTCACTGAAACATATGAGAGCATCGTAACTCCAACAATCCAAGAACGGAGAGAAGGATTCCATGCTAGTTGATTCCATGGTACTTGATTCCATGGTGGTTGAGAAAGATACGATGCGAAGAAACAAACGATGTGCCGTATTTATAGATGTTTGCAGACCTAGTTAAGTTTATCTGGTGGTTTAACCAAACAATTAGAGATAGGATCGTAGCAATGGATTTTAAATTAAAATCCATCCAAATCCCTTAAAATCTTGAGATAATAATGTAAAGAAAAAACACTCGTCAGTTTTTTCCATCAAGAATATGAACTCCATTTATAAATATTTTCCCATGAAATCTTCCCCAGTATATTAAGAGCAATATATAGAGTACAAGGTACAAGCATGGGCCGAACCCAGGCCAAGGGCCGTCAACACGAAAACTATATAAAACACATAATATTGTTACGGGTGGAAATTTTCACTAAAATCCTTGCTAGGATCCTGAATAAGATCCTTGTCAGGATCCTGAGTAAGATATTGGCCAAGATCTTGGTCAGAATCCTGACCAAAACTAACTGTTGCATTTTATTGCTTGTTTAGCTACTTTTAAGACCTAGGTCAGGAACGAGTCAACAACGACCCGGTCAAGTCGGGATAAGACAGAGAAACGTGGAAAAATAGTTTTGGTCAAGACTATTCAACAGATTAGAGTGCCGAATCAACAAGGATCCCGGATCCGAAGATCCTGCCAAGATTTCCGGAAATCAGTTAGTTGATGCATGTATAAATAGGCTGGTGTACTCAGAAGCAAGGGGGCGACGATTTCACTTCTGATTCTCATTTTTTCTCTATTTCTACACTATAAACAATGTAAAAACACACAGCAACGAGCACACTGCTATTTTCTTATTGTTCTGTAAGCTCTCATTGTAAAACACTTGTAATCAATTTGCGATCAATAAAACCAACAAAGGCAACCGGATATTTCCGGTTCCTGAGGTTTTGTGTCGGAGATCCTTAACTGGATCAAGGGCTTTTCTCATAAGATCTCAGTGTCAACATTCCAAGATCCTCTTAAGGATCATAAGCCTAGCACCAGAGCCCTAACTAATTTGGTCTAGCACATTTTTGACCAAAACAATTTGGCGCTCACCATGGGGCCGTGGTGTCATTTTCTCATATAATTCCAACCATACAAATCATTCCTAAAATCATGACTACCTTGTCTATCTCGTCCTCGACCTCAATACCCTTGCAGATGTCAAGGATCCCTCCTTCATCAGCGCCATTAGCCACGGATCCTCAAGTCAGGGTCTCAGGATCCGCTTCAATATCTTCTACAGCCACTACAGGGAATGGCGCCCAACATCCCGTCAGAGGAACTCTTCCACCACCTCCTGTTATGATTTCCAATAAAGATCTGATGGTCACTCTAAGCCAACTAACTGATTACATGAGGAAACATAACGAGAACAACCAGAACGTGCTGAGGGAAATGGATCAACTGAGAACTGAACTAAGGAATTCCATTAGAAGCATCCCACCATGTTGTATCATGTTCATTATATCTATATTTTTACATCATGTCTGTAATTTCTATAAAACATATTGACCATTTCTATCAATTCCGTATTATATGGAGACCACTTTCCAACAAATTTATAAAACATAACATCATTTGTGTAATCATTCTATAATAGAAAAATTATTGTTTAATTATATGATATTTGAACCTAAAACAACCGTTTCTGGTGTGCCTCATTCTCAGATGGCCCCCAAGTCGTATTGATTGTAAATTTTACTTTGAGATAAAATGTTGCACTTAATTATTGTTTTAGCTAGTTAATCATCATACTTTGTAGCTTCGAGGACAAGCAATTAAAGTTGTAAAAACCAAAATAACATTATATACGGAGGAAATACGAATATCTGCGCCGAATATTCTTAAAGAACTAAATTTAAAAATGTTTTAAGTAATTAGTTTATATTTATTTCTGTGGTAGAAAAAAGACAAAAACAAAGGCAACTAGTACCAAAACCCAAAAGTACAAATACCAAGAGCCAATCAACCAAAGTATATTTTACTTATTTTCATCAAATTAGATACCGTCATACATCAACAGAAAAAAAAAACATAAAACGGTCTCCGGTCTCTTCTGATTCTTGAAACAAATCGTATTGCACAGTTCTTGACATGAACTATCTGTGCTTGCTGTAATGTTCCCGATCACGGTCCCGGTCTCGCTCCCGTTCGCGATCTCGTTCCCGTTCCCGTTCCTTCACCGGAGAAGCCTCGTATCTCGAAGGTCTCCTCTTAAAATGGCGGTCATCATCACTAGATTCATAATCTATGGCGGCGGCGGTGGCAGTGGCGGTAGAGGTGGTGCTACTCTTTCTTGACACCGCCGTGGATCCGCCAGGTGGTGCTTCCGATGAACTTGACGCCACCTTCCGTTTCTTAGAACCGGTGGCGGCGGCAGCAGCCGCAGCCGCCGCCGCCTCTTCTTCGGGAAAGCTGATGCGAGAGAAGACACTTGGTTTATGTTTCCGGTCACCGCCACTGGCTGCCGCCGTCGGCGCCGCTGCGGCAACCGGTTTGGAATCTGATGGCGGTGGTGGTGCTTGGGGTGGCTTTCTGGTGGACGATGATTCCGAGCGGCGGTGGCTCTTGTGCGGTGGTGACTGGTGGCGATGGTGGTGGCGGTGGTGGTCGTCATCGTAATCATGACGATCACTTGAGGATTTCCTCTTTGGATGTGGAGGAGCATCGTGACCGTCATCACGGTGGCGGCGGTCCGGCGATAGCCTGTCGGTTCTATGGCGGTGGTGACCATCACCGGTAGGTGGTGGAATTGATCTCTGGAATCCAACAGTAAAAAATATCATCATCAAATAAATATCATTAAGATTAAAAAATAATAATAAATAAATAAAAAATTTCATACCGTTTTCGACTTCATTGGAGGAGCATCATCATGGCCACGTGGCTCTCTGTTAAAATCCCGTTCTTTTTGTAATTCCCTGCTGCTGTAACAAGTTAAAACCAATTATTAATTTATTATAAATTTATACAAAAATATTAAACTGGCACGTGTGACTTGCCTTCCACTTGCGCCACGTTTTTCAAATTCACGTTTCCATTTTAATTCGGCTCTTCGAGCTTCAAATTCCTCTCGACTCATAATGGGGGGTCCACCACCGTTCATTCCCATACCTAACTCCGCAAGATCCCTGTAACGTATTTTATATGTCGTAAGAAAAAAGAATTAAAAAAGTAGTTGATGATTGAGCTAGCTTTTTAAATCATAATTCATAAATAATATTTATAATACCTTTGAGGTGGGATAAAAGGAGGCGGCATCATGAGCCCTGACATTCCAAAAGGATCCTGGGGGAACATGCCACCTCCAAAGGGGACATCCATGGGCCCAAGTCCATAACCACCGCCCATATATGGCGGCATGCCGCCACCGTACGGGCCCATAAATGCATCCATTCCGGGTTGCATACCGTTCCAATAAGGATTATAAGGAGGACCTGGCGGCATCATGTAGTTTTCAGCCGCAAAATCCTGGGAAGCTCTCCATTGCATTTCTGCTGCTAATAATTATAAATAAAAAGAAAAATAAAATGTCAGCCATAAAAAAGAGAAGCCGTAATTCAATTTGGAGGTACTAACAGAGATCAAAAGTCTTACCATTTGGCATGTTGACTTTCTTCTTTTTCTTCTTCTTAGCTGAAAAGAAAAACAAATGGAAAATGTAAGCCATGTTGACTTTCGAAAGGTAATTCCTTACTTCTAATAGATTCCATTCCTTCGAAAAACAGATTCCATTTACCTGCCTCACCAGGAACTTGCTTCTGTTGGACTTCATCATCAACCGGTCTTGCACTTCCCTGTGATGCAGGTTCCATCATGCTTCTTGAATCATATGTAGCTTCAGAGACATCTGGAGCTTTTGTGACTTTTCCTTTCCCTGAGACTGGCGGCTCAGCTGCCGGAGTTCCATCGTGTTCTGCAGGTGCCGCCACCGCCACCGGAGCCGGCTGCTGCATATTTGTAGCCTCACCGTTTTGTGGCGGAGCTTGCTGCTCACCCTTAGAGGCTGCAGATCTTGAAGGGGATTGGATCTTGGGCTGTGGTGGTGCACACCTAGCAGACTCCATATCTGAAAAAAGTTTACCATAAATGAACAAATAAAGATAAAAGAAATAGACTAAATTACAAAAACGGTCCTCGTTCTTTCTGAATTTTACCGTGTTACGTTCAAAATTGAAACTTTTTTTAATTTTGGTCCTTATTTCAAAATTCTGAGGACCATATTCGGTATGAAACTTGAAATGAGGATCAAATTTGGAAAGGTTTCAATTTTGGACTAAGCACGGCGAAAATCAGAATGAACAAGGACCACTATTGTAATTTACTCCAATTGGTTAATAAGTTGTACTAGTACATACCTTGAACATGAAAAGCACTGCCACCATTTTCAGCACTGCTATTATTGGACTCCAATATTCGGTTTATTGTGTCTCTTAGGGTTTTATTAGGTAAAAGATCATCTGCAAGAACATTTGTTGCACCACATACACAGACTGCTTTGGAGATAATGTGATCGCGTATACCTGTTTGTATAATTGAAAAAAATGATCAAATATTTATAAAAATATCCGATTCAGAAGCTTTTTCATTTTACCAATTGCCACATCTGTTTTCCACCGACTTTATTTAACAAAAACCTATCTTCACAAATCTTTTCCAATGCAAAAAGGTTTTTTTAACAATTGAACATTAATCATTAACTCTTTGAAATGTTTTATAAATCCCCTCCTTTAACTTGTCGTTTTTTAAGTTGGTATTAGTGTCATTTTAATCAAGTATGTAGTTACAATAATAAAAGACAATGAAAATATTATATGATCGCTATGGTTTTTATAGTTGACATTGGTGTCAATTTTAGGCGTTTTGACAAATGCTTTTTAATGATAATATTTAACTTTAGCTTGCGTATTCAATAAAACAGATTGATTATACAAAAGATAATAAAGAATTTAAATCACAATATGATTAAGGGTGGTAAACCGGTAAACTGAAAATGTTTAGACATTGAAATTGGAGATGAAAATAGACTTCTTGAAAGTGTAAAAAGAAAGAAATAAAAAGAGGGCTTTAGTAGAATGTTCCCACAGACAAAATTCAAGGAAACAATAAAAAAACTTACATTTATCACAAAAACTAGTGAAACAGCATTTACTCGTAAGAACAGCATCTTTCATAACTTCTTTACACAAAGGGCAATGAAGTTCTGGTGGGAGATCGCCAACAGTACGGGTAGAAGGCATCCCTTCAATCTCCTTCTCAAAAGCAGCTCTATTTATAAAATCATTATAAAAAAAAATTAATTTACATACAAACAAATATTACTTAATTTATGCATAAAAACAAAACATACTCATTTGGCTTCAAAACCGCCACTGCACCACTTGGTAATGCATATGAACCATCTGGAGTAGCCATCAACATAGATTTTGGAATACCCGTGGGAGGTTTCACTCTCTTTATATCAAAATTAGGATCACCATTTGTTGGACAATGCTGAATAAAATGCCCTAGTAAAAAAGATTATATAATTCAACTTATCACTTATTAATTACAAGCTTCTCAATTTAACAAAAAAGGGTCATGAATCTACCTGGAGTTTTGCATCTGTGACACACATAGCCTGGAGGTGGTGTTTTTCTCTCAAAACCGCCACCACCCCTACCTAAAATTAAAAAAATAATAATAATATTTCAGGTTTTAACAGCAAATTTGCTATATATTATACAAACATGGATCTAAAAGAAAAAGGATAATTACCAAAACCACGTCCACCCATTCTACCACCCATTCCACGTCCAAATCCTCTACCACCACCAAACCCATCAAAATTTTGCCTGAAAAGTTAATAAAGTCAACATTTTTTAAGAAAATAAATACTACAACATCAAGAAAACGAGGTAATAAAATCTCACTGCTGCCAATCCAATGCTGGTGTATCAATTAAGGCCTGAATTTTACTGTCTTCATCAGCTTTACTAGGAGCAGGGGCATCTTGAAGTTGGTTGCTAGAAACAACAGGGACAACTTCGGGAATTTCATACAAATCATTTCCAAATTCATCATACTCTGAACCATCAAGCTACAAAACCCCAAAAAGATAAAAATTTGTAATCTTGATTTATGACCAAGTTCCCAAAAAGATTATATAATGTAACTACACAAAGCTTACATAGTTAGGAAAAGACATCCCACCCCCTGAAAAGTTACTCTTTCCCAATTGTGCCCCATCCAGCTCATTAACCATTTTTGGCCTGCAGTGTAAATCAGAAACAACTCAAAAACTAAGAGCCTAGAACTTTATTTCAAATTGTGACCATTCAACATGTACAAAGCTTTAGCAGGGTTGATGTAAACCACAAGCCTAAGACACCAGTAAACAAGGTATCCTTTAAAAAAAAAGATATGCGGATTTAAAATTTAAAGGTTTTGAAACTGTACTCGGTTGGTTCAGAAACTGGTGCTGCAACTATGGGCATGCGAGGTTGTCCAGGAATTCGACGAATTAAAACAGATGTATTTTTTGGAATCAACATGTCTTCATCAAGATATTCTGAAAAAAGAGAACACTTCTGTGAAATGCTATAAATAGATCAATCCACTTCAATAGTACCCAAAAGGTCAACCCATTTTTAGTGTGTAGTAATCCTCTTTCAATCAACCTAATTTTGCTTACTCTTGAACAAGTATTTCTTGCCAAAAAAACAAACTTTAAATTACTACCTAGGAATGTTCATTATGAAGTGATATAGATGAGATTTAAGTTAAAGTTTAGTGTAAATCTCCCAATAGAAACTTAAGGAATTGAAACTCAAGAACACAGAAATTGACTAAGTCTAGAACTTAAACCAACCTTCATTAGTCTGGGCGTTGGTGACCACAAGATCATAATCAGTGCCCCTGCCCAATTGCTTGGATTCATAAATTTTTTCTTTCAGGGAGGCAACCGTTATAAAATGGCCATCGATAGGAATCGAGTCATAATCTTTAGCACTTTTGAACTTGTAATATACTGCCATAATTTAATATAAATTCTTTTTCTTTTCCCTCAAAAAAAGATATCAAGAACAAGCACAAAATGCAATACTAGTATCAATAAAGGCGTTCATATAAAAGAAAATTATCAAACGCCTGAATTGAACACCGAAACAAAAAGATATAATAACAGTACAAAAATCCACAGCCAAGATTCTCTATTTTTTTTTCGTTTTCCACTCTTCAGTAACTCTGAAAAAAGATCAAACCGACTCAGGAACGGCTTCAAACTGCAAATCTGCAAAAGGCTTCAATCAAATCCTTGGAGCATCTTCACGCGCTCAATCCTTCGATGTTTCGAACGAGTTGCATAGATTCTTCAGTTCGCCAGATTCTTACGATCAGATACAACTCCACAGGAAAACTTGATCTTCGATATTGATGAACAAATCGAAGGATCTCACGAGCTAGGGCCTCCAAAAGAACCGATTCTCTCCGATGATAAGGAGTTACCCTGATCCTTCTATTCGCCGCCGAACTCTTCCGGAGCTTGATTCTTCCGATACGCCGATAGATTCGCTTCCAATTTCTCAGATCTACTTTCAGATAAACTAGTTTCCTTCCGGTAGTCGCGAATCTGGATATATATAATCCACGAATTCTCCAACCACGAACCGAATCTCGATTTTCAGAGGTTAATCTTGTGAATCACCTATGAGGAGTTCACCAATTGGAGTTTGGTTGATGGAGTTGAACGAATCCAGAAAATCGTGTGCAAAATTAGGGCAAAATCGCGAGAACGATGTACCCCCAATACGTGTGAAACTCGCCTCCTTCGAAGATAAAGCGGGCTGTACTTTAGCATTTTATAGTGTAGGAATTTACACTTTATCCCCCTCTAGCCTTCCAGAATGACACTTTCTACCCTGTCTTAAAAACACTTTTAAGTGTTTAATCTGCATCAAAATTTATTAGTATGATTGCATAGTGTTTGATAAATTTCATTAAACTAATCTCTTATTTTAGGGGCAAAGTATTGTGCATTCTGATTAATACAAATATATTATTAATTTGAGTTTGTAAGATTATTAAATAACTCTAAGATTTTTGTTACATATTCTTATATATATATATATATATATATATATATATATATATATATATATATATATATATATATATATATATATATATATATATATATATATATATATATAAAATGTAGTTATTAATGATCGAACATTCCTTCATATTTTGATAACTGTTTTTTAAATAGTATATTGTTACTTAATGTAAACAATGTATAATATGAAATTAAATTACGCGTTAAAAAAATCACTTTCTATATAAGATTTTTTTACAACGTATAATATGAAACTAAACTCTGCGTTGAAAAAAATACTTCTATATTAAATTTATATATGCGATATGTAAACTCTGATATTTATGGAAGTTATGAAATAAAAAGTAATATACTTTGGACCACAAAAAATAGTTATATTTGGGAACAAAAGATGGCATGTGTCAAGTGACACTATAAAAGATGTTAATCGACTTGAAGGGGCGGTTAATGACCAAACTTTTGACTTGGGAGCCAAGTAAAGAAGCAAGGAGGAAAGTCCCTAAAAGGTGCAAGTCAAAGTCAGAGTAAGATGTACAACTCTTAAAACGAAGTCAAATAATCAGTCATTTTAGGGCAAGTCTAAGAGTCAATGTACAACTCTTAAAAGCAAAGTCAATAATAATCATATTATCTATAACTTAACTTTTTAAAGAAAAAAATAAAAACAACCGATTTTTATTTATATTTTTTAATAAATAATAATAAACGATCACCAAAATAAACGGCATTTGTACAATCTTTAGGTCATTTGTGAAATTCTCTTTCAGCCACCTCATTTGCGAAAATGCATAGTCATCTGCGAAATTGTCCAGTTATATGTGAAAATCTCATCAATATGATGTTTCTTAGTAGAATAACAATTTATTACAAAATATCTAACATTTACCTAACTTATATTTAATTGCCACCAGCAGTATATTTAATTTCTCGCTACCAACTTATTTGATTTGTATATAAAGTATTGTAGTCAAAACAATCTTTTATCAATAAATGTTACATATTAGCAAAAGAGAATATTAAATTGTAGAAAAAACATTGCATAATATAAACATTGCACGTTTAAAAAACCTTACATATTAGAAATACGAAACATTTTTAAGAATATTTCAAGCAACCTCATGGCTAAAGTCTCTCTCGCCTCTTTGGAGTTTGCATCACTATTTAGCTACCTCAAAAATGGCAGTTTCATCATCATCCAGACGTGTATTGTCAATGTTGTGATAAATACGGTTGAACATTTCACATTTGGATTTAAATCCATCCACTTTGTGCTAAGTTGTTGGGACGTGTGATATCTTTCACGGCCCATCACATAGTGAAACATATGCATCGTGTGATTCCAAAATGATATTCCATAATAATACGGCATAACAACTACAAGGATTTTATCCTCTATAATGTAGTCCATGGGAATGGTATATTTGTTGTCATTTTCATTGAAGATATCGAAGAGAACTTAGGTTAAAATAAAGACATATTAGTTAAATACTTGAATAAGATGTGTGAAAAAAATGGTAAAGATTGATAAGTATTTATACGTGTCAAACAATATTGTATTCAAATATTCTGGATCTCATCCAGAACATAATGTAAGATGATAAATCACAGTTTACACAATCATTTATGGTATCAAATGTTAGGGATGTGCATGAGTCGATTTGGGTCGGTTTTGACATAAAATCGAACCCAAACCCAATAAATCGGTTTTCAAATATTTACAACCAACCCCAAATGACATAAAATCGAACCCAAACCAAATAAATTGGTTTTCAAATATTTACAACCAAACCCAAACCAATCGTTTTGGGTTCTCAGTCTATTGGTTTTGAATGGTTTAGTTCGGATTTCAAACCTATAAACCTTAACCAACTCTTTAATACTTGAGAAAGTGTTATAGAAAATATAAGGAGAGCCACACTTTGATGTAATTATTGATGTGGGACTCATCAAAGTGAATAGACAAAGAGAATGATAGAGTTGGCTTACATACAAAATGAGTAAGGCAAGAGTTTGATACAACTTTCGATGTGGGATGCTAATGGTGTAGTTAGAAAAATAAAACTGAAAATGCTAAACGCCTTGGACAAAATTCAAACTCTAGACATCACTTGCCATACTACTAAACCTTAACCTTCGGGTCTAACTGTTGTTTATGTTTACTTTCCATAGATTTTATATATAATATGTGTAAATTAAATATATACTTTAGAGCGTTACTACAAATTGGTTCGGTTCGGTTTTTGTCTCAACTTTCACATTCAAAAAAAACTGAAACTGAACCATAACTTTCGGTTTTTGAAATTTTAGAAACCAAACCTTTGGTTTTATATTAGCTTTCGGTTTTTCGCTCTCGATTTGATGGGTTTTTTTTTATTTTTGGATTTACGGTTCGGTTTAGGATACCATCTCGAATATAAATTGCAAAGAGGTATATTTTGATTGGATGAGAATGTCTTTTGATTGGATGGGATGGACAAAAAATATTAATCTTAAATTGTCTCATATACGATGATACGTAGCTTCTTACCACCATTGGGGTAGTTTGGGGATTAACATGTTAAGTATCAAATGTGTGAGTAATTGTAGAGCTTCTTTGAAAGGTTTAACGGATGATTCATTCCAAAATCTGATAATGAATGACTTTTTTAACACACAGAAATAGAATTCATACCCTAGAATACCAAAAAATAACATCGGAGACTTTTTAAACCAAAATAAAAAGGTTCGTAGGTCTATAGTGTCATTTTATAAATATTAGTAATATTTAAAATATAATATATAAGATATAATGGTATTGGGTCGTTTTTTGGTCGGGTTGGTTTCTATCGGAATGGTATGTCAAAACTGAATCGAGCCGATTTTTTCGGTTTTTTAAAGGTCAAATCTAAACCATCAATTAATAATTTTGGTTTCGATTTTGGTCTTGGCTTTTGTCAGTTATTCGGTTTCCCGTTCAACTTTTGCTAACCTTTGTATTCTGAATAGTAATAACCTTTGTTGGTATCATTGAATGAGTTTATAACTCCTTTGCCTTCCTTATTAACCTAAAATACATTTTCTTTAAAACGAAGATTTTAAAAGAAAAGACCTGATAAAGATTCGTGAATTAACTATATATTTCATCTCTTTACATAGTGAGGATTTAGAAAGTTATTGAAATTCAAAACTCGAAGATGTCAAACTATGTACTTCACCTCTTTATATAGTGAGGATTTCAAAACTTGTTTGAATTCCAAAACTCAAAGTAGTGAAACCTAATAGAAGTTTGGAAAAAAAAAAATTCTAGAAGAAGATATTGCAAAACTTTATTTTATCTCGCAACTATGTAGAGTTGTAAACCTAAAAATAATATTTTTTTCACTCGAGAGATTCCTGCTTGCCTACTTCACGGATTGAAGGGAAGAATAACTTTCTAAACACCGTTAAGACCACCACTGAATCAAAGATAAAAAATAAATTCACATTTTCATAATCTAGTTCAAATAAAACAAACTAAATAAAAAAAGAAAGTGCTGTAAGATATAAATCATACATTCTCTTGGGTTCGTTAAACCACTCTTTGGACCAAATAACAGAATTTTCTAAAACTTAGTTTCTGATCAAAAGGTTTCAACTTTTAAACCGGTTCATTTAAGTACACCTGAGTTTTATAAAACCTTGAACCAAACAAGAGAAACAAAACGAAAAACAAGTCATATGTCAGTCAAGATCAATGATGAAACAACCACAACATAAGCAAGAAAGAAGAATATGGCTATCTGCATGAACAACTTTGGATTGTCCCTCATGTTCGGTGATGTCACCGCCCTACAAAATTTATTCAAGTTAATTCAGATTGGTTTTATAAAATCATAAAAGACAAATTACAGGAATTAAAGTAGGATGCTATAATAGACAAATACGTGAAAAGTTTTACCTAGCAATACGCTGAGAAAGCCGAGGGAAAGGCATGCTCTGAATAAAGACAATGCCAGGTCCAGTCAGCATTGCTGTCACTAGATTCTCCCCCTGTGATATATTGACATTAAATCATTTTTTTTATAAATTGAAAAAAGAAAGAAGTAAAAATAATTAATCGAAAGTTACCCCAAAGACGACTCTTCTCATTGGACCGTTGTATTTTATTTGAACATTAACTGTAGTTGGCAGGGCAATAATGCTAGACATGTCGACTGCAAGTGTCTCTCCCACTTCAAGATTTTTCTGCACCACTAACATCAGAAAGAAAATAAAAGTTAAGTTATCATTATTTGGTTTAAAAAATATATATATTTATAATCAACAACATACCAGATCCACCTCCAGTTATGAAGGCCAAGCCTTGTCCAGATAGCTTTTGTCTCAAGAAACCCTAAAACACCGTAAAAATCACATTATTTGACAGACAAAAAAATAAAATAAAATAAAAAATGTTGGTGAGGGCAATATAATCTCACCTCTACACCGGGTACAACATTACGCGCTCTTTGATCAAAAGTATTACTCATCTTCACATCACCAACAGAGCAAAGGAATGTGTCTGGCTACAAAATAATACGTACAGAGTATATGTCATATACTGTATACTGACTTACTGCTCCAGTCATCCGATAATCCAATATCGGATGACCGGAGCATTTATCTAGGATGAGCGGAGCAGAACCTGCTCCGCTCATCAGATCACTACTCCAGCCATCAGATCACTGCTCTGATGGCTGGTCGGATGACCGGAGCAAACTGCTCTGGTCATCTGATCTCATATACAGGCGATGAATCAGATATACCTGGCATAAGATTTCACCACCAAATTTTGCTAGATCAACCTGTAGCATATGGAAATAAATTAAATATTAAAAATCCAACATGGCAAATTAAATAAACTAAAAAACTAGGATGATACAAACCGGGAGAATTCTTGCTAGAGAAGGTGCAGCAATGCCAACAAATCCATCAGTTGAGCCGGTATTTAAAAAAACTGTGTTGGATACATTTTTACCAAAAAGCCATTGCCACATCCCCGCCTCATTTTCAGGGGCATAAACATTTTCCATTTGGGTGGACCCCGACATGTAACACATACAACCTGTAAAGTATTCACGCAATATTGAAGATTTAATAATTTTATTATCCCATACTCTAATACACAGTCAGATATTTGGCAAATTACACAAAGCAACATGGTTAATGTTATTCAGTACAAATTTACCTGGTCTTGCACTGACTTTTTCTTCTGGCTTCAACATGATCTGGCATGAATAAAAACAGAATCAAAACCCCAGGGGCATATGGGGAATAAAGTTAGGTTATTTTGTTGGAGAGAGAGTTTCTTTGGAAACAGATTAATGACACAATTAGTACCTGAACAATCTGAGCCTCACCCCCTAAAATTTGAAAAGGTGTAACATCTTCTTGCTGACTCTATTGAAAGTCAACACCATGAGTCAAATTATTGTGAAAATAAGAAAGAGTACATAGGTCCATGAAGTTTTAAATGTTCAACATACATATAAGTATAAACTAAAGCATAACAAGTGGTCTTTGGCCCAAAGTGTTCAAATTTACTGTTGGATCACTACAATTATGGTTCATGTTTTTTTATTTCTAACAACTAAATAAGCACCCATTGATCCTTATATGTAACATGCCAGACAAAATAATAGCAATATCAATATCACAAGGACATGACTAATCCATGTTAAGGAAGCACAGTTTTAAGAAATAGTGTGAAGAAAACTTATTTTCTTTCCATTTTCTTACTTGCAAGTTATAAGCCTAATACCCTATGTCTCCTTATAACTGAAAGGCTTTGTAGCTTTCAGAAAAAGAAAAGTAAAGTAAATTTGAGAACTAACTAGATTGTGTACAGAAAATCTTTGTTTCAGGTCTTTTTTATGCTTTTAGTTAATGTATACCTAAAGCTATAAACTTTTTTCGTATTAGGACATAATGTACTTGACAGATTCTTCAACATACCACAGAAAATAGTATCGTTAACATGATTACAATGGCATGATTGAATTGTGTTAAGAAAAACCAGTTGCAGCAAATAGTGTGAAGAAAAGTTCTCTCGTTCCTTTTTTCTTGCTTGGAAGTTGCAATCAACATCTCTCTTACCACAGTAAGTTATAATTTTCAGCGTGAAGTCACTGGTAAAAGCAACTAACTGGTTTCGATTGAAGATCAGAAACATGATGAAATCAACACTTTACATCAAATAGCCCTTAAACCCTAATTCCCTCTTTTCATACTTTATGAACATATTCAAGTTCTCTTGAATAACCAAAAGGTATCCGATTTACTACTTGGGGTGATATCTCGCCTAAATTAAGCACTGCTGATTGGCTACTCGCACGATCATTGATACGATCATCGATTGCATAGCAAAGCATGTATAATTAACGAACTCAAAAATCACGATGTTTAATTGTAGATTTGCATTCATCACGCTCTCATACAATTCCGATGCATAAATGAACACACATATGTCCAATTAAAAATTATCAACAACGAAACACCATCAAATGAATCAAATGCAACGAGAAAACAAAAACATGGAACTAGAATTAAAAAAATACCTGATAGACAAATGGCTGAAACGGCGTTGAAAAGAACGGGGCCGCCATGAGCGAAGCAGAACACAAACACACAATCACTAGATTTCTTCCTGAAATCAAAACCCCGTTGAAGGGATCGATCTGAGATTCTGGGCTCTATGATGCATTTTTCTTTTACTTTTCCTATTGTAGATTTGACAAAGTTGAACGAAATCCCTAAATAACCACTCGCATTTACTTAAATTACCTTGTAAGGAATATAGCTTCGATGATCACGGAAGGGCATTATTGACATTGCCCGCTTCCTTTCTCTTTGGTTCTGGAAGGATGTTTAAACCGAAGACGGCAAAACATCATCGGGTTTATGGTATATTTACCATCCTAACCCTAACATGAACATTTCATTTGGCAGTTTGAGTATCCTTTATTTTGTGGTTTGTTTATTATTTAAAAAGAAAGGAGAATTTTGTTTATATTCTATACTTATTTATATATTTATATATTTTTATAAAATTTCAAATTTCATATATATGAGTAAAATATAATAAAGTATCTACATATTTAATTTAATAATAATTAATTTTTTTAAATTAAAAAATATCATTAAATTGATTTTTATTATTAAAAAACTAATTAACTTGTAACATTATGATATTACCTTTTACCCAAAAATATTAAACATAATAATAGAAATCTAGATGTAGCCTAAATATCAACCGATTAAATAAAGTTTGGGTTCTAAATTCAAAATTCGACGATTAATATTTATTTCATCAACCAAAAAATTCACGCTCTATTGATAACTACTTCCAAGATGTCGATCGATAACAAATTGAACTCACGTGTTTGGAGCTGCCATCGATTTGAAACAGGTATCAAATCAAAAATCTAATATGAAGTCAACTAAGATTAATAATAAAAAAATCAACTTAAAGAATGTTTTTATGTTTTAAAAAGATTAGTTGTAATTAAATAATATATATATATATATATATATATATATATATATATATATATATATATGTATGTATGTATGTATGTATGTATGTATGTATGTATATATATATATATATATATATATATATATATATATATATATATATATATATATATATATAAGAGGGATCAAATAAAAAGTAAAATTATGGTAAGATGGTAAGAAGTTATATATATATATATATATATATATATATATATATATATATATATATATATATATATATATATAAATAAGAGGGATCAAATAAGAAGTAAAATTATGGTAAGATGGTAAGAAGTTTTATATATATATATATATATATATATATATATATATATATATATATATATATATATATATATATATATATATATATATGTGTGTGTGTGTGTGTGTGTGTGTGTGTGTGAGATTCTAGGTTTTATACGGATATACATGTAATTTGAAATTTTATAAAAACAAACGTAATTATAAAAATTTATAAGGATATAGACGAAATTCTCCCAAAATATATGCTTGACTGTCAATATTTAAACTGATTCAAATTTCGAGTATCGTTAAGTCGATATATGTATCACTATGATGTTTGTATTGCGTATTTGAAGTCTTTAAGATATCTTGAAGTTTCGTTTTAAGTATTTTCAATGTTTTATTGATGTAAACATAATAAAATCATAAATTTCTCCCAGAAAACACACATGCCTTCATTTTCCTCTTTGTCCAACCTGTTATGATAACAGTCAATATCAACATCAACATCAACATCGACATTAAGGTCTAATATACACAAACATACATATTGTAACTATTAAAATCAAGGGAGAGGTTAAAATGAGAAGGATAAAAGGTTGAGAATATAATAATGATTCTGAGCCAATGAAATCATAATGGTATATTAGTAAAAATATAATTCTATTAACAATTATCAGCAAACAATTAATTTAAATAAACTTATAATCATGGGATTTGATCAAATAACTGCCATATTTATCGTGATATTATTCAAAAAATTAAGGATAAGCACAAAAGGAAGGCTTAAAATCTGTGCTGCTCGCTTGAACAAAGAAGACGGATACGGTTTCATCAATACTCAACCAATACGCCATTGGCAGCCAATTCTAGACGATCAACAAGGAATCACATAACATGAATCATCAATAAATCAAATATACGTAATTACCCAACCATTTCAATGGATCATACCGATAGTTCAAGCAACAATGACGAGTTTTCGGAAGCAGATACGAACAGTAGAATAGAAAACATTCAAGAATGTAACGAAGGTAAACGTTCCAAGTTGTAGTAAATAATTTATTTGTATTGGCTGATATGAAAGTAATAATCATTCATGATTAGTAAACGGTATGGTATTGGGTTTTAACGATAATGGACAAACTGCTTCAATCATTGATGATTATGTGTTGACACTCGTTTTGTATATGAAAGTAATAATCATTCGTGATTAGAAAACGGTATGGAATTGGGTTTTAACGATAATAGACAAACTGATTCAATCATTGATGATGAGCAACGATTAATCGATTAGATGTATGTTAGTTACAAACTGGTTACTTGGATTATTAATAAATAAATGTGGTTACTTACAGAGGATTTGGAAACACAAAGTGACGGTGGCAAAGATGACAATGATTGTTGGAAGGAAGGTAATTATTAATGATTGGAATCAATAAGTGTTTTTTTAAGTAGGGTAAGAATTTGTTATTAAGAAATATTTAAAGAAGTTGTTAATCATTAATGATTTACATATGGTGGAATGTACCAATGATTAAGCTAAACGTTGTTATGCATCGCAGAAGATGTTGAAGAGTCTTCATCAGATGAAGAACCCGATTTTAATGTGGTGGAGTCGCCAGGTGGAAAAACAAAGTTGTGGCAGCCAATCGTACGAAAAAAAATACATGCCGGATCGTGAAAAAACATACGAATCGATAGACGAAGCTGCTGAAGTATACACGTTATATGTAGAAAAAGCTGGTTTTGGTGTACGGAAAAACACCACATAAAGGTTTGGGATAATACTTTAAATAAAATGTATTTAATATGCAACCGAAGTGGAAAAATTCCAAAGAAATCATTCGACACGATGGGTAGCGAAGGAAGTGGGCGGAAAAAAAAGAAACTCAAACTTCAAGAGAACTAATTGTAAAGCATTTATAATATTGAAACGAAAGCATATGAATACAAATAAATGTAAAATCAATAAGTTTCAAGAGTTTCATAACCATCCGCTAGAGACAAAGGAGGAACGAAGGTATTCAAAAAATGTGAGGAAATTAAATTATAAACATAAAGAATTTATGGTACGGGCAGGTACAGCGAATTTAGGACCCACAAAGGCGTATAAATTGCAAGCGTGTTTACAAGGGGGTTATGAGAATCTTGGCTGATTGATTACAAAAACTATAGAACAAAAATGGGAAACATAATAGGCGACAATGATGCACAAATAATTGTGGACAAAATGAATGAACGCAAGGAAAACTTAGAAAATTACACATTCGAGTGCAGATGCGTTGACAGCGTACTAAATGAAATGTTTTGGGCGGATGCAACCGACAAATTATACTATAAAGAGTTTGGAGATGTTGTATCCTTTGATGCAACATTCAGAACAAACAAGTAAGATATTATTGTTATTATGTTTTTTATGTTTTAAAAACAGACACGTGTTAGTCACTAATGATTGACATTGTAATAAATGTAACAGTATGGTAAACGATGTAAATCATCAGTGAATACTGTTAACCGTGGATGAATTACATGTTATTATCATGAACTGATCTAAACTGTTAAGCAGTGTTAATCATTAGTGAATAATATAAATATGTAAGGTTTTATGTGTTTATATGTTAATCATTGTTGATTGTGATGTAAGATTTTATTTGTTTAGGCATAAATAATTGTGTTTGCATGTTGAATAGGTACAGGATGGTTTTTGTACCATTTACAGCAAGAGACAATCATAAGCGATCAATTACTGTAGGCGCCAGTCTATTAAGCAACGAAACGATAGAATCATATAAGTGGTTGTTACAAGAATTTCTTAAAGCACATAGAAAACAAACAACATTGGTATTGACAGACCAGGATGCAGCAATCAAACAAGCTGTAGAAGATGTGATACCTCAATCAAAACATAGATGGTGTATGTGGCATATCATGAAGAAATTGCAAAAGAAGGTACATCATATATTTATAGAACATTAATTACTGGAGTATTTATAAATCGGTAACAATTGTTTATAACAACATGTCAACCAGGTACCAAATGAATTTTAGATGAATACTAATTTCAAATAGAAGTTCAACAAATTGGTGTGGAATGTATACCTTGAACCTGAGCAGTTTGAGAGCGAGTGGAATGTGTTGATTAAAAAGTACAAACTGCAGAAAAAAAGATGGTTCAAGGATATGTATGAAAATCATTTTTCTTGGATATATGTTTATTTTATAGATATGCCAATGCATGGATTGATGAAAACAACATCAAGGTCAGAAAGCACTAACTCGTTTTTTTAACAAATTTGCTCATCATAGTAATTTGCTTGTGTATTTCATGATGAATTATGATGAGGCCATTGAGAAGCAACGTAATAATCACCGGGAAAGCGAACATGGCACGAAAGTAGGGAAATATGTGTTTAAGACGGGAACGAGGCTAGAAGTCCATGCATCAGAAGTTTATACAAAAACAATTTTTTAGACGTGCAAAAGGAGATAGAGAAAGGAATTGTGAATTGTTCAATTGAAAGTATGGAAGTCAAAGATGGATGTCAAGTAGTGATGATTAGCCATTTGGGTAAAGAGAACAGAGTGAAGACAACATGCAAGGTACGTTGTAACGTCAATTTCATTAAGGTTCGTTGCCGTAGTGTGTATTAATGGTTAATGATTACAATATATGTAATACTAATAAGTGTTGATTAACAACATGTAGTGTTAACGTTACATAATTTAATGTTTTGTATGTCGCTAAATTTTGTAAATGGTTATTAACACTATCTTGTTTTATGTAATACTCATTAGGTTGAGCTAAATTTGGCAGATTTAGACGTCAACTGTTCATGCCAGCACTTCACAGGAATCGGCATACTTTGCAGGCACATATTTGCAGTGTTCAAGAATAAAAGGATAAAGAATATACCTGAAAAGTATATTACTAGAAGATGGCGAAAGGACATAATTGATACCCATATGCTACTTAAAAAACATGGATTTGTTGAACATGAAGATGAAACAGCCAAACTTATAACTGAAGCATATCGAAACTTTGAAAACAGTATAGAGATGCTTAAAGGAGACAAGGAGAAGTTGTTAGCTTTCGTAGAAGGGACTCAGACGACAAACGAAGCAATTGAGAAGGAATATTCAAAAAAAACTTGTTAAAGATAAAAGTGATGAAGAAGAAGTTATGGAGCTGTTGGGAGTAAAAGTTCCAACGAACATAGAAATTAGAGTGCCAGAAGCAATACGTAACAAGGGATGTGGAACCAAAAAAGGTTGATGAGTGTCACAGAAAAAGGGGGTTCGTCAAAAAAATCTAAAACTAGAATGTGTATGAAGGGTTTTTAAGCAATCAATGAACAAACAAATTCCTAAGTTCACATGCAACCTTAGAAAGATCTATGTTTTCTTATATGAAGATATAAACTAAAACCTAAGGCCAATATTAATTTCTAAATATCAAATTAAGAATAACCAACCTTTTGATCTTGTTCTTGAAGCTAGCAGCAAATAGATCCTGCCTCAAATGCAAGTCACACCCAAAGCAATGGAGAAGAGATTCCAGCTAGGGTTGCCTGATTGTTGTTCAAATGATACGCAGTGTGAAATGGTCATAAGAACTGGGCAAGGAGTTTAGCACTATGTCAACAGCCAAATCCTCATGAACATGCATTTCCAGCTTCCTAAGCCTCTCCACGTAACCATGCATCCTTTGCACATGAGTGCAGATGGACTTTCCATCTTTATGCTTGCCGTTAGTGAAAGCTTTTACAACCTCACGCCTTTCGATGCGCTCTTGCTTGCGGAACTTTTCTGCGAGCTCTTTGTGCATCTCGTAAGGCCAATAGTCCTCATAGATACGCTACAGTACAGGATTCATGGTAGCGATCATGATGCAGGCCACTTTGGTCGCATCATCCGAGTGTTTGGTGTACGAGGCGACTTCCTCGGGAGTAGCGGTGTCTGGGTCAACCTCAACAAGCTCGTTTTCCAGAACATACTCTTTGTGTTCAAACCTTAGAGCCATTTTGATGTTGTGGATCCAGTCATTGTAGTTAGTGCCGTCCAACGTCACTTTTGAGCACAATGACAGAATCGAGGTGACATTACCGGGGTTCGAGTGGGGGGCGGTTTGTTCAGAAGACATCTATATAAGAAGAAAGGTAGTTTTAATTAGACATTAATAATAATCCTTATATTCACCCAATAATAAATATAAGGCTAGGATCCTACAATAACAATCTACAATATCGAAGAGGGATGTCGTAATCTTTATTGTAAATTTTATAAGGTAGGCGAATGACGATTCAGCCAATTCCACCGCGGAAAAATAATCTAATTTTAATGGAATTCCTAGTTTCTTTTGAGATTTATTGAACTTTTCAATAGCATGTTTTAATCTCGGGAATGCCCCGCTGTTTGTGACTGGGATACCGAGTATCACAAACCGGGTGTGAATAACCATGCAAATTCGCTCAGTACTCTCGAAGTCAATTGTCATCTCTAATTAATGTGCCGATTAACCACACACGCTCCATTAATAATGACAAAATCGAGAAACCCATTGCTACTCTTTGCGGACCCCAGTTGGCGTGCCGGTAAACCACACACGCTCCACCAACGTTCCACAAAGTGCAATGTGCAATTCCATGGATTAGCACCAATTCACATTTTTTAAACCTAAAGTAACTAGATTGGGTTTTGTTCAAAGTTCTAGTACTTTCAATTATAGCATTATACTTTTAAGAGGCTTAACGGTTTTATCAAACCCGTTCGGCTAACGACACTCGATTGACCAGGAGAGCGGTGGGTAAGAGTAGATACTCATTAGACTACCATTTTATAGGCAGTCACCTTATACAGTTTTGTGAATGAGGCCTACTAACGGTAAGACTAACCAGTTTTTCTTATATATAAATATTAACTTTTAATCATAAATATATAAGATATATTTTAATCTTATTAAAATATTTTAGAATTAATTTAATCTTAATTTTTGCTAATTTTTATTAATTTTTTCGAAAATTTAAATTAATCCTTTAGGCTGATTTAATTTATCTTTTAATTAACAATTAATTAAACTAATTAAATCAAATAAGGGGATCACAAAAATTAATCAAATTAATTTCCTAACCCTTACCCCTAGGTCACGAAAATTGCATGCAAAGATAAGGGGTTCCAGTTATTTTAATTATCCAATAATTACCAAAAATAACAACCTACTTAAAAGGCAAGCAAATAAAGGGGGGACCAAGGGGTGGCGGCTAGGGTTAGGAAATTCTAGCCTTGAAATCGATCATGGCCACATCAAGGGTTTAATTTCGAAAACCCTTGTCATCATATGAACAATTTATATCAATTCACAAGAAAACAAGCCATAGCTCTGATACCACTGAAGGGTTTTTAAGCAATCAATGAACAAACAAATTCCTAAGTTCACATGCAACCCTAGAAAGATGTATGTTTTCTTCTATGAAGATATAAACTAAAACCTAAGGCCAATATTAATTTCTAAAGATCAAATTAAGAATAACCAACCTTTTGATCTTGTTCTTGAAGCTAGCAGCAAATAGATCCTGCCTCAAATGCAAGTCACACCCAAAGCAATGGAGAAGAGATTCCAGCAGAGTAACACAGAGAGAGGGAGGCGTGAATTATAGGGTACCAGAGAGTTCCTTTTATAGCCTCCTAGGGTTACACCTGAAACCCTAAGGAGCCTCCAAAGTGGGCAAGCATGTTGACCACTTGGACCAGATCCCTTAAACCCTAATTAGGGTTTTCGCCAACCCTAGAGGGAGCCTCCAGGTTGGTGCCACTTTTGGCCCCTGGACACTGGCTTGCCAGTTATTCAACTATTAAATAAATACAAACCAGTCCCTGCACTTATAATTAATTAATTTAATCACTAAATTAAATCCAATTAATTTTAGATTAAATCTCAATTAATTATTATAGTTTCTAATTAATATATTAACACTTAAATATATTAATAAACTATTTATTTATTTCCATTGATTTATTAAACAATTAATAAATCAACTTTTCTCTCTACTGAACTCTACATCAATCCTCCAGCTATGAGGCAACCCAAATGGACTTTGCTTCAATTAACAAGATAAATACAATTATAAGTCATGGCTTAGACACCAAATCCAACAGTGTAAGGGATGTAAGCAATACGCTGGGCACAATTGGAGGACCTGCCCGATACGTATTTCATTAGAGAAAGAATAATAAACAATGGACAAATGGAATTAGTATTTGTAGTTTGTTCATGTTATCATGGAGACACGATGAACTATATGCGTTTTGGTTATTTGGTTATTTGATTTATAAAGTGTTTTACTCATGTATTAGTGCATAGTATTTGTATGTTGGATGTATTAATGATGCAGATGATTACACTATTGGCACGTCAACAACGATACCATGAAGGTATTGTTAGTCATGTAAACATGCATTGTTCAAGCAATCATTCAAATAGTGTACAAATGATAAAGGGTGTGTTAGTTTTAGCGTTAATCTATGGGTTATATAGTTAATGCTTGGCCTGTTCATAGTAATCAGTGATGATTACACTGTATGTAGTTGTCGTAGTAAGCATCGATGAGTAAAATAGGATCAGTTAAGACAGGTTAATCTTCAGTGAATAATAAAAATTATAAATGATTTAACAAACACAATTAACTTAATCATCGATGATTACTAAAAATCCATCATGCTTACATATGTATAAGAACAGGATAAAAGGCAAGTATGTTTGACAAAAATATAAGTACTAATCTTCAATGATTAAAGGGAAAACAGTGGCTGTGTATGTGTTTTTAAAATATGAGTAGTATTCTTCAATGATTAACGATAACAATGTTTGTGTATGTGTTAAATAGCTGAGTAGTAGTCATCCATGATTAAAGTGAGAAAGTGTCTATATATGTGTTAAAAAGATGGGTTTGAATCATTAATGATTGAAGTGTTATAACAGTAACTCATTGAATATAGTGTATGAGTTAAATAATCATTGATGATTAAATACGTAAAACTAAGTAAAGCGACTTCGTATAGGTAAAAAAACTAAGCGAATTCAAAGAAAGTTTGCACAAAAATATCATTAAATAAACTAAAAGTTGTCAAATTCCAACATGAGGTATGTCTAAGTTATAAACTAATCATTAAAGTAACGACGAAATCCAAAAAAAAGTCATCTGCATCATTAAATCAGCTAAACTGAAGCAATCGTGGTGAATGGAGTTGGCTGCAGCACTGAGGATTTGTTTGCGCAATTTTGCAGGTCGCTTTTGGAATTCTGAAACCTCCTCAAGTAACTTGTCTTACAGTTGTTGTGTCGATGTTTCAAAATTTTGTTCAAGTACTTGGAACGAAGCTTTTCTAGCTGAGTGTCTTGGGATGGGCATTCATTCTTGAAACCTGTTTCAAATTCTCTAATGTTTACACCCATAAACATCTCCATATGACGCATTGTAACAACACCACAATCAGTATGGTTGTTAAGTGTCATCCATGACATCTCCAGCCTGTTAACCTCAACTCTTTTAAATTCTTCTGCCTTTGGATGATTAACGGATTCCAAGTATTCAACCATGTAATCAAGCTGCAATTTTTAAAAATTGCATTACAAGGGAACTTGTTAGTAGGGTTTATTGAAACTGATAATCAGAAACAATGCATACATATTTGTGTTACAAGTACAAAGTATTAATGGTAAACAAGTGTGGTTCCCTGTATGATTCATCAATGATTTAATTATGTCATGATGTGATAATCAGGTGTAATCATCACTGCTTAAACAGGGATGATTAGCCTTATTCATAATACATGCATTAATCATTAGTGATTGTTGCATTTACTTGACAACAAAAAATCCAAGCAAAATTCACACCATAAACGGATTGAAATTCACACAAAAAATTAAAAAAATTGTACATTTACTTAAATAACCTCATTGTACACCTTTCTGATCCTTTGTAGATGATAAACCCTTTTGATACTCGGTTTAAAAGAAGGAAAAATTAACCAAAATTCATTCAGGACTTTCATCAAACACCTTGTGTTCATTATTAAATGATACTGTTATTACTACAAAAAACCGATCAAACAATCAGAGTTTGATTTTAAATGTCGTATTTTATTTATATGTACAACCCAGATGACCACAAATCAGAAAAAAAAAACTAGAAAAAAATATAACTTGTTGAGGCCGATATGGTATACCAGCCGATAATGCTACTTAACAAGGAGATGAATGTCTACTATAATTCATAATGATAACTAACCTGGAGATGAATGTTTGAATTTCGGACCTGTACTTCCTTCTTTCTTCTCCATCCTAAAAAACACAGTGTGATATGGAAGATACTCGTGAAAATAGGCAGCAGACTAGGGTTCTTGAACTTGCGATAATGGGTAGAAATCGTTGAATATGGTATAGTTATCTCTCCGTTATAGCTATGGAGAATTGATGATATAAGGATTTGAATTCCGAAAGTGCGTATCTTTGTTACGCAATAAGATCGAGAATGATATCAAGGTAAGCTAATTTCAAGGAATATATGAGCTTCGAATTTACTATTAAACCCTCAACCGGGTTTTATAATATTATTTACTTAATTTTGTATTTAAAAAAAAATAAAATTACCATAATAATCTAAACCATAGATCTTGAAAAATAAATGGTCCACATTCTTTCTCATTTTCTCAACCTTTTAACCATCCTCATTTTATGGCTTTTAAAATATTTATAGGTCCCTCTAATTTTTGGCAATGGAGTTTCACCTATGTTGCACCTACCTTTTGGCCGACCAGAGCATTGACCACCCAAACTGAAGTGTGTATGTCTTAACTCTTAACTAGCTAGATATTTATAAGTTTGAGACAAACACTTCTGTTAAAAAAAAATACGGGTTAATGGGTTTATGCAGATGAAGGCGATTTGGATTTGGGGGGAATAATTACCTAATGGGGATGAAACATCGAGAAGGGAGTAGGAATCCATGAATGTGTACTGTTGTGTGGGATGTAGATGATGAAATGGATATGTGTTAATAGATTGATTCAATCTCCCCCATAACTGATTTAAATTAAAATATTCCAACATATTATGCCTTTAGATAATGTATATGTTGCACATGGTGTATCACATAAGCCACATGTAAACAAGCATTATATACGGACAACATATATTTATACAATACCTATATACCTGTTTCCTCCAAAATATATAATTAGTCATAAGTAAAAGATACTCATAATGCTCATATTTTATTAGGTTTACAATACAAAACCTCAAACCGACTATATAATATCATAAACATGTTTAACCATGATGCATACGTAACTTCTATTCATACAACATACAAAAATACTACCTACAAATTTTGAATACTACTACATAAACGTATATAACATAAACAATAACTTATACTGTGCCCATTATGTTACTATCAGAATACAACCACATTCACATTATGAATATGTTTGACAATGAGTTTTTAACTTTTAGCTTGTAAAAATAATCAAATCGAAAAACCATTATTGTTTGTGGCAGGACAAGCTTTTAACTTTAACTTTAAACTAAATTCAAAAGCTATTTTAAGTACAAATAAAGCTATAACTTTCAGGTACCAGTTAGTTTGTCAAATACATTCTATATCATCTTCTCAAAGATCTTTAACAACATAGCCAAGTGACTTGGCGTCGATATTATAACATTGCAAATCTTAATCTTATTGGCTTTGGATTCAAACAATAATAAAACTGATTTCATACAAGAAATTATGTCAAGATAAGCCTTTACAATGGAAGAGGACATATGCACATGTTGATATTCGACACAACCCAAGTCTATACTATACTTTAACCAATTTTAAACTTTTTAAAACCGTTTATGTGAATTTATAATTAAATAACCAAGCTGTAATTTATAAATAAAGTTTTATGAAGTTGTTTAATCATTATACTTTTTTTAAAAGGAGAAAAAATATGTCTAATCTCATTGACTAATTTCAAAAAAAATACTAAAACATTAGTCAATCACCAAAATAGCCACCAATTTCGTAGATGTTATCTACAAAACTGACAAAATATTTGTGAAACGGCTACGATATCTGCGAAATGGTGTTATCATCACCGAACAAAATCCTTTAGAAAATAGTAAATTTCTTTTTGCAAATGATACAAGTTTTATTTGCAAAAATAAAAAAACCATTTTTTTAATTTTTTTATGTTAGAATTTTCCAAAACCATTCTCACAAAAAAAAAAAAACATTATACTGTAGTTTTCATTTGCGGTAATCGCAGAAAAAATTCTCATCATTTTAAAGAGTTTTTCTAATATTGAGCTGAGGATTTATAGATGTCATCTGCCAAATACTCAGATCTATCTAAGAAATCGACAAAAAATGATGAGTTTTCTTTTTTGTTGTTTTTAGATATCAAAACTTTAATATAAAGTTTTGCTACTGAAATGATTTTTGAAGACCCTTAAGTCTTAACACAAAATATATATTTTTCAACATTTTTCAAAAGATTTTGTAGGTAGAAACTATAACTTCAAACTAACTTTTGTTGTGGAAATGATTTTTGACGATTTTAACAAAATAATTCAAAATTTTGCTTTTCACTTTTGCAAATAAACCCTACAATTTCAGAGAAAATCTACAAAAAGATTTTGAATTTTCTTTAAAACGACATAAATTTAATGATAACATCTTTATTTCGTGATTTCTGTGCTAATCTCAAGAATAATATTTTCCGAAATTGATGATCAACTAAAATTTGACTATTTTTTAAAATAATCAATTCTATTAGACATATTCTATTTTTTTTATCTATAAAAAATACCGACTTTTTTTTGAAAAAATGGGAATCTGTGAGTTGGGGGACCTGGGGTTTTGAGAGGATTTGGATTTCTGTCAACAATGGAGTATAAAACAAGCCAAACCAAAAGCCACCTTCCTTCGACCTCCGGTGCCCCACCACCACGCGTGCTTTTCCTCATTAATTCCTATTCCTCTCTCCCTCCAAACTCCAAAGTCGGAGTTTCGCCGGAATTCACCTTCCATCCGATCGATTTTCAGGCTCCAGTTTATCCTTATACATTTCAGCCATCTCCCGACGACTTCCCGAGGGATCGGTCAACTATCTTCAGCACTTCAATCGAGGTTTCATCACCTCAACCTTTTTCTATAACACGCATGTGTTTATGATAGTAGGATTGCTTAAATTGTTCCTACTGTTTCTATCGTGTGTTATGTAAAAATTGTTCTATTATTATGCTATTATAATTGATTTTCATCTAAATTTATGTAAAACTAATATGATAATCTGGTTCAGAGTAGAAGAAGACTTTCAGAAAAAGTTAGATCATAGACGAATGACTCCAATTTTTTTGTGAATATTACCAGAACATGACAAACGATTGTGTGTTTTTTCAGCAATATTGCAACCTCTCAAACGCCGGAATATGCTTAAACCATGGGGTGTTCCTAATGAGATGTTAAATGGAATAGGATTTCAGACGAATTTGTTCTCGAGTTCCGTGAGGAAGTCTAGGTTTATGAAGAAGATTCTGTACTTGTGGTCACTGCATATTGAGATTTGAATAAAGTGCTGAATTTGGGGGAGATGAATAAGATAGTGCGTTGTATCATCATTTTTTTGATGTTCAGAATACATCGAAAGAAGTTACTCTCAATTGGAGTCATTATCACCATAACTTTAACTCTTCTTCAAATAAAAACGCTTCCCTATCAACTTACGACAAGCAATCCATCTCTTTCAGACACAAATCATATAAAAATCACTCCTGTATTCAGACATAAACAATCCGAGGCTATTGAGGTAGTCCCTGTGACTAATCTACTCAATTCTTCCAGTCAGTTAATCGATTCAAACACAGCTCTGCAAGAGAAAGTCAAACTTACCCAAAAAAAGAGCCAGATTGATGCCGTTAAGCCAAACATTTCAAAAATACCAATTCCTTATGATTCTGAAAGAAGACGAAAGCGTTATCTGGTAAGAATAAGATCACCAAGCTTCTAATGAAAATTGCAATCTCTTAGTTTGTCTTAATTCCATTTTTTTTATAAAATAACTGAAATCTACAGAGAGATATAAAGACATTATCACCAAATGAAGCTCTCATATATGCCAAAAAGGAGATCGACACTGTCTCATTTGATATTAACGACCATGATCCAGAGCTATATCCCCCTCTATTCAGAAACGTATCTGTTTTCAAAAGGTAAACCTAATTCTTATAGACATTTCTTGATTTTGCCAACAAGTATTAATTCACTATCTACTTCAAACAGGAGCTATGAGTTAATGGAACTCACACTCAAGGTTTACATATACCAAGAAGGAAAACGACCAATTTTCCATACTCCATATCTCAGAGGAATCTATTCATCAGAAGGATGGTTTATGAAGTTCATGGAATCAAGCAAACAATTTGTCACAAGGGACCCACAAAAAGCTCACCTATATTACCTCCCATACAGTGCACGTCAGCTTCAACACGCTCTCTATGTTCCCAATTCGCATAATATCAAACCATTATCACTCTTTCTTCGTGATTACATCAACAAACTCGCTTCAAAGTATCCTTTCTGGAATCGAACTCACGGTTCCGATCACTTCCTAGTTGCTTGCCATGATTGGGTATATAATCTAATTTGACATTGTAATTTTTTCACTCTCCGATTTTGACATTGTAATTTTTTCAGGGACCATACGAATTAAAAGAGCACAATGAACTTACCAAAAACACGATAAAAGCCCTATGCAACGCCGACACATCGGAAGGCGTATTCGTCGCCGGAAAAGACGTGTCCCTACCGGAAACAACCATACAAAACCCTAAACGACCACTTAGAAACATGGGCGGTAAAAAAATCTCACAGCGTCCAATTCTCGCTTTTTTCGCCGGCGGACTACACGGTAGGGTCCGCCCAATACTCCTAAAACATTGGGCTAATAAAGATGATAAAATGATAATTTCTGGGCCTATGTCCAACAAACAATCCCAAACGATGTCGTATTCGCTCCACATGAAGTCTAGCAAATATTGTATTTGTCCGATGGGGTTTGAGGTTAATAGTCCGAGAATTGTGGAGGCTATTTACAATGAATGTGTTCCTGTGATTATTGCTGATAATTTTGTTCCGCCTTTGAATGAAGTTTTGAATTGGAGTGCTTTTTCTGTTGTTGTGGCGGAGAGTGATGTTCATAAGTTGAAGGAGATTTTGTTAGGGATTTCTGTGAAGAGGTATAGAATTATGCAATATAATGTGAGAATGTTGCAACGACATTTTTATTGGAATCGGACGCCGATTAAATATGATATGTTTCATATGATTCTACATTCGATTTGGGTTAGTAGGATAAACCAAATTCAAGTACCACAGTCATGATGTGTATGTATTTTGTTGGATAGATTTGTTTTACGAACTCATTTGATTTGTTCTTTTCTGTATAAATTACAACAGAGAAATTTGTGTATGATAGTATACTTTGAAGGTTAACTTTCGATTTCAGTTTCAGGTATATCTTTGCTTACTTAATAATCTAGCATTAAATAATGCCATTATGAGCAAATAATGTAGAAAAACTAACCCCTAGGAATTTACCAGGAAGTTCAAAGTTGAAACAATCCTATATACGATTCATTATATAAAGTTATCATTTTTTAAAATGACAAACATACCCACTCTAATCATATTCTTAGGAGAGACATCTAGATGCCACAAGGCCAAAAACCTTTTGATAGTAAAAATGAGTAGTCAAATAGTATCGCAAAAATTAGCACTTATGATTTCTCTGCATAAACAACCAAAAGCATTCCAATTCTGTACTTTTCTGGATTCTCAAGTAGATCTTCACCGACCGCTTTCAATTCACACCTGGAACCATTAGGCCCTCACATGGTTTTGTTTCAATCATCTTAGAATCATTCAATATATACAAACAAATTTCCGTTAAGACAAACAAATCCCTTGACCTCAATTCCCAAATTTTTTTTTAACAAACCTAGGTCCTTTGTTTGAAACCGAGAAGAAAGGAAATCTTTTAGCTTTCTGATCCTAGTTTCATCACTTCCGATAATCACAATATCATTAACATATACCACAAGCAGAATGCATTCAAACGAAGATGAAGTAAAGAAAACTAAATGATCATATGAGCTCCTTCATAAATCAAACTTGGAAACTACATTATAAAATTGTACAAACCAAGCATGTGGCAATTGTTTTAAACCATACAATGATTTATACAATTTATAGACACTGCCATACTCTTCCTGAGCAAGAAACCCAGGTGGTTGTTCTATGTAAACCTCTTTTAGCAACCAACCATGCCTTTAGACGAGTCACAGATCCATCAAGATTAACTTCCACGGTAAATATGCATTTGAAAAAGATCGCCTTTTTGTTTGCATGTAACTTTATCAAATCCCATGCATCATTAAGATCAAGAGCATTGATTTTATTAATCATAGCATCCCACCATCCAGAATGGGTCAAAGCTTCACCAATAGTTTTAGGAACGCATATAGAATCAAATGTAGAGATCAAATATCAAGAACATGAAGAAAGTTATCATAGGAAACAAAAGAAGCAACAAAGAAAGTAATAGAACATTTGGCTTTCTGAAGGGCAATGGGAACATCAATGCCAAGGACCTGTGTATCGAATTAGTGGACTACTTGAAGCAAGATGATCATCACTAGAAGGATTTGCAGATGAAGATGAAGGCGATATCAAATAAGAATCTGAAGTAAGTCGTTGTCACTTATGATATACGTGAACAATCAGTGGATGAGTAAGCTCTTGAGGTTGCGTCGAGCTAGTTAGAGTAGGAGACAAAATTGAGAATGGAAATTTAGCATTCAAAACAACAAAGAGCATCCGATTAATGAGAAAGCAAGCAGTAACAACGTCATTAGCCCCAAAAAGGTTTAAGAGCATTCATTTGAAATAAAAGAGCTCTACCTACGTAAGGTTTAGATGGAGACTTTAAATTGTGTTTTAATCTCAATAGAAAAGGAACAAAAACATGTAAATACTTTATATCGTTTTTTCATAAAGTAGAGCCAAGTGGTTTGATAGTATTCATCAACAAACGTAACAACATACATAAATCCGCTCTTAGAAGTAATAGAACACATAACAAACCAAAGGGGGAAGCAGTCCATTTATTTACTCTAGGTCCTAAATGAACATCTTGATATTTGGCAAATTGACACGAGTCACACTCTAAAGACGATAGATAAATAAACTCAATACAATTTCTTTTAAATTCTAAAGAAATGTATGGCATAATCGACAATGAACTTCAAGACGAGATGGTGGACTGGAGCAAGACAAAGAGTATGGTGCTTGTCGTTAAAATATATATAGGCCATGAGACTCTCGTCATTTACCAATATTCTTCCTCGTCAACAGACCGTGAAAAACACGATGATCAAGAAATATATTAGCACAAGTAATTTTACTGATAAATTCCAAATTAAATGAGAAATTTGGTAAACTCATATTTGATGATAATGAGATGGACGAGATAAGATCGATGGTGTTAGAACCAAGAACACATGTGGTAGATCCATCAACAATCGTGACGTGAGATAAAGTTTTATGGTTATGGAAATCAAACAAGATATGATGGTTACATGTCATGTGATATGAAGCACATGAATCAATAACTAATTTGGAAGCAGAAGGTAAAAAGTATTTAATAGAGTTACCTTTTCAGTAAAAACAACATCCAACACATGTGAATTTTCGTATCCTGAAAGTTGAGCACACTCTTCTACATATATAATAGCAGTAACAGAACCAGAACCAAGAATTTCTTGACCACCGTTAGTCATTTCCTGATCTCTTTGGGGATCAAATCGGAACTCCAAGTGATGTTGGTAGAAAAAACGATGTACTTCCAAGTCACCTTAACTGATTAATAGCATACTCACAGGGTGCCCGAATAAGAAAGCTCGAAATACAACACACTCACAAAGTGCATGTGATGCCCCTCACTAAGGGTATTTTTATAAAAATATCATTTTATCCCCCATAAGTTCTCACCAAAGTTAATAAATCATCATATGCGGAAATTTGATCCCAAAACATCATATCAAAAGTGTTTAAGTTATTTGTAGCGATGAAGTATCATAATTAGTAACAAAACATAGTTTAATGAACCACAAGAATCGTGCCTTCTAGAATCCTCCAATAACTCTAAGCCTCCTCTCCTAGTCTTCAACCTGAGCACGCGTCAAAATAGGTTAGGTAATGGAATGCCTAGTGAGCATACTTTAGGTTGGCTCATTTAGAGTAGATGAGGTCAATCATCATACAAGAATCAAAACGACCCCCAAAATCATTATCAATAAATTGTCACACCTCGGGAAAGAATAATCGTTATGAAAACGTTGCAATAACTTCAAATATCATCAAGTTTATAATTCGCCAAATTAAATCAAATGGATAGTTCATTAATATAATGCATGATGACGCAATATGCTACTATCCCAAACCCAAGTCATCCCAAGTCTAACTCTTCATCATTAACTCATTGGGTTCAACCATCCTCTCACCATTATTATATACAAGTCATTACCATTAGGGGTGCAAATGAGCCGAGCTGGCTCGTGAGCTACCCGGGACCGGCTCGATAAAAGCTCGGCTCGAGACCGATTTTAAACGAGCCCGAGCCGAGCCTGTGTCACCAAGCTCGATTAGGCCCGCGAGCCCTAAATGAGCCTATATATATAATATAATTATATATATATATATATATATATATATATATATATATATATATATATATATATATATATATATATATATATATATATATATATAAATTAAAACGTATTTAATCATTAGAGTAAACGAGCTTCTTAACGAGCTCGAGCCGAGCTTAAGCTCATTTAGGCTTGTAAATAATTAAACGAGCCCGAGCCCGAGCCGAGCCTGTATATTTCTTAACGAGCCCGAGCCGAGCTTGGGTTCATAAAGCTCGTAACGAGCCGAGCCCGAGCCGAGCCCTGTATATTTCTTAACGAGCCCGAGCCGAGCAGGCTCAGGCTCAGGCTCAGGCTCAGGCTCAGGCTCAGGCTCAGGCTCAGGCTCAGGCTCAGGCTCAGGCTCAGGCTCAGGCTCAGGCTCAGGCTCAGGCTCGTTTGCACCCCTGATTACCGTACCCGCCATGGCCATCATCCACCACCACAATACTCACTATGAGTCATAACAATGCTCGTTATGAGCAACCACAATGCTCACTATGAGCAACCACAATGCTCACTATGAGCCACCACAATGCTCGCTATGAGCTAGCACAAACCTCAATTCACCACAAGTCACCAGCACTCATTGTTACAAGACATCCTCATCTAAGGACCCCACAAGTCTCAACCCAATCCTAAATGCATGAATGTATATATCGGATGCTAAAACATCCTCAAAATCACCATACTTCTCAAAATAATAACTCCACGAGAAATCATTTCATGCAATGCACAATTAGTACATATAATAGTCATTTAGCACATAAGAATGATGCATCAAACAACAACAACAAAGCACACACAACAAAATAGTTATAAGGACGTGTACTCCTATTATACTCACCTCAATCTAGATGTTACACAAGTCCTCAACCGCCTCCAAGTTGTTACAACTCTACTCATTTCCTACAAGTTTAAGAAAGGAGGTGTTACATCCAATTCGCCCATTTTAGGAGACAAACTTCTGATTATATCAACTACACATCTTAAGGTTAACCACCAATCCCACATGGAGTTAATATGTTAAACAACTCCTAATCAATAGTTCCTTAGATAAGGGAAGTAAACACCAAATATCCAACCTAAGGAAAGTGCTGCATTAAGCAAAAGTGTACGAAAACTTGTCCCAGCATCTGCGTGGGTCGCGCAAACCATGCCTAAAATGACACGTTGGTCATGCACGACCATAGAGAACGGGAACTTGACTTTGCATTTGTGCAAGCTACGCAAAGCATGACCAAAGGGTCATGCGGGCCGCATGAATATTGGGCAATTTCTTAATTTTGTCACAAACAAGTCTAAATGCATTTCAAGGAAATGAGTAGAGTTGTAACAACTTGGAGGCGGTTGAGGACTTGTCTAACATCTAGATTGAGGTGAGTATACTAGGAGTACACGTCCTTATAACTATTTTGTTGTGTGTGCTTTGTTGTTGTTTCATGCATCATTCTTATGTGCTAAATGACTATTATATGTACTAATTGTGCATTGCATGAAATGATATCTCGTGGTGTTATTATTTTGAGAAGTATGGTGATTTTGAGCATCCTACAAGTTTAAGAAAGGAGGTGTTACGTCCAATTCGCCCATTTTAGGAGACAAACTTCTGATTATATCAACTACACATCTTAAGGTTAACCACCAATCCCACATGGAGTTAATATGTTAAACAACTCCTAATCAATAGTTCCTTAGATAAGGGAAGTAAACACCAAATATCCAACCTAAAGAAAGTGCTGCATTAAGCAAAAGTGTACAAAAACTTGTCCCAGCATCTGCGTGGGTCGCGCAAACCATGCCTAAAATGACACGTCGGTCATGCACGACCATAGAGAACGGGAACTTGACTTTGCATTTGTGCAAGCTACGCAAAGCATGACCAAAGGGTCATGCGGGCCGCATGAATATTGGGCAATTTCTTAATTTTGTCACAAACAAGTCTAAATGCATTTCAAGGTAATCCAAACTCTTGAATAATTGAGGAATGACTAATTCCAATGTTTTCCAACATCAATCCTTATAAATTTCTATATTGTTAATGACTTAATCATTAAGCACGTAATGTTAAATGTCTCATTTCCCCCTCAATATATGGGGTCAAACATTAAGCTAAAGTCATTCATCATATTAGGAACTCCTCATTTATTCCCTTAAAACTTAATCAAATGGTCATCCAAGATGGATTCATTCCATAACCTCCAGTTCCCATTTCCAAAGGAGCCAAACAATGGAATCCCCAATTCCATTTCACCCAATCATGATCTATTTAGGGTTTAGCAATTTCAATGAATGGAATCACTAGGAAATCATTTAGAAATGAAGTCATTCATCCAAAACTCATCAAAGATGAATCCATTACCAGTCATACCATGATTTCAATAAAAACCCAAAATCTAGGGATCATAATGATCAAAGTTTCATTAGAAATGATTCCATGATTCCAAGCTATCAATAGGCTGCATAGTGATCATTTGATGATCTAAAACTATGACTAATCATTTGGGATCATAGAACTTGTCTCCCCCAATATCCATTTTTGGATTAGAGCAAAACCTAAATTTCAAAGACGGGTTTTTAAGCCAGAAGAAATGAAATTGTATCTTAAATCACCAACATACTTCATTCTAATGTTAACTTCTTGGCGCCGAGCTTGATTCTTTCTCCAAAAGCAGAAAATGCAAGAGGCTCCCCCCTTTCTGCTTCCACTTTGATCATTCTCTATAATTTTTTAACATCTAAGTCGTTGACTAGTCAAAACTAGGTGTACAATATTTGGCTAACTTGCTAGGTGTACAATGTTTAACCTTCTAATTACTCATTTTAGTATTACTTTAGCCCTTCAAATTACATTTCTAGTCGTAATATGATTCATTACATTTATTTTCATCATGGTTACTCATTTATTTTTCTAAAAAAATTTATTTTACCATTTTAGGCCAAAAAACACAGATGTTAACGTACCCAAATCGGAACTCAAAATATAGAAGAAAACAACGCACTCTCACTCACAATGATTTAACATGGTTCCATTGTCAATGATTTAACATGGTTCCATTGTCAAATTATTAGTGTACAATCCACACGTGAAAAGAGAGTATCTATGTCAAATTATAAATACGTATCATGACGTTTTTAGAAACATAAATACGTTTTTTTTTTTTTTTTTTATAATACGCTTTTGACTAAAACATACATGTTTATATGCAAAAAAACTATTTATACTTCAAAAAACATTAAAATACATATTTATACTACTAAAAATTATATCTATACTTCTAAAACAGAAAAATACGTATTTTTTCCTGAATACATATAAAATGAAAAAAAAAATTCTTAGGATAAAAACGTAAAAAATTACAAACTTACGTTTTTTTGGCGAATTCTATATCATTGTAACATGAAAACCTGTTATAGCATGTTTACGGGTAACAGATAGAAAAGAAGTTGCAAATATTGGGCTTTACTGAACAAGAATTCTTTCCGTTGTTAAAGCAAGTACGCTTTTCAAGCATGAGACGACAGCCTTGCATAGCGTAAAGGGTAAATTCGACAAAAGTTCGCAATTAGGGACTTTTCTGTCAAAAGCCCTAATCTCAGAATCAGAGGATTAAAACATATTTTTCAAGGAAAAGAAGACCGCCCAGTAACACTAAAGAAATCTGCCCAGCTCACAAGAAGGTGAATTGCATGACCTAGGAGCATAAACAAGATTTCAACCAAAAGGACAAAATGGTAATTCCAAAACTGTTTGAATATGTTTTAAAACCATAATATTATCAAACAACAGACCATAGTTTCATAACAGTTGGAATAAAATGAGCTTAGTTACAACACCACAAAACAATGTGCAAATATCACACAAACGATCTTATTTGTTTTCTGGTCAATTTTACAAGTCGCAAAAGAGTAATAAATGAAAATGCATGCAAGAAAATAGTAAGGCATTAATGTTACTAAAAGGTTGGCAACAATGGAGAAAAAAACATAGCTTCGATATAAGTCTTGCACAGAGCCAAGCCTGGTGGCAAATGAACAGATACAGTCACCTGAAAACAACAACTTATGGATGAAATGACTAAAATGCCCAGAAATATTAAAAACTTTAAAATGGTGAAAGTGCAGTATTCATTTCTCTATGTTTACCCGCAATTAAAAAGCATATTTTTTCAACAGAACAATTTTCAACCTAAGGAAGATATTTTATCAAGCATCAAAGAATATAAAGAGAATTCACCAATTTACAGAGTTATACAGATACTTACATTTAAACCCATTATAATTATGATTCTGATTATGATTATGATACTCTATTTGTTCAGGTCAAAGTGACCAGATTAGCATAATTAGGTAAGTAACTGATTATCATGTTGTGTGATTTTGATTCTAAATGTCATGATAATCACTTGAGATATAAAAATCCAACCACCTACAATTTTGATCAAGCAATGATTTTTTCTAGTTTAAAATCCACCAACGCAATCAAAATTATGCACAGATGAAGTGTTAGCATAGTGCATACTAATTCAGTAATTGGCAGTTTTAGACATTGAATTTCAATTAATTATGAATTTGGTAAATACCTCAAGTTTCTAAGCAGGAATCATCCCAGCTTTTCGAGCATATGCAAAGATTCCACCAGCTTCGATTACAGGTCCAGCATCACCAATTGGCTTCAATTTATACTCTTTCCCAGTTGTATGATTAATCAGAAGGCTTTGTGCAAGCTCAATCGTCACCACATCTCCAGTTTTGCACTCTTCGCAAATCCTAGCCTCTGATTCCAATGGATAAACCTCTCCTGTTGCAACCGAATTCCTAAAAAATATCCTCGCGTATGATTCCGCCACAACCGCCGCTACTCCGGCAGCTCCCAAGGCCACAGGAGCGTGTTCTCGTGAGGAACCGCACCCGAAGTTGTCTCCACCGATAATTATCGAGTATTTCGACTGGTATTCCCCAGGCTCAACGAATCGAGTCTCGTACGATGCTGGGAGTCCGATGAGAGCGTAGGATCCTAGCTTCTTGTATTCATCAGGTTTTGATGGGACTAGGGTTAGGTACTCAGCGGGGATGATTTGGTCGGTGTCGATGTTGTCTCCGACGACATAGCAGATGCCGTGAAATGAAGTGGCGGAACCGGATGACGACGAGTCGGATGTTGCCGCAGCGACGATGGATGTTCGTCGTGTTACCGGTGAGGTAGAAGCAAGGATAGACTGGGAAATTAGGGGCTTGAATGAGCGTTGTTTTCTGGAATTCGATACATTGAAGGTGGAGACAGATGCAGAAGGCTGGTGGTGGTGGCCAGGGCGTCCAACAGAGGAGGAAAACGTGGTTGGGTTTGCAAGAGAAGCTGCGGCCGCCATTGTTGCCTGTGTGATGGTAGGTGGAGGAAGAAACGCCGGAAGAACAGACTATAAATTGGGTGGAGCGCCACAACAACGGCGCCTCCTTGGTTGACTGGAATATCATGGGCTGGGCTTCGGTGTTTTGGGCTGAATATGGGGAATTAGATAGGAAACCAATGTAATAAGCTTTGGGCAAGCGAATGGGCTATCACGTTTAATTTATTTATACTGAAATATTTATTTTTTTATTTTATATCCGCTATAAATTTAATTATTTATATTTATTATTTAATTAATTTTAAGAAAGTTTGGGTACCTGGTTTTTAATATTAAGAGAGTGAGAGATTGGTGAGAGAAGTATGACATAACGCCGTCACTGAAAAAGCAAAGGGTTGGTGAGGGGTGAAGGGAGATCCCACCCATTGGTTTTGGAATTTTCATATAGGTTTTGGAATGTTAAAATAGGAAATGGATATTCCTATTAGAATTTCCAACATATGATAGTGTGGTTAATAATAAAATTGATCATGAAAGTTATGAGATTGTTAGTATTTAGTCATTAAAAATCATAACGTGGTAAATTAAACCTTTAACTTTTTGTTTGTCATGATCTAGCTGTTGGACCGACTATATGCGGTTTATTCCTGTTGCAATACCGCACGTCGGATCTGATGTGGGAAAAAAGATACTTGACAATATTTTAAACATAACGTCGTCATGCTTAAAGTAGAGTATAACATGAACTCCATGTTCTTCATTTGTCTTCAAAATCATGATTGCAGTCCTTTCTCTCAAATCCAAAATCAAGACTGCAGCTTTTTCAAACATGACATCGTCTTTTAGTCACAACACTATTGATCATATCTAGGATAGAAACATAAACGTAGTGGGTGTAGATTTTAAAGTCAAGAAGAAGGTATTGTGGACCAATTTCCTAGAGGTTTATGACTTGTCCTAACCTCATGGTAAGTGTTCGATGTTATTTGTGGACCGTTTTAAGTGTTTGATCTTATCTGTTTGTATTTGCAGGAGGAAAGTGGTTACTCTATTTTTGATTGGGTTGACCCTGAATTGCCTTGCTAATTGTATAAAATGCATATAACCAAGATGCATAAAAGATTGGAGGATTGTAATCCCCCAAAATGATAAGCTTTAATAAGGGAGAGGTAGAAGCTTATTTTGAGGACAATTTGGTATCATTCTTAAGGATAAGATTGAAGGTTCAAAATTGAAACAAATGGAAATTGATGAAGTAAAAATGAAGTTGTATCAATGGAAGATGTTCAATCATGTTCTTTCTATGGTCATAGTAATATTAAGTTACCTTTTAGTGTTTGGAAAATGTTGATAGTGTAATATACTTTGTATTAGTCCTGATATTGAAACATGTTGATTAGCTTTAGTATTGTAATAACTTCATGTACTTTGGTATTGTAATCGCCATTTGAACATTTTTAATGGTAATATATAAGTTATTCGACATATTTACATATTCTTTATGTTGACAGATTTATATATAGTATATATACCATTGAAAACTTGACATAGTTACAAACATATGGTAAATTTTAACGAGGATATGATAACCGTTGAAACATTTTGATAGTAAGTTGGTGTAAGTGTTGACTTATTTTCATAGTGAGTTGCTATTTCTTGACACATTTTCATAGTAAGCTGTCATTTTCTTGACACATTGTCATAGTAAGTTGCTATTTTTACATGTTTTCATAATAAATTCCTATTTCTTGACAATGGTATGGTAATTGTTGACTTATTTTCATAGTAGCTTTCTGTTTATCGACAATACTATAACATAAATATCAAGTAGGAGACACTTACAAACATTAATGCATTCAAAAGGTAAATTCTAACCATATATATTTGACATATTTAGATACATTGAAAACCCATTTAATAGGCAAGTAAATATTCAAAAAAGTTGGATACATTCAAGTCATAAATAACATAGAAACACATATGGGTGTTAATGATTAAAGACTAGAAATATGAGTGTTTATGGTAAGCACAAGCCTAAATTGGACCGAATGACAACATAAATTTACAAAAAAAGAAAGTTTAGTAACTGTTAAAAAATTATTGTATATTTTGTAGCCTCTCCCCACACACTGATAATACTTCAAATTGATTGGTTCTTCAGTTGTGGATCCTGTTCCACCTTTTCTTATCCTAACTTGTACTTGACTATTCTTTTAACTTTTAGAAGGGTTGAATTTCAATCAATACATCGATGTCTTCAACAATACTCACATCAAGAGGCAAAATATAAATTTTGTCATCAAATCACATACCAAATTTTTTATTATTACAGCCTTCTATACCAAGTTCTTTATTGCGAACACTTTCCATACGAAGTTATTGGTTGTCAACACCTTTCATAACAACTTTTACATTCACTTGTTCCTTCAGAATTCTATTTACTTCTCTATTGACAACTACATCTACAAAGCTTCCATTGTCCTCCAAGTCATACTATATTGTTAATGGCCCTATTCCATCATAAATAAATTTGAATTAGATAAGAAAATTAAGAAAAATATACAACCATTTGTTATGTCGTTTTTTAATAAGGAATTCGAATTCAGAGGTGTTTACATTAAGTTTCACATAAAGGAAGTTCATAAGTTCCATAAATGACAGCAAATGACATTCCATATTCTTATGTTTATTGTCTATTGTAAATTCAAACTGGATTATAGAACTAGATTAATAATCCACTAACCAAACCCATTCAAAACCTAATGTTGGTTCAAAATCCTCAAATGAACTCCATAGCTTCATCATAAGCTTGAATTAATTCAAATGATAAGGTTGAAGTTATCAATCTTCCATTTTGGATTAATAAACATCAAATGAGTTTAAAGAACATGTTTCTAATTTATACTAACAAAAAATTCATGATCTAGGGTTCAGAACTTCCCCAAATAATTTACAACGTTAAGAGCAAGCAATGATAAGGAAGTTGATGATATGTTGATAAACTAATGATAAAACCTCAGTTAGAAACTCTAACTAACATCTATAGAATCAATATCTCGAATTTAAGAAGATCCATAACCCTTGATTTCAGCAAATGAAGAATATTACTAGAGTTTACACCTTTGACGACTTTAATGTGATGATCCTAGCTAATCTCTTCAAATGCACTTCAAATTTTCTTTAAACCTTTTTCCCAACTCTAAATTAACACTCTTTCAATCTTTAGCTCTCAAAATGTCAGTTTCTTACACAAATTTTCTGTAAACCTGATATAGGTAGTTCTAATGGCTAAACTGCGACAATGTAACGTCCCAAATTTCGTAATAAATTTTTTGATTTAAAAACGGGTCAAATATACAAAACGGGCGTCCATTAAAAACCATCTAAATTAAAACTTGTATTTAAAACATTTAAATCATATTTAACAAGAACATTTACAAACATTATCCAACGGAAGACTTGATTATAAAACCTCAGATGTGGTACAGTTGCGCCATGCTCCAAGATCAAGCCAGTAATTACCTGAAAAATAGTAAGGGTGAAAGAGTAAGCACAAAGCTTAGTGAGTTCCCCAAAATATCACACGGTCTATCACATAAACACAATCACAAAAGGTAATCGAGCTTGCCCCGATCGACTTGGCTCTTGGGCTCGCCCTGATCCTCCTCGACTAAGGACTCACGAGCTCGCCCCGTTCGGTCCGTCACCGAATCAACTCATTCTTTGACTCACAGATTCGCCCCGATCTTGTCTAATCAACTCATTCTTTGACTCACGGGCTCACCCCGATCTTGTCGGCAAACACGTAAGGCACATACATCATATTATTACACAAAGTAATAAAACTACTTATGCATGCAACGTCACCCGTAATATAGTGAGAAGACTCACCTGATCCGCAAGTCCAAACAACACTCCTCACGCACATCCACGGATCCAATAACGCGGACGTCCTAACAAGATAAACTCTACTCAAAACTTCCTAAATCCCAAATAGGATAATCCTATAAGACCGGTGTCCAAAACCCTCAAGTTTGACTAAAAGTCAAACTGGTCAAAAAGTCAACGGTCAAATGTCAAAGTCAACAAAAGTCAAAAGACACAGTTAGCGTCGCTAACTAACCAATTTAGCGTCGCTAACTATGAACAGGTCCAAAATTCCATTAAGCTCTTAATCCATTCAGCCAAAGTCTTAATCCTTCTAGGGACCTTCCAAATAGTCCAAAATCCATAAAGATCCTAGCTTTATTCTCTTAAACATCACTAACCAAGATCATGAACAAGATTCAAGTCTAAAGTGATCCAAAACCAACCAAAATCACCATAGAGAGTTTAGCTTACTCTCTAGACCATCCTAAAGGTTCAAATCAAAGATTTAAGGCATAAAGTTTCCAACTTTATCCTTCCAAACCATAGACAAACACTACAAGAGACCATTACACATATTCAATCCATAAGAACATGCTTAAATCATAATAAAAACCATAAAAGTGCATACATGTGAGAACTTGACTCACAAAGGTCCAGAAACAAGAGCTTTTAGATGATTCTTACAAGAAGAAAGCCTCCTAGCAACACCAAGCATCACCAAACATCATAATCTCTTCAATAACACCTTCCAAGATCACCAAATGAGCCAAGAATCCTCCATGAGAGCTAGAAATAGCAAAAGGAAGAGTTTGGAGGCTGAAACAACTCAAATGACGGCTACCCTAGGGTTACCCATCAATAAATGTGGCCAAAGCATGAAAATCTAGGGTTTTTCCCAAACAAGACCATTAGCGCTGCTAACCCTAAGGTTAGCGTCGACTAACCTCGATCGTGCGAACCCACCTCGACAGCTAGCAATTAACGACGCGAAAAACGAGCATTAGCAACTACAAGCACCATTAGCGTCGCTAATATGATCATTAGCGGCGCTAATGGTAATTTTCCTCCTTTTTCCTTCGTTTTGCTTCCGATTAGTCCATGAAATTGACTCTTTAAAACTCGTAACTTTAATTCTCGGGATTAGGGTCTTACAGACAAGCACAAAAGTTTAAGGTTTATTTGGCAAATTTTGATGTTTAAGGACTAAATGGCGAAATCGAAAAAAATTTCATTACCAATTTCATTATTAATCCCTTAAAGTTATCCGATGTTTAGCAAAAACAAATCATTAAGGGAGTTCTAATGTTAACAAAAACAACCATTTCCGTAATGTCATGCCTAAGTTCTCGCAAAAAACATAATTTAAACACGACAAACACGAATTTAATGACAAAAAATAACATAAAATAATGCTAAATGTATTCAAACTTGTGACTTCATAGCTTCATGTGTAACGTTTCCCTTGCTATCCAATTCCATGATATATTCTGTGAGATTATGTTACATTTCGTGTTATTATCGTTTCAAATTTCAGACACGAACACGACACGACACGACGTTGTGTTTCTTTTACACAACACGAATACGACACCGAACACGAATTCGATTTTCGATTTCGTCCCAATTTCGTTTCGTGTCGTGTATTTTTGTCGTGTCGTGTCGACTTTTGCCATCCCTAAGTGATCATTTCCATGATGGAAGGGAAAGTGAGGAATGCTGACCGGACGCGGAGGTGACATAAAAAATTTGAGGGGTGAGCCGGTGAGGGATTACCTTCATGTTGTACGTTGCTCTCTGTTGTGGCTTCTCTAAGCTTCTTCCCTGCCACAAAGTTGTTGCATATCTCAAAGAGGTACGCTGTGCGATGTTACAGCTTCGTCTTTAGCGTGTTGGGCGGATGGTGTGATGTTACAAACAGATGTTAAACGAAATTTCGATGCGGTGATTGGTGTTACATTTTGGTGCTTGTTGAGTTTTCGAAATAAACTCGTGTTTGGAATGGATAAACCTCGCAAGGACGAGGTTTTCGACGATGTTCGCTCTCTTTCGTATTTTTGGATTAGAAATAGGCGTAAAAATCGTAAATTAGATTGGGATTGTTGGATGTTAAATCCTAAACATGCTATGACTGTTTTGTAGTTTTGTTTCTCTCTAGCTTCTTGCTAGAGATGCTTTAGTTTTTATAAAATTCCTCTGCCGTTCTAAATAAGAGAGGTACGCTGTGCTTCCCTTCTCTTTGTTCACTTTTTTTTATTACTTCTTCTTACTTCTCGACTATGAAGTTGCCCACACGTTGAATTGTTTGGACCAATGCCAACTTTGTATTCACATGTTATTTGTATCACCTTTTCAGAAATATCAAACTCTTTGATATTTTTTATATGCGTCTTCGTAACCGGTAACACCGCACAACACCTAAACAAGATATGAATAAAGAACCGACAAAACATGTTAGCATTAAATAAAGGTTTTATCAAACTTTTTGATCTCTATACTCACATGTTGTTTTCTATACGTTGGGTCTCTCATCTCTCCGATCGTAATGTAAAATATGATATATTGTTCTTTGTGTGTTCTTTATACCATGTATTTTTACCAGCCAAACAGGTGTGGTAAAAGAGAAAGATAAGTTCCCCTGTTTCATGACCATGTTTAATTTTAGCTTTTGCAACAAGTTTTATAGTATACACTTTGAAGTTTAAAAGTTTTTGTCATACTGTACAAATTTTCCAATTTTATGTTGTATAAAACTATAAGTATTTAATTAAAATATATAAATTCTTATTTTATCATATATTTTTAATGACTTACTCACGCCCCTAAATCTACTCTTAATCTACATATTGGTCCCAAAATAACCAACCTAGTTCAGTCCAATTCTACATTTTTATTATATACTATTATTAATTAGCTCGTTTCTTGGTTCTAAAAATTTTCAAATAATGGTTCGTGATTTGATGACAAAACAAGAACCGTACCGATTTTCTTGTTTACTTTTCCAAACTTGGAAAACCATTACTTTAGGTGTGTAATTTTAAATTAACCCAAACTCAAGTATATAATCCTTTTAGAAGCACAAGGAACATAATTTTGAATTTTAAAGGACAACAACCAACAACTATTTCGCTTCAAATAATCACAATACATGCCATTATTTTCAAATTGCAACATGCACATGATAATTTCAGAATCCCCCATTGTTCTTTTGACAAGAAATAATTAAAGAAAATAAAATCAAATTATCATGACATAACTTCCTTAATGCTCACAAATCTACCCAACTCAATCGAAAGCTGTGCTGCAACACCAATAGCCACCGCGATCAACCCGTCATGCAAATCAACCGCCACACTTTTCTTCCCTTCCGTCTTGACTGCCGCCAAAAAGTTTAAGTGTTCCAAGTAGCTCGAACCATGGTGCAACCCATCATATCTAGAAAAACCAAATTATCCATAAATGAATAAAAAATAGATAAATTATTTAATAAATGAATAATGGAAAAAGATCGAGAAAAATACTTGATTCGATCATCTTCAACTCTCATGGTTCTTACACCTTCTCTACCTTCAACTCGTAGACCATATCGAACAAGATTCTCGGGCACAAACGCCTCACCCTGAAAATAGCAACAAACTTTCATTTATTTGTTTATAATAGCATTCTACTTGAATTTTTTCTATTATGACATTTCACTTTAATTTTTTTCTTATTAAGGCATTGTACTTTAAATAACCTGCCAATTATAACATTCTACCTATATTTTTTTTCTTACTATGAAATCATACTGTGAAAAAAAATTGTTTTGTATTTGGCTGACATTGTAATGATGTAATAGGAAGAAATAAAATTATCTTATCATTTGGAAGATTAAAAATTTATTGTATAAAATACCTTTCCGATTTCACCAACAACCGAAATTTCTTGCTGGTTTTTACTTCCTTCAGAAAACATACAAAGATCAAGCATCCCTCTTGCCCCATTATCAAATTCAACAATAACATATGCATTATCAATAATATCAGGCACCTAAAATCACAAAAAACACAAAACCCATTACAATTTGACCTTTGACTTTTGAAGTCAAACTCAACATTTCTCGTGTCAAAATCCACAAATAGAACATAAAGAACACAATACCTTTCCATCATAGACTTCATCTTTGTGATTAACATCAATGGCTCCAGAAGCCATAACACGAACTGGATTTGCACCCACAAAAAGCCTCATAAGATCAAAAAAATGGCAGCATTTTTCCACCATTGTACCTCCACTGTTACAATTAAATCTATTCCAATTATCCACCTATAAAAAAAACACATCAATCATCATCATAAAAACAAATCTAGTACAAACAAAATACATTTGTTTATGTACAAAAAAAATACCTTAACTAAAAATGGAAACCGATGTTCTCTAATGGAAACCATTCTAACATTTCCCAATCTTCCACCATTAACAATATCCATCAATTTAGCGACAGGTGGCATGTATCTGTACTCTAATCCAACTTGTACCAACATTTCTGGTCTTTTTTTTGCAGCCTCGATTACCTAAAATTTATTAATTCAAATAAACATTTATAATCTTTATTTGGGTTCCGTCATTTTTGAGAATGTGAATTTACGAAACTAACCTCTCTACAGTCTTCTACAGTTGTACATAGAGGCTTTTCCACTAGTACATGGTGAGATTTTGGGTGGTTGAGAATGTCCATTAAAATTTCGTAATGAGTCATGTTAGGAGTTGAAACAACGATGACGTCACAAAGTCCGCTTTCTAGAAGTTCTTTATGTCCTGAAAATACCTGTTACAAACATCAATGAACTCGAAGATTTTAATAAATGAAAATTTCAGATTAAAACGAAAGAGATTGATGGAAGAAAAATTGTACAAGATGGGACAGAGATTAGAGATTCATGAACTTTTTAGGGTCAGATCAAATTTCATTATAACACCCAATAGCAAATAAAATCGTCAATTTTCACATCCTAAAACTGTTTGCACTTTTCATAGGACCCACAAACAAATTTGTTGTCAATTCTTGAAAGAACGAGAATATGCTGCGATGATTCCCGAACATTTTAGAGTCGATTCAAATTTAATCGTGATATAAAGTAGGCAGAAACATGATGTATGTGTGCATATGATTTTCCAAAAGTTTGCAATTAATCGAGTTATTTGACTGTTTTAATTTAAAATGAAAAATTTAGATAATATTCATTCGAATAATTTTAAAACCAGTTTATGAACTTTTAGTTCTTCGTCACGATATGCATGCAGAGATGGATGGATGAATAGATGCAGGTGAGTATGTATATGTGCGCATATGAAGTTGTACAATTCATCTATGCATATGCATTTGTGCAGTAGGGAGTTGTACCTTGAGTGGCCAACCAAATGACTCAGCAATTTCCGTAGAAATCTGTTGAGAAGAGAGGTTGGGATCGGCGACACAAACGACGGCGACGCCTTCGCTCTGGAGATGATACAGATTACAGAGATGCTCTCTTCCCATCATTCCTGCACCGATGATTCCATATTTCACCATTTTTTCTCCCATTTTTTCAAACTCACGGCAAAACGAGATTCAGTTGCGTTTCGATTTACACTTGCTTTTTGTTTGTGAATTTTTTGATTTCACGTCGGAATTGTTGCCTGCATTGATCAATTTATACACAGAGACGAAGGGATAATCTTTGGAATCAAATTAATGGATGAATATTCTAGGAAAGGTGTTGAATTTATATAATATTGCAGTTAAACGACGAATCATAAAGAAGGCTGTGAAAATAGGAAAAGCGTAACAACGATATAAAACTATGAAACATACACAAGGTACGATATGGGGGTTATGGTCCACACGAGAAAAACCCATCAGTCAAACATAATATTTACGTTTAATTTGTAGCAATTCCGTGAAAGAGTTTCAATGTAAATTTATACAATAATAATAATTTTATAAAATTTGTTTCAGTTGATTTTTTAGATAAAGTATATATGTAGCATTTTATAATAAGTATACTAAATTTTAATAAAAAAGGCTAAATAATTTACTTTTCATCAATTTATGGATAAATATTCTATATTTTACCAATTTATGGATAAATATTCTATATTTTACCAATTTATGTAAAAACATATTGTCTTTTTAACGATTTATGTAAGAATATTTATGTATTTCTTAATTTACGCAAGTTAAAGAAGCTGTAAATTATCATGATGATAGTATTTATATATAGTAATTAGTAAAAACGCACCTATGGTTAGATGTATCTCATAAAACGTTGATCGTGTTTGAATATGCGTTTTAAATGTGATGTGATCATGCATATTTAGATAGATAAAATGACCAAAATGAAACTTTCTTTATAGATCTAAATTATATATATTATTAATTTATAATTTTATATTATTAAGGATGATGTGCATCTGTGATGTTTGGCTAAAAAAAGTTACTTAGCGTATTGATATTGTTTATATTTGTTGAGTGGTGGTTATTTGTCAAATGAATAATACGCTTTTTGTTTTAAGAAAAACATATAATTTTTTTATTTATAATTTCTAATTGAAATTAGGCAGTTTATTACAAGCAATTTACTCGCATATTGAATTTATTTAGTTGTTGTTTGTTTTTTTTAAGAAGCTTTTCTAGACATCTTTTGTTTGCGCCGTGCAGACAGTATGCAGGCGTTTTACCTTGCAGACTGTTTGTTTTTTAGAAGACTGCAAACCTAAAAAAGTCTATGCGTCCTCTGCTTGGCGCAGACTTGAAAATACATATTCTTGAGTCTTCTAACATCTTCTAACCACAAAATATTACATTTTAACTAAAAATAAAGTTTTTTTATTTTAACTACATCGTGTGACTTCAACAACAACCACATCTTCTAATCTTAAAAAATAAAAGTTTCTTTTATACTACTACTTTTCTAATTCCATTTATTTATTTTTAAAAACACTTTGATTTTTTTTAACTAATGGTTTTGGTTTTCTATCAACATTAGTTACGCGTAGTAAAAAATATGGACAATTGTTGGGTTTATGTTTATCATTTTATAAATGTTATATGTGATATTTTATTTATATTGTTGTTCTAAATAAATAAAATCTTATAAAATATATAATATTGTGTCTATAATTTTCTTCTAACAAAAAATATCACATTTTAAAGGTCTTCATTGCCATATTTTATGTTTAGTTTAATTACTTTTTCTTACGTAAATAGTATTTTTATTCTATTTTTTTAACAAAATGAAGATAAATTTATAAAACTTTTAAATAAATGTCACAAACTTTAAAAAATATATATTTATTTTGATCATTAAATTCGTTATTATCATATAATAGACATCTTTTTTTTATTGTAAATCATACTCATAAACTATTTGAAATATATAAATATATTTTAACATTACAATTTTGGTTCACAATCTTACGTAAATTTTTAGCTTTACAAACTATTTGTAAATCCAAATTTGGTACGCAAATTTTATTCTTTATTAATTAAAAAATTAAATGTTTGTTTTGATCATTAAATTCGTTAATATTATAAATCGAGCGTACTCATATGTTTTACTTTTAAAATATAGTTTATTTAAATTTCAGTTTATTTTTACAACCTGCAGACTTTAAAAAACCAACAATATTCTTCTTGCATACTACATACGTTTGGTCAACCTCTTCTTCTGCAGATATGGTTCACATATTGTAGATTTTTTACATCTTAAAAAGCAAACAACACATTTGGTTTTACATCTTATATTTCATGCATTGACTCTCATGCCCACAAAACATGGTGGTTATTATTTTTTAGATTTTATTTTTTTTTCAAAAAGCAAAACAAAAGTTGTCAAAGTTTATATTTTTATGGCTTTAAAAGTTGGTATACATATCGATATACAACTACAAAATATTAAAAAACTTCTTTGAAAATTTTATGTTTTTGCAATGTATTCATTCATGTATGATATTAATTTTTTATTTTTAACCTTATTTTATTCAAAAGAAACCAAAAATATCAAACTTTATCATTTTTATACTCTAAAATGTGGTGTATATTTAATATATAACTACAAATTTTAAATAAATGTCTTTGAAAATGTTCTTTATTTAATGTTAATTATTAATAAATCAATTATTTAATTCTTTCAAAAAAGATACAACTATACCAAAGTTTATTATTTTTATGCTTTAGAAATGATATCCATATAATTTATACAAAAATTAATAGATTTTTCTATGAAATTTTGTATTATCTTCATTTGAACATTTTTCTCTCACACACATACTCTCTCTCTCTCTCTCTCTCTCTCTATATATATATATATATATATATATATATATATATATATATATATATATATATATATATATATATATATATATATATATATATATATATATATATATAGTTATACACTTTAACGATTTAATATTAAATATATATTACTGAAGTGAAAATACATTTAATTATATTTTTCATAAAAATAACTTCGTTTTTAAAATGAGTGTTATTTAAAATATATTTGGTGAGTCACAAGGACGTAGTGGCGGCTATTTTAAAATGAATATCACGTAGGATCGTCGTGTGATCTGCCTTGAAGATTGGCCTAACGTCTTAATTGTATTCCCCGATTTTCCTATGTGTCCAGGTTCATTGAACCTGGCTATAAGTGTCTATGTTCGTCGAATCTGTATAATCCAGAATTGGATATGTTATCTTTCTATAACTCAAAGCAATACGAACTTCTACTTATTTATCCACTACCGTTTAAATTATAAACATAGCTGATACCCCTTAAATATGATGCTCAATAAAATTATTTATTAACTGTTTTAGTTTGCTTTTACGAAATCTACATGATTTTCTTAGTCTCTTAATCTTTTTATGAAATTTACATGATTTTGTTAGTCTCTTAATCGGTTGAGTGCATATAAAATAACGATAGGTTCTATATTCTCATATATTTTTTTATCCATTCTTCGACCTAGGTCAAATTAAAGATGACAAGTTTTATATTTAATCAGATTAATAATATTTTATGATATAAAATTTGAAAAAAATTACAACATTGCCATTTTAGACAGGTAATTAGGATTTTAACCTTGTATTTTTATATTTAATAATTATAATTTCAATACTGCAATTTAAACTTTATAATAATTACAGTTTTGATGTCTATTGTTTTTAATTTAGGATCATCTGTGGTTATAGTCCATGTATTTTATAATTTGCATAATCATAGTGTTGATCCTTATAATTTTTAATTTGTATTAATTACAATTTTGATCTCTATAATTTTTAATGTAGGATCACTACAAACAATTTTGGCCAGTATATTTAATTTGCAGTATGGACAGTTTTTTTTGGACGCAATGTGCCACCCTTGTTAAAAACATGGTTTAGATAACCTTAGATTTGTTTTCTTTTTTAAAAGTACTTTTATTTTATCTGTTAAAAACAATTCGAAGTAAAATTATAATCTTTTCACAAAGTGATCCATTTACGGATGAGTCACAATGCCACACTCCTTAAAAAAATAAGCAAAATTGTAATGTTTTCACAATAGTGATCTATTTACTGATGAGTCACAGTGCCACACTCTTTAAAAATTGAACATCAATTCTCTTTAAATGCTTAGATATGAACTCTTGTTTTTCAACAATATTTTATTTGTTCTACTTCCAACAAATGAATCTTTTTCTTAATATGTAATTAAATAAAGACAATTTTCCTTCTTTGGCTCAAAATAATAACGAGTTAATGACTTTTATGTAAATACTATTTCGTCAAATATTTCTAATTTGATTTGATTTTCTATAAAACGATTGTATTGCGTATTACCTAATCGTTCTACTTCAATCTTGTTATTGGGGCTTTGGCTACCCTGACGTGATTGACTAATTGTAATGTTTATTTTTCATAAATTTTATATTGTGTTGTTTGTTCCTTCATTGATAAGTTATAATCATTAAAAATAGGTGTTCGAGGTTGTTTTTCAAAAACAACTTATTGTTTTATTTTTGAAACTTTAATAAATCAAAACTTATTTTTATTGATAATTAAAAAATCCTGTTTGACAAACCCAAAATAGATTTTGAAAACACTTTTTGCATTATCCTAAAAATAATATTTTAAAAAATATTTAAGACCTGACTTTTTAAAACTTCTTTTAATTTTTTGATTTTAAATTATCGCAATGCCCTTCATTTAACTTACCCACTTAATATTTTTTGGTCATTTTACATGTATAAGCTAAATCAAATACTTAAAAAAACAACTTATTGACTTTTGTAACCACAAAAAAGAAAAAAAAAATCTAAATATTTTTTCAAAAACTCATTTTACCACCACCAATAAAATCAATAAATATTTTTGTCCCAAACACTTTTAGAACTTAAAAAACAATCTCAAACACCCCATTGTTTTGTTTAGCCACTTTTAGTAAAAGACCATTTAAAATCAAGCAAAGTGTTATGTCGTCGCTTAGTACGTCATATATATATATATATATATATATATATATATATATATATATATATATATATATATATATATATATATATATATATATATATATATATATATATATATATATATATAATGGTGGATTTAAGTTTTGAGGTGAATATTAGGAGATTTCAAAGGCGAATGTCGGGTACTTATTTGGATATTCGTAATGGTTTATATATGTTGGAGAAATATTTTGGACTTGTTTGATAAAACTAGTTTATAGTCGGTAATTGATAGTTGAAAGTTAGAAATTATAACTTGTAAAAGTGTTCCAAAAAGTAATTTTAGTTTTTAAAAATATAAAATTACATAAAAGCTAAAAACAAAATGATCCTAAACTACTTGAAGTTTCTTTTGAATTAAACTTTTTGTTTAAAATAAAAAATAAAAGACATAGTTTTCTTAGTTTTCTTTAATTGAGTTTTTCTTGCAATCTAAAAAACTTCTAAAAGTTTTCGTTAGGTCGTTGCCAATATACTTAGGAATCAGTGTTTTATAAATTGACATTTATAGGAGATTGGTTCATGTGATTTACTACAGAACAGGAATACACGCAAATTTATTTTATATGTATTTTATATTTTGAAGTGTTTTTCATAGCATGCTAACTAGTTAATTTGATCTTTTATAAAAAAATTTACAAACCAAGTGGTTATATTGTATTTTACTACGTAAAACACAATGTTGGATTGCAGATCTAGAAATATTATATGTCATGACTAAGGTTTTTTTTTTCTTATCAAGTCATTAATTGATAAATGTTACCGAATGAATAACAATATCCGGATATATACAGTGTTGCTGATATATATACAGTTTTTTTATACTGAATGAATTGTCTAAAGCTGAATAATGACTAATTTATCTTTATGCTTAAACTTGACAAATTACATATAACAATTTATTTAATAACTGTTATAAATTAAAGTTATCCATATTCACATTCAAAATTTTAAAAACTAAAAAATAGCATGATTAATAAAAAATTTATTGAATATAACTAAAGTAAGTCAAATAATAAAATTAGTTCAAACAACTAATATTTACATATATATGGATTAAAAATAACGAGCACATGGAATTTATATGATATATATATATATATATATATATATATATATATATATATATATATATATATATATATATATATATATATATATATATATATATATATATATAAAATAGTGAATAACTCAATATATACGGATGAAATATACTCAATTACTCATAATTTCGATATAAATATGATTTTTATTAAACTAAAGGTAATTTAAAAAAAAACTAAATATAAAATTATGTCTTAATGTTAAGAACACCACTTATTAAGATATTTCTTAGAACTAAGTAAAAAGGAAAAACAATCATATATAACTAAACCATTAGATATTTTATATATTACGTCTATTAAATAAAAAAAAACAACACCTAAGGATTTTGTGAATACATACCTTGGATTGCGATCCTCATATGATAGTCCAAATGTGCATTATTGGCTATAGATAACAAAATAATGCTGTTTATCGTATAAACATTTGTCGGTAATTTTTTGGATCGTTTAAAGTATGAATATGAACATTGTAAAGTTTAGGAGATAAGATTTGTGAGATTGGATTGCCAGCTCAGACATGTATATTGTCAAAGTACAAAAGAGTTGTGGATATGAATGATAAAATTTTGCAGATTAGATAGCCAACTCAAATATGTCTATTGTGAAATTTAGATTAATTTCTATAAATAAAGACGAATCAAATAATTATGATATTTGTTTTAAATATCATTTTATTTTATATATATATATATATATATATATATATATATATATATATATATATATATATATATATATATATATATACTAGTGGTGTACCCGCGTAATGCGGCGGGACACTAATTGGGGGGAGGGGGGGGGGGGGGTGTTGATTAGTTGTGTTTCTTAGAATAATTATTTTGGATACATGCTTTTGGATAAGAAGTTTGTTCATAATTGGATACGTTAATCGATTTGGTTCTCGATTCTTTAGATTTCCATTTTTCGGTTTTAGTTTATTTTGTTTGGAGTACGTTCCGTCCGGTTCTAGAACTGATCTGATCCACATTGCTCTTTATGATGACGGCAAAAGTAATCGAGATACATGTCTTCATCTACATCACTAATTTGTTATTAATATTATGAACTTACATATGACACATGTAGGAAATGGATGCTTTAGTTAACTATCAGAGGATTAAATATAGTATATATGGAAAGAGGAGACAAATGATTACTTCGTCTTTTTAATAAGTTTTTCAGAAGAATGACAATTTTATTATCATAAAAACTGCCAAGAGGTAGCTGGCAATAATATAAGAAAGAAAAGAAAATACAACGGCAGAAGCTAGGAAGGGAGAAACCAAGAAAGGGCCAACATATTAAGAAAGAAAAGAAAATGTGTTCAACATATTTCTGAGCACCAACTGATGCGTAGAGTATACCATGCAGAAAAATACCAACCTCAAACTACACATTTATCAATGACTTTATATGTACCTACCGAAAGAACGAACACCACCCAAACACACCCGATTATCCCCACTTAATGAAATAAAACTGTCACATTTAGTTCAACGTGCCTACCTTACTAAGGAAAATACTAAAATTACAATGTTGGAATTAAACAAAATCAAAGTTGGATGGTATAATAAATAAGCAAATGAAAGCAGATTCTATTTTCTGCATTAGACCAATGAATTTACATAACAAATAAAATCCACTTTGTTTCCACCTGTCAATCATTCTCTTATGTCCTTCTTGAGTAACAAATGTTAACAATTGGAAATTTGATTGTAAGATCTAAACATGTACTCATGTGGTATCGATTCTTCTACCAACAACATAACCTATCCTCAATACAAAATGTTATGAAACAGTGGCTACATTTAGACAAAGAGGAAATGTTTTTACCTCCATCTTTTGAGGAGGTCTACAAGTTTGAACCAGTTAAAGAGTATAAGAGATTGTCTGAAAATAATCTCACCGTCTAATTACACCAGGTTAAGAAATGAAAGTTCTAGAATGGGAATTTTAAAGATAAGAAAAATCTTACTTAGACATATATGGCTTTTTACATGAATCTAGATTAAACACATTTATAGTTTAGATTAAATATAAAGAATCCAAATTACACCAGGTTGAGAAATGTATTAAGATAAAGCTCACCATCCACCTAATTAGTCGCCAGCCACCATACCCATACCGTATCATAGCAGCAGTCACCACCAGAGCTACAACCTCATCCCACTAACTATTGAGTAACCAACTATGGTGAAACCCTTTCTTATTCATTTGACTCCACTTTCACCCGCCTCTAAAAATATTCAAAAGATCAACTTTGAGTTTGATAAAAAAGGTCAGAACCTAGCATAAGAAAATAAACCATAGGATTTTGCAGTAAGACAAGAATTTGCATGTCATTAAGAATAAGATTCGAAAAATCATCACCCAACATATCAATTTTGCTTTGAACCCAGTCTTGGTTGTTGCTTTGAACGGAGAACCCAGTCTTAGTTTTGGTTTTTTCTTTGAACGAAGAAGAAATAAGAGGTTAATTAATCGTTTCAGAATTATAAAAAAATGACAAAACAGAACGTCGTGGTTGCAGAAGCAAAATCCGCAATGGATATGGCGATGACGGTTGTGCCAAAGGCGTTATTCACGGCAGAGTTGAAGAAGTCAACATATTTTCACCATCAGATTCTTTCTCAATCGGCCTCCGCCCACAGCAAACCTCCATCACCACCACACCGTAACTGTAAGCATCTGTTTATCAGTAGCTTTACGGTAATGAAGATACTCAGGAGCCAATAGTCGACAGTTCCGGCTGTGAGGGAGATACGATGCAGGAGAAAAAGAGGATCTGCTATCGAGAAGAAGATGGTCTGCAAAGAGGGACGATGGTAAGAGAGATAGAACCTGTAAATGGCGACGATCAGAATACTTTTAGGATAGAAGACGGTGGTCGTAATATTGTCGTTGGAGGTTTACAGGTCTTCAAACATTGTGTAGCCGTGAACCTGTCATGGTGTTACAGTGGATGCCGGCTGCAGAGAAAATAGAATTCTAATAGGGTTAGGGTTTTGATCTGTGTAGTTGTGTATATCAACTCAAAGACGTGTGTTTGTGTGTTACATGCTACAGAAAATAGAGGTAACAAGAAGAAACAAACGTGGAGTAACATTAGTGTAAGATGAAAACGAAAAAATGAAATAGAAGAAGAAACAAAGTCGGAATACGTGAAAGTACCTTTTGCTTGATTGATTTGTAAGTCGTTTTTAGAAGCTTACTGTGATTATTTAAAGTATTGCATGCACAAACTATAGAAAGATGATAAGATCATGAAAATTTCAAATTTTAATATATTCCAGAATACTTATTTTCGATTGATATTTCCTGAATAGAAGGGATAATATTTTCACGCATTTCTCATCTGTTCCATTATATGCGTATATTGTTTGTTTGATTTACTTTTTGAAATTTAAAATGTTGAAATTGGATGGTTATGCAATATCGGTTGACTGATTCACGAATAATGCTTAATAGCATTGTACATTATGCATAATCAATTAGACCTCTTAATTTTAAGAGTTTCTATTTTTAGAAACCATATGAGACCATTAGATTTCGTGAGACCGGGAGACGCAATCCTAGCCACTCATTTTGGGTGTAAAACAAAAAAATTAAAATATAAAAAATAAATGAAAAAAATTGAAAAAAATATATTTAGTTATTATTTTCGTCATTTTTTTATTCAATTTTTTTTTTAAAAAAAAAAAAAAAGTAAAAAAATATAAAAAATTAACGTTTTTTCATATTATAGTAGAATATTACACTATTTTGTGTAATATTCTATTAGAATATGCAACATCCAAAAATATTCTATTAGAATATTTTTTTGATTTTTTCAGGTCTTTTTTCGATTTTTTTATTATTTTTTTGTAAATTCTTTTTAGATAGAATAAGTAGCAAAAATAAGTACAATTTTTTTTTTGAAAATTCTCATTATTTTAGCCTATTTTTTTTTTTTTTTAATTTTTGATCTCCAAAATGAGTGTCTAGTATTGAGTCTCCCGGTCTCAAAAAATTTAAATAGTCTCATTTGAACTTATATATATATATATATATATATATATATATATATATATATATATATATATATATATATATATGCAGAGTAAATTTCAATTGAGAACCTAAAAAAGCCTAGGAGCCTAAGAATCCATTTTATGAACTTTTTTTCTACACAATATTATTCAAAAAAAAAATATATACCAAAATTTTTGGTATGATGCATCTAGAAGATTTCAAAAACAAATTCAAAAAAAATCATTTTTTAATTTCTTTGCATTAGGGTTTAGGGTTTAGAGTTTAGCGTTTAGCGTTTAGGGTTTAGAAGATTTCAAAAAAAATCATTTTTTTATTTTTTTTATATGGGTTTAGGGTTTAGGGTTTAGAGTTTAGAGTTTAGGGTTTGGTTTAGGGTTTAGGGTTTAAAAATCTCTTAAGACGCTTTAAATAAAAAAATTGGATGCAATTTTTTTTGAAAAATAGTGTGCAGAAAAAAAAAGTTTATAGATTTCGAGGGTTTTTTAGGTTCTCTCATGATCTCGACCCTATATATATATATATATATATATATATATATATATATATATATATATATATATATATATATATATATATATATATATATATATATATATATATATATATATATATATATACAAGTTGGGGCTAGCTCACTTGGCTAACAATGTGATATTCTAACAAGGATGCCATGGGTTCAAACCCTGATACTAACATAACAAGGAGTAGTTTAGGAGTAGGAGTAGGATAGATTTGCCGTTCAAAAAAAAAAAAAAAAAAAAAAAATATATATATATATATATATATATATATATATATATATATATATATATATATATATATATATATATTGGTTAATAGCCGTTACACAACGGCTACATATGCTCGCACGACGCCAACAAGCCGCACGGGGTTCAAACCACGAGCTCGCCGCATGGGGGGGGGGGGGGGGTGTTCTGCACGGCCTCGCACCGGCTCGCACACGAGCTTGAGCTGCACACCGAAAGGCCTAAAGCCAAAATCAATATAATACAAGTTTTTGTAAACTCTTAAGGCTTGGGACCGGCCGAGTCCATATGGAGGATAAAAGACCATAATTTGTCCATTGAATGTTGTTGATGACCACATCATCTCCTTACATGATCGGGTCTAGCCATACAGTCATACTCATTTTCTTACAAGTCATTTGACAGAAGCAACTAATCTGACGTGGTTTTATCCAAGAAAGGCCAAAAAGAAGTGGAAAAAATTGCATCTTGCAACAAAAAATTCATCTGGACTTATCCACCATCTTACAAGTTATTTACAGAGGTGGTGAAACAGGTTGGCTATGGGTAACGGGCCAAAAGGCCCAAAACATGTAGGGTCGGGTTTGGCAACAAAGTTTGAGCAAGAAGTGAGTTTTAGTGAGGAGGTAGCATTCTGGTCTAGTCGACTTCTTTCAGTCTTTCTGTACCAACAATACAGTAGTATTGGAAATGGGAGGGCTAACTAAATCCAAATTAAACAAAAGTGTCAGACGTGATTGTGTAAAAAGAGACTTGATAATAGAAGCACAGCTCAAAGGTCACAAATAGATCTAGAAATAAATAATAACGAGTCTTAAAGCTGAATAGTACTGCCTTTGGTAACTCCTAAACCTTACCAAATAAATACATGATTAAAATGCTACAAAAGTACAAGGTAGCTAATATGTCAAAGATGGGTATGGGTCAAAAGAAACACATAAAAGTGTAGATATCATTAAGGTTGTTCATTAATCATATAAATCGAAATGTTTAATTGAGTAATTTTGATTAGATTATATGTTTCAGGTATTTGGATTTGTGGGTTTTTAAACCGAATTATTATTTTGGATTTTGGATTGATTTTGGTTATTAAAATAAGTATAGTATCTGAATAATAGTTATATATTTATTATTTATATTTAATTATTTTAAAATATGTCGTTATTTATTCATAGACAAATTTTCAAAAAAGACACTAAATTTTAATAAAAATTCGATTTTAACACTGTCTTATTTTTTTCAATTAAATCATTAAGTTTTCGATTTTTCTTCAATTAAGTCACTATGTTTTTAATTTTGTTTCAATTTTGACAATTTGATCCGTCAACTCAGCTGTCTGACGTAGCATGTTGATGTGTCAATATTTGATGATATGACGCTGACATTACATGATGACGTGACATGATGATGTGATGTAACACCCGGTTTTTAATAAAACATCTTCATTTAAATAAATATCAATTTATTCAATAATTAACATTTTGAAGATATTTAGAAATCATTTTAAACATCAATTCACCGCATGAATCCCCAATTAAGCAGCATCAGTGTGTACTCGTCATGCCTGGCCGTCATTTCCACCTGTACAACCTGAAATGGTAATTTAATAGGGAAGGATAAGCACACGGCTTAGTGAGCTCCAACGACTACACAGCATATCAGTTACACATACTTTACCCCTAACAGGAAAAATACAACCACACGTCACATAATCTGCTCTACCCAGTATATTGGATTATAACCTCCTATACGTATCTGCTCAGTAAATCTAATTCCCTTGCTCAGCACTTAAAGTCGTGCATACCCTGTACGTCGAGTCATGCGTATCTGCTCAGTGTATTTTGCACGTATCTCTATATTACTCAGTACGTCGAGCCCACACACACCATAACCCAACCTATACAATTATAACAGAAAGATATATATCAATAATATACACACAACTTGGTACCATTTACCAACATCTTATAAACATCTTATAAGCACACAAAATACAGTAAAGGACATATAACGTCCACACTATGTAGTGAGAAACTCATCTGATTATAGTCGACTACATCTTTTATCTCTGCTTCGTATTCACTCTTTAATTAAGATTGGCGTTTTCGCAAAGCCTTGGCACGTTTCCCGTTCCGCTCTTCCAACACTTCCCGAGCACCTCGTTACCAGCTACCGCTCGCTCCTAACTCCTCCCAACCTATTTTCCTCACCAGAACACTCCTCGATATCGTAAGGTTGTTTGGTGTTTGTTGTGGGTTGAAATGGAGAAGTTGGGCCTCTATTTATAGGGCTTGAAAACACTATTCACGACGTCATCACGACGTCATCACGCCGAAGTTACTATTCACGCCGGAGTTACTATTCACATTTTTTTTTGTTTTGAAAAACGGTCGTTACATGTGACAGAAACTTGGAAACCTCCTATGATGATTTTGCATATGTGTAACTTTTAACCAGGAAACCTCCTAAGAGGACTTAATGAATAGGTAAAAATGGACTTTATGCCCCTCGAAGGCAAAAAAGAAAAAAACATTAGGGACATTTTAAACTAACAACCAATAGTTGGTTGGGCTACAGTGACATTTTGCCTAACTTTTAACCTGGAAACCTCCTAAGATAACTTAATGAACATGTAAAATGAACTTTATGCCCCTATAATGCCAAAAAAAATTATGGACATTTTAAACCAACAACTGATAGTTGGTTGGGCTACAGTGACATTTTGCCAAAAGAATAACAATAAATAGTACATCGTCTTGTAGTTGTTCTTTAACAATATTTTGACATCTATGAAAGAATGCTTCTTGTCTTCTTTACGGGTTTGTGTTTTTTAGATGAATTATCAATCATCCATAGGATTTGGGATGGAAAATAAATTTAGTTTCTTTGATTGTGTTCATTATTCTTAAATATGTATTATATGGAGATTGCATTAGTCGTTAGTTAACCATGGCATTTGTCATATGATAATCAAATAATCAAAATTCTATGTCCTAATAAATAAAAGATTTCAAATTGTAAGACATATATGGAGTGTGTTGCTTCATAGTGACTTTACGAAGAGACTTCAACGTATGTAAAAACATGTGAGACAGTGTCTAGTAGACTCAGGACACATTAACATTCACCCTTTAAAGATGGAGGTTCGCTGAAAATATACACAAATATGTTAAGTCATAGAATAAGACTCCAAGGTATGTAAAGACATTGAGAGTTTGTATATTTGTAATGCAATAGTGTTTACATTTATCCTCTAATTTATTAAGATTCATAATATTTTGTCTAAATTATCTAACAAATTATAATATATTTTAGAGTAAATTACAATTTTGGTCCCTATGGTTTGCATGAAATTTCACTTTTGGTCATCCTTTTGGATTTTCACGCTGATGGTCCCTGTGGTGGCAAAATTGTTACAGATTTGGTCCCTGTGGTACCCTTGTGTACATGAAAAGACCAAATTGCCCTTTACAATTTTTTTTCCTTTTCTTATAATTATTTTTATCATTTTACTAATTAAAATTAAAAAAAAAATACAACCACTACATCTTCTCCGGCAGCGTATTCATCCGTGAGCCATTTTTATAGACAAGATTGAATCAAGATCCTCTTCTCATCTCCGACCACCATCTCCGGTGATCTTTTACGCATTTACATAGCCAGTAATCGTGGTCAAACCCGTTTTCGTCTCCTCCAGATGAACACTCTTTCGCCTCCTCTAGATGAATGCCTCGTGATCAAACCCGTTTTCGTCTTTGAAAATTACCCAAATCGTTCTCAGTTTTTCCCCTGAAATTGACAAATAAAATGCCATATACAACGATTAAAGAATTGAAAATTGATAACTCTTACCTGTTGTGGCTCCGCTGGCCGTTTTCAATCAGGTACTTGATTATGGGTGGTAACTGGATTGTCATTCCAGGCTGTGAACACATCGCTGAACACATCGTAATTAGACTTACAGAACCAGTGCTAGAAGCTTTCTTTAGAGCAGTGTCTAAGCAAATCGGTGCATAGATGTTGTATATATCAACATCTCCCATCTCATCCCAAGCTTTGTGCGTGATCTTGTTACACATTTCAGAGCTCGATTTCAGTTTAGGATGGGGAACTGTAGCAGATGCCCTAATGTAACACCAAGATACTCTTTATATGTAAATATAATAAAAGGGTAAATTGGTCATTTTACCTTAGAAGGGTAATTTGGTCTTTTAGACAGAAAAGGATTTGATTTGTAATAATATTTTGAGTTTTGGACTTAAAATGTTATAAATATAAGTTTTTGTCATAAAATTTGACAAATGTGGAAAAAGTTCAAGATATGGAACTCCAGGGGCTAAACTGTAAATTCTGGAGGTATAAAAAGGGGAAAAGTTTCCCCACATGTGCAGAAGCTTGGAGAAGCTACGGGAGAGGGTTTTTGGCTGAAATCTTTGGCAAGTTCTTGAAGAATTGAAGCTGAAAATCGGATCGGTACTAGGAATTGGAAGTTTCAAGTGATTAAAGGTTAGTAATTGTATCTCTAACCTAAGTTTTTGTGTATTCTTCAAGAGAGGAACTTGATGACTGAAATTTTAGTCAAGATCCATGAAGTTTTATGACTTTAATCTTCCAATAAGTCATGTGATAAGAACATATCTCAAAAATATGAAAGTAGGTTGCTATTGTTAAGGAAATTAGGTTTTGATCAAGAACCCTAGATTATGAGTTCTTATGATCAAACTGATTCCAATGGTTTATAATGAGTTCTAGATGTTGTGTTGATTGAAATAAATCAGTAGAAGCAATTATAACTTGGTAATTTCGATTTTGGACCAAAATTGTGACAAACGGGAAATTCTTGAAATGGATTGGAATCACCAATTCTATTGTTTAAAACTTGATATTAATGAAGGGTTTTGGTCCTGGAACAATTCCCAGTGGTTAAGTCATGTATTAAGGGTTTAAAATGGGAAAAATGGGGATTTGTAGCATAAAAATCGGATTTCTGGTCTGTTCCCAGGAGATCGGGTCGCGATCTCTAAGGAGATCAGGTCCCGATCTCCGCCAGCAACAAAAAAAAAATTCAGCATTCTGTTAAGAGAAGCTTTGAAATTCCAATTTTGGAATTTGATGCTAGACTTGTCCGTTTGACCTCAAATTTTAAACATAGGTCTAATATGGTGTGAAACTTCATGGAAAATTATCAAAATGAGAATACGACCTCCTGAAGGTACTGTAGTAGAATACGCGTATTTCGGGAAGTGTATTAAATTTTTATAACGATGGTTATTGCTCGAAAATGATTGGAAATGGTGTTATATTAGACTCTTATACATTAGAGTCAATTAAAGTGATTGTTAACCTATAATCATTGTGTATACAAATGAATATATAGGTAAAGGACAAATTGTCGTAGCGCGTACAAAAAGGCAAGAACCAACAGGAACTAGTTGTAGTGATCATCAAGGTGAGTAATCTCACTTATATCTGATGTGATAAGTGTTGGGTGAACAGTTGCAGATGGAAACAGTATTGGGGACGAATTTGACATCTTTAATGATGAAATAAAAGACAATACCAGATAAGTCGTGCGTCTGAAAGAGACAAGAACGGAGCTGTGAGTCAACAATACGACAATACCAGATAAGCCGTGAGTCTGCTATAGACAAGAACGGAGTTGTGAGTCAACTTTAAAAATGCAATACCGGATAAGCCGTGAGTCATTGATATGGCAAGAACGGAGCCGTGAGTCTAGGCAAAAGCGGGGCAAACCCGTGAGCCATATGCGATCATATGTCATGAGATAATGCATATTTGATTTGTATAGAGATTTTATTCTTATACATATTGTTGCAGGTTTGATTACTCATTGGACTTTATAGCTCACAGTGTTTATTTGATATGTCCCTGCAGGTGAGCGTGACCCCGCTAAGGGGAAAGACAAAGTCCGTGACTAGGGACTAAGTAATGTTGAAGTAGCAGCCCGGCTTGAAGGATGTATAATACTAGTATATTGTAATCCTTGATACTCTTGTGCCTGTTTGTATTAACTAATACCCCTTTGGATATGGTTTTAAATGTAAAATATGGGTTTGAAAAATAAAAAAATTTTATGGGGTGTTTTGTTAATAAGCCGGGTGTTACACCTAATTCCGTTATCGGATACGAAACTGGTGAACCATAATTGGGGGTCGAAGGAGTCGAGTATGAATGAGGTGGAATTGGGATTTAGGGAGGCTACAAAACAATTGATGAACGAACGCGTCATCTCCCGATGATAAATCATCATCTAGAATTCCGACGCCGGTGAGCTGAAGGAAGAGGCGTCGTCTGGTAGTGTTATGAGAGGTAGGGGATGAGAAGTTGGGACGGTTGTTAAGTCGATCGATGATGGATTTTCCGGCAGGGTGGTTATCAGTGACGGAAGTGACGAAGATGAAGGCGGTGGTTTGCTTCAGGATTTCAGGGGTCGTCCGGCCAGTGGTTCTCCAATTTTGTATCCGATCAACAACAAAGAAAAGAAAGAAATCGGAATACGGACTAGGGGGTGGGTTTGAGAAGGGGGGGGGTATTTGGGTATTTTTATTATATTTTTAATTATGAATATGATAAAAGAAAAAAGAAAAAGAAATTAAAAAGGGTATATTGGTCTTTTTACATGGCCAAGGGACCAATAGTGTAAGCAAAAGTGCAGTTCAGGGATCATGAGCGTGAAAAACCAAAAGAATGACCAAAGGTAAAATTTCGTGCAAACCACAGGGACCAAAATTGTAATTTACTCTATATTTTATAAACTAGATTGAGCCCGTGCTTCGCACGGGCTTGACTGAAACTTGATAAGTATATTAATTAGTTTATCAGTTGTAATGTGAGGATTAGATGTTTAACTTACATAGTCCATATATTGGTTGAAGTCCAGCTAGCTTTGCATATGACATCGACTGCCAAAAGAATAGAAAAGAGAAATAAGTAAAAGATCCAGCGGTCAGTTGAAGAATACAGAAAGAAATCAGATGTTTACGGAATTTACTTGAATTGGAATTTACCATATACAACATAGCTTGTATCATTAGAGTAGTGTGTTCGCTGTTGCTTCGAATGCTTCTTTAACTGTAAAATGAAAAACCGATTTCAAGGCTAACCATTTAATTCCGTGATTTTTAAATTTTTGTAATAAATATTAGATAGAAATTAGTTAATTAATTGATATAAAATAAACAGAAAAATGTGATAACTATAAATCGGAAAATGAGACAAAAATTCACAATCTAAATAAATTTAGACACAAAAATCAAAGAAAAAAGACTGATGATTTAGTACCTGGGCAGATGTGATTGCATTAGAACCACTATGGTCATCCAAATAATACTCAATGGTGTTCAAGCTTGAAGAGGCATTTGGCTACTGATTATTTTCTGCAGATTTCAAACATTTGAAAAACATTATAACAAAAATCATAAGACCAAAACCCCAACAAATGGATTGAAACACAATTAAAGAAAGAATAATAACTTGTCACAGGAACCTTGATGGATTCTATCATCGAATTCCATCAATTTCATGTTCTTCGCATCAATATGAAGTATAGTTAGGACTTGATCGAGAGAAGGAGATACATGATTACAAACAATTTGAGTAGAAAAGAGTCACTACGACTCGGTAGCGGATTCCGTCAATTCAGATTTTAGAAGGAGGTCCTGTGACAACATATTCAGATTATGAAAGTCTGCTTATGAATATTTTATCACTAAGTGCCGGTGTTAGCACCACATATTGAATTTTAGTTTAGTGACCTACTTGATACCGAAAATTACCTAACATAGGTGAAATGAAATAGTTGGTTGCATAAACGTCTTCGCAAAGAACAAAAACTTCAAAGATTGAGACAGCACCATATGCATTGCCAACCTAAAAATTCAACACATCATTTGTTAACATCTCTGCCCACAAGTAACCTTAATGCCATTTATCTAAAGAAGATTGAAGTCAAGCCAAATCTTGGAGGTCAAATGAAAAATAAAGAACCAAACAGACCTTATGCAACTCGATTTGTGGGAAAGCACTTTCTTCAATGAAGCCATGAAGAAGTTTTCACATTGTTATAGTTCATTAGTATGTGCAAATACTCCATCTAAAATTTCAACCCAAGTTAGAAGCTACATACTTGGCTTGTTTAAGGAGCTAAACTATATAGGTTTTACAGTCTTTGATTTTCTATAAAGTGGGAAGTTTCGCATTTAGCTTACTCACATGAACTAAGATCACTCAATAAACACAAACGCTTAACTAAATGAATGGAGATAGTTAATGAAATCGTATCCTAATGATCAAACCTATGGTTCCAACTCCCAATCATTCACTGGGAAGGCAATCTGCATAAAAGAAGATTACAGGAATGCATAAAAAGCAAAATCAGTAAGAAGAAAAGACATTTTCACCTGAATACAGATAATTAGGTTGGCTTGAAAACTTGAACTTCATTAATATGTCAGACAACTATATCTGCATTGTAAGAACCCGCAAAAAAAGGTTGTAAAAGGGTAAAATGGTCCTTTGACACATTACAAGACCATTATGTAAAATAATATGTATTTGTGGAATAATATGATAAGAAATAAGAGTTTATGTGAAATTTAGAGTTTTACCGTGTGAATAGTGAAATTTGACCAAAAAGGGCAAAATGGTCATTTGACATGAAAATGACCAAATTGCCAAGGAAATGTTAAGTTGGAAGTTAATGAAACATAAATTGTAAAGTTATGAACTCTTGGGCCATTTTTGAATAAAAGAGAGAAGCTAGGGGACTAAAATGCAAATGTTTTATAACAATTAAAAATATAAATAAGAGAGTTATTACTCTCCTTTGTCCAGAAACCAGTAGAAGAATCCAGAGAGAGCTAGAGAGAACGAGAGGGAGAGCACGGGAGGAGAAGAGGCTTGGGAAAATTCAGCAAAGGAATCAAAGGAACACTTGGAATTGGTGATTCCAAACATTGAAGGGTAAGAATTTCTTGTTCTAAGCTCCAAATCTTGAACGAGAGTTGATTCTCAACTTCTGATTTTCCAGAATTCATGGTCTTAATGGAATCATCTTGCTCAAAATCATCCATCTAACATGTTCTAAACCTTGAATATGTTAAAAACCAAGAAATGATGATTTTGCTCAAGAACCCTAATTCACGGGTCTACATGATCAAGACCAGTTTTTATGGTTTTGTTGAGTCCAAATGATCACTTAGGATGTATTAAGACACTCCTAAGTGGTTAATTTCAAAAACTTGGATTTTTAGTGAAAATATCAAAAAACGGGTTTTCAAAGAATTGGAATTGGAATCAGTGATTCCATGGCTTAAAACCTGATGTAAAGCAAGGGTTTTAGTCATGGAATGATAGTAAAATGATTTAGATAAGTATTAAGCACTTAATAGGTCAAAATAGAGGTCTGCAGCTCAAAAATTGGACTTAAAACCAAGTCTGCAGGTCAAGCACGAGTCGTGCTTATTTACCTCATGAAATGCACGAGTCGTGCTCAGCATTTAAGCCTAGAAATAGCAATATACTATGTGTACGAGTCGCGCTTTCTATAGCACACAAAGACCACGAGTCGTGCTCTTGCTGGGCAGCAGTCTGTCCAATTTTTAAGACTTGAACTTGATGCTAGGCGTATCCGTTTGGTCTGTAACTCATACCATAGCCTTAAAATGGTATGAAAACATGTGGGAAGTTGTTAAATTCGTAATCCGACCTTGCGGAAAAACCATTGTAGCGGCAGTGGCCAAACATCAAGCTATTGTTAAAACTTGATTTTTGGAACTTGAGCTAGACTTGTCCAATTAACTCCAAATTTGAAACACAAGTCTAATATGACCTAAGATTTCATGGAAAAGTGTCGGAACTGAAATACGACCCCTCGGGGGTACTGTAGCAAAATACGCGTATTTCGAAGAAAATTATAAAATGAGTTTATTAATGGTTATCTATTTAGTATAACCTGAAGTTGAGTCGTATGAGACCTTAGAACTGTAGAGTCAGTTGTATTATGTAATTATTAAGTATATATACGTGATACTTGTGTAGGAGGTGCTTCAAATACCATGGGGCACGGAAAGGGGAAAGGTGTACGAGAAGTTTAGTGAGTTATAGCTACACCAAGGTGAGTATGTGTGGACTTTTTGTACATAGCAAAATGATATTTTCAGAAAAAGAGTTTTCCAAATACTTTTGAATGCTAAAGTTGGAAAATAGTTTTTAAAGTAGCTCTATACAAGGGCTAAGTGTTTCAAGCAGATTTTTAAGAAGTATAGTTTGCAAAGTATTTTGAAAGAAGTTCCTTATGTGAACTAAGATGTCAAAATCAGTTTTGAAAGTATTTTCAGTAAAGAGTTATAAAGTGTATGAGTATGAGTTATTTATAGATTGTGTCCCATTTTGACCAATTTGAGATGTAATGAGATAAGAATTAAAGAAAGAAAGAAGTAAGAGCCAGTTGTCCGGACTAGGATCACCCACATAATCGGGGGATCAGAAGACACTACTGGGATGGTACCTCCCGTTGCGAAGTAGTTGTCTAGCTTAGTATACCCTTGTGCTTGAATCCGTTCCAAGTCACAAAGGGGAGACAGAATGAGCATAACCTAGCGGGCGGATCTGTTCTGTCCCGCGAGGGGAGCTAGTAGAATGAATTAAACTAAATTAATTCATGAGTTTCAGTTGGTCACAAGTAAATGAGAAAAAAAGCAGTTAAAAGAAGGAAAACAGTTTTTAAAGAAAGAAATCAATTTTGAGAAAGAATACAGTTTTGATAAAAGAAAGTAGTTTTTGAGAGAGAAAGTAATTTTTGAGTTCTGAAGATAGAAAAGAAAAGAGATTTGAGATTTATTATGAAATAAGTTCTAGTAGTTTACTAGTTTATAATTCAAGTTTTAAAGCAGAAAAGTTTTGGGTCTAAAACCCATATTACTCACGAGACTTTATGTCTCACGTATTATTTTTTTTAATGCTATGTACTTAGGTGAGATGAACAGGAGCTGGAGTGGGACCAGTATGAAATACAGTAAGTTTAAATTATGGTTTTCTGTATTAAGTCTGTAATACCCTTGAGAATAAATTTGTAAAAAAAAAAAAAATTAAGTGACTTTTTCATAGTCACGCTTTGTAAGATAATTGTATTATAAACTGTATTAAATTACGGCTTGAGAAAGGAGTGTTACATGCATAACTGTAATGAACATATTACATATTAATCAAATGATCCATAACAACTCATTATCTGTTGAGTTCTTATAATGATTAGCTTTTTTTGAGTGCTAATTTTTCACAATGTTTATCTTTTTAAGCATAAAATAAAAAAATAATCTGGATATAAAAAGAAAAGGCTGGCCTAATAAAACAATAAATAAAAAAGACACCGAATAATTTGATGACACTCTGTATTAGATAAGAACACACCACAAGACACAAATAAACAATTCAGAATCTGTCAACATATCTCTGATGTTTCCGGAATATACAGACCCTAATCTAATTATAAGTGAGAAAGTAATTACCTCTACACATTCTAAGATTGTTGCACGGTGTCTTTGAACTGGTTAATGATTTACTGAAACTGCTTTCATCAACATGTTTAACGCAACATATCTGCAATATAAAGTATTAATTTAATATTAACGAATTGATTTCAATTTTCAATTGGAGGGAACACACTACGATTAGTTTCAGAATACGTACTCTTTTATTGCCTCCTCCAGCATCAGCAAACCCGTAAACCAAACCAAGCCGTTGAAACCCTAGGTAACGCTCGGACAAATCGATGTACTCGGAGACCGGTTGGTCCCAATCAGACGCTCTATTGTTCACCTCCTCTTCTGATGCTGCAAAATATCAATGAATTTCAAGGTTAATTTGAGAGATTGAAGTGAGAAGGTAACCATGTGCCTTTCATGAAGAAGGCTTGAGGATTTTGGGGGATTTGGAGAGCCGAATCCATGGCGAATTCCGGTGAAGTTCTGTGTGTGCGTGAGAAGGAAAAGCGAAAAAGGGAGAGAGGAGGAGACTGTCTGAGTTTTCAGTATAACTTGAATACGAACCATCACCAAAATAATCTCTAAAATTAAATAAACCTTTTATAGGTAGAAGAAGAAGCCATTGGAGAGACGATGATGAAGATGAGAGGATTCTCCCTCTATCTTTATCCTTTTCTTGTTGTGTTTACGTAAGACCTCGTTTTATCACATATATAAAACCCAACCACTAAACAGATGAAAAACTGAGATCGGCTAGGGTTTTTTTTTAGCAGGAGAGATTGAGAGAAAGAAACGACTGTTCTAGAAGCACAGTCCAAGGGAGAGGGTGAAGAAGAGACGTGCTCGACTCGCACACACAGACGACTGCTCCGATGACGCTCTTTCTATCACTCAATTTCACCCCAAACTGGCGGATTGAAAACACATGACCGCCACCGCCATCATCAGCCTCCCAGGTCGTCGTCGGCTCGACCCTGTCGCTATGTCGTCGTCTACAGATAATAGTGGGAAGTTCTGGGTGTAATGGATGACGATTGGGAAGATGCAGAGCAAAAAGGATGAAGCAGACGCACAGTGAAGAGGTGGCAAAAGGGAAAGTATCGGACGAAGCAGGAGGTGGACAAGAACGTGTCAGCCAAGAAGAGGGCAAAAAGAAGCACCCCGCTTAAAAACCGGAAACCCCCTACCCCCACCAAACCTTCTAGAAACCCCTTGCAATTCATTTATATAATAATTAAAAGTGTTCAGGTTTCTTTTTATAAATTAAAACTACAATTTTGTAGCAATCGTTTATGTTCTTTAAAACCCTCTCCCATTTCTGCCATAAAACCGATTTTTCTTATCCTTTGTTCGTCTCTCTGGTTCGAAGAGGAGTAGGGTTTAGCTACAACGATTCTGCAAAATCAGGTGATTACTTACTTATTTACTTACACACCCAACCATTATATCGTGTGATTTCATAAATAAACCATGGATTCTTTCTGCGCATACGTAAAATTGGGCATTTCCGAATGAAATTCTCTCGTTTCATAGAAGAAAGAAGCTAAACCTTTAAGATGGTTATGTTACATTCACCAATTTTGGGTCCTAAATGTATATCTTCGAAGCCACTAGTCTTATACTTGAACTCGATTAAAACCTTTACACACTTACGATTCACGGATTCGAACCCTTCTTTCCCTAATGATAGACTCTACCATGGATTCCTTCTTCCCAAAAAGAGCTGTTTTTCTGCTGGTGTCAACCTAAATAAAGACTTTCGCGTTATCAAAGTGGTTGATGATGATGACGATGAAGTAGTGGAGCAAGATAAAGAGTCGAATTTGGATTGGAAAGACGAATTTCTAGGACAAATTGATCCGCCAAATAAGAAAAAACAAAAAGAAAAATCCGAATTGCTTGAAGAAACAGACACCGCAGATTGGTGTGTAAGAGCTAGAAAGTCTGCGCTCAGGTCAATTCAAACCAGGGGTTTGACCACCGCCATGGAAGATCTTGTCACCAAGAAGAAAAAGAAGAAGAAGATTAAGAAGAAACTAGTTGTTAACAAGAAAAATTCCGTCAAGGAACTTTCAATTTCAGATTCTGATGAAGAAGACGAAGAAGAAGACACTGAATTAAACATTGAAAACCTTTTAGATGATGATAAAGACCAACTTTTAAGAAATGTAGGTATAATTGCAGGTGGAATGTTCAATGAAAGGAAAGAGAAAACAATGAAAACATTTGCAGAAAAACTTTCCCAATTTTCAGGCCCATCTGACCGTAGAAAAGAGATAAATTTAAACAGAGAAATTGTGGAAGCACAAACAGCAGATGAAGTACTGGAAATAATCTCAGAGATGATAATGGCAGTTGCAAAAGGCTTAAGTCCTTCACCTTTATCTCCATTAAATTTAGCGACAGCAATACATCGTGTCGCTAAAAACATGGAGAAAGTTTTAATGACAAGAACTCACAGACTCGCATTTGCAAGACGTCGGGAAATGTCCATGCTTGTGGGTATGGCCATGATGAATCTTCCGGAATGTTCCGCTCAAGGCATCTCGAACATCGCGTGGGCCCTATCAAAAATCGGAGGCGAGCTTCTTTACGTGTCGGAAATGGACCGAGTTGCTGAAGTGGCATTGACCAAGGTTAACCAGTTCAACTCACAAAATGTCGCTAATGTTTCTGGTGCTTTTGCGTCTATGCAACATTCCGCTCCAGGGTTATTTTCGGAATTATCGAAAAGAGGTTCGGAAATTGTCCACACTTTTCAACCACAAGAACTTGCTCAAGTGCTATGGGCTTTCGCGTCACTTTCCGAGCCCGCGGATTCGTTGCTTTCGTCTCTTGACGATGTTTACCAAAACGCCCTTCAGTTTCGGTGCAAGAAAACGTCGAATGTGAACGTTGAAGATGTAAACGCGGGAAAAGATTTCCCGGTTCTTGAATTCAACAGGGACGAAATCGGAAACATATGTTGGTCGTATGCTGTTCTCGGGGAAATAAACCGGAAATTCTTTTTGAATATTTGGAAAACACTCGAGCAATTTGAAGAGCAAAATGTTTCGGAACAATATAGGGAAGATATTATGTTTGCTACACAAGTTCAACTTGTGAACCAGTGTTTAAAAGTCGAATACCCGCATTTATCATTGTGTCTTAAAAGTGAAATTGAAGATAAAATTGTGAAAGCGGGAAAAACTACACGTTTTAATCAGAAAATTACTTCTTCGTTTCAAAAAGAAGTCGCGCGTCTTCTTGTTGGAACCGGTGTTGATTGGACAAGAGAATATGTTGTTGATGGGTACACTTTGGATGCGGCTTTGATCGATGTGAAAGTTGCATTGGAGATTGATGGGCCCACACATTTTTCAAGGAATTTAGGTCGGTGGTGTGAGGTTTTTACTTTGTGAATAATTTGTGTTGTGATTTATAAATCTGAATTTTTTATTTTTTGTTTTGTATTTTGGATATAGGAAATCTTTTAGGGCATACGGTGCTGAAAAGGCGGTACCTTGAAGCAGCTGGTTGGAAAGTTGTATCGGTATCTCACCAAAAAGTGAGTTTTATTATTTTATATGGTATTTGATTTTTGGGAAATTGTTGTTATTTAGTTTGGATATAGACTTATAGTTATATGTGAAATGATTTATTTTTTATTTTATGTTGTGTAGTGGGAAGAACTTGAAGGGAGTCATGAACAGTTGGATTACTTGAGAGAAATTCTTCAAGACTACACCAATATGAAGCTGCAAGAACTGTGAATGTAGGTTTTCAGCTAAATTGTAATTTACAGGAGAGCTAGTTTTTATGTGTATTTGGGGTTTTAGCCTTTTGGTTATATGTGTAAAATAATATATTAGCAGTTGATTGATTCACATTTACCATTTAGGGAGCATGGATGTAATGTTATTTGTAGTTTTAGTATTGATTCTGAGCACAAAATGGAATACAATGTTTCCGCGGAATGAATGCTTTTTGGTTCTTCTAGAAAAAAAATGTTCCATTGTAAAATATCCAAAGTCCAAACCATTGAGAATTTATACTTGAAATGTCGGTGTGTTTATTAGAAAGATACGCTTTCCTGAGAAATACAGTACCACTTCAAATCACAAACTGATTCCATGTTCTTGGAAGTAAAAGGTGGGGGTTTTTTTTTTTCTTTTTACTTTTGAGTCGGTGTATAGAAAAAGACTGATAATGACGTTTGTCCAGATAAAATGTTATATATAGTATGGTATACATAATGTCTATCAAGTCTACTTTTGATGGATTAAATAAACCTATACGAATGAGAATAAATAACCATTTTAGCCTAATATTAAAAAAAAAAAAAACAAATTTCACGATATTCGTCAATTTTAACAAGGAGAGAGTTGGGAGGGGAAAAGGGGGAAATAGGTAAAGGGTTAGTGTCAGAATACATGAAGCCAGGTTTTTGACTTAATCCGTTAAGTCACTCTGTCAATATTAAGACTATGTTTCGAATCAAAACTACGTTCGACAGATTAGTTGAAAAGTTAGCTCACAGCTGAAAAGCTAGCAGATACCTAATAAATAAATGACGTTTGGTAAATATTAATTAATAAGGTAGCTACAACATTAAAATGACTTAAAAGAGTACGTAGAAAATGAGTTTTTTTATAACTAATTAATGGTATATCTTGAAGAAAAAGCTTTGTAAACTCGTTGAACCGCTAGTCTAAGTAGCTTTAAAAAACTAGCTTATAAACTACATTTTGGCTTCCACACATGACAACCAAAAAAGTTTAAAAAATAAGCTAGCTTTGAATTCGTCAAACATAGCCCAAGTAAAACACAAACAAACATGTATAACTGTCTAGATTAATTCCTTAACTCACTAAGTCCATTAATCAATAGAAACAACACCCGGACCCGGATCTCCTAAATCCCAACATGCCATTACAAAGAACTCAAAAGAATTATAAAGGGCACCGAAGAAATGACACTTTAGGCTTTCAACTTGGAGCTTTTGCTCTTCATATGGAAAGTTTATACAAATGGGCTTTTCTTCTAGCAACCTTTAGGTTGGTGTACAAAATCCTGACCCCAACGCATCATGTAAGATGTACGTCAAGTATATACAACAATTCACCAAGGAAGGTAACATATAAGCCTAATGCCCACAAGAAGCCCAATCCACATTGGAACTGAAACTCTCACACAACAATACAACTATTGAGACTTGATTCCTTGTCTCTTTCTCCAAAGATTGATCTCTTAAATTACCAAAACCAGCAAACAATTTAGACACGCATGATGGCGAATTGATGATTGGCAATTTATACTTGAACAATATACTTAAACAATGATGGCGAATTGATGATTGACAAAATACTTCATTCTTACACATTAATTACAATATACTTAAATATCTAGTCCTTGAGTTTTCAGATAACATTTCAAATTTTATAACCAATGTCCAAACTTCACATCGTGCAACACCAATCAAAATTAAGAATACAAGTACACAAACATCATGATCCTTATCTAATCCAACAATTCAATATTTCTTTTTGACCAACTACCAAAAAACAAATCTTAATTCAATGCCTCCTTTGTTTTGCACGTTTCCGCGAGCTTTTACCTTTGATCTTCCATTTATCAACCCCGCCTGGCTGGTTTTTCTCTTCAATCTCTCGAACCTTACGTTTTCTGTAAATTGCATAAAACAATCAACACAACTTCCAAAACTCTATTTTTCTCATTAATTCCAAATTAAATAACTTCTACACGTAATCTCACCTGTAAACTTTAAGTGATTGATCAGATAGTAACTCATCAGCTAGAGTTGCCTTCCTTTCTCTCTTTGTAAGTCTAGAAGTGAAATATTCTGATACTGGCTCCACAACCGTCCCAACCTAATAATTTCAAATATTATGTCACTAATCTTATAAATTATAATCTCAATAAATGATGCGTTTTTCTATATTAATGGAAATACCTGGAAATATTTTGGGAATGTGTTTAATTTGGAGTCACCTTTCTTGTAATGCCTCTTGGGATCAATCACATTTCGCAACTACAAATACAAAGAATGTTAGAAAGTGAAACAATTTATGATTTTTGCAATTTAATTAATTAATTTATTAAGAATCAAAACTTGAAAATGTTAAATATTGGAACCTTTAGCAACTGAAGATCTTTTTTCAACTCAGGTGTGAGAGTAGGGGCAGGCATATCAAACCTACATAAACATATTCACTGTCCCTATTAAGTCTATTAAATAAAAAAGAAATAAAATGCTTAAGAATGTGAACATACCAACTTTTTCCTGTTGTGTCTTTGACTTGTTTTTTGAGTAACTTGTTGACCTTTTTTGGGTCGTTAGGTGGAACAAATAGTCCATCAATAAGTTCTGAATTGGGTTTATATAGCAGACTACTTTCTGGTATATTTTGTGACTTGTTATTGGACCCACTTTTTGTACCAAAAAATAAAGAAGGTAGCTTTGGTTCCCATGAAAGACCAATTATTTTCTTATCTTCAGGCATTCTGACTTTCTGTTAGCCTCTAGCACTTCAGTAATCTCTACTGCAAATAAAGCATTTGGTAATTGTTTGAATTTACAATGTACAGTCAAAGAAAATACTATGTACAATGGTGTAACAGCAATGAACGAAAAAGATGCTAATAATGGTGTAATAGCAATACGATTAAAACTAAGTTTTCTAATTTCGTCAAGCAACGATTAGCAATTCAAGTTTTGTAATAAACACCAACTTATTTGAAATTGTCCCAATTAACACACCCTAACAAAATATTAGCTAAGTAACGATTAACGAATAACAAAGGTTTTCAACGAACTGCGACTTATATTAACATTCTCGCAGCTAACAAACCTGACAATTAACAATAAATAAATACACAACTAAAGATTAACAGTTAACAAACAACAATACCTCAAAATTCGAAATCTCTTTACCAGCGCTGGCGGCAGCAGCGGCGGGCGGACTGGGGTAACTAAACAGGCCCTGCAGGCGGTGAGGCGGAGCACGGTGGCAGCGGGACCGGGGGCGGAGGCGGCGGTGCGTAGAGTGAGAGACAAAGAGAGGGCTGAGGGCCTGCGTTTTTCCTTCTTCCTCCGGGGGCTGTGGGTAACGATTGATATTAACCGGGGATGTGCAAATATTTCATTGGGGTGGGCCCTGTTAGACCAAAACAGACCGGTCCATTGATCTAAAGGATCCTGTACAATAACAAAAAAATGGGCCTTTAGATATAATTTTTTTTATTTATAATCAAAATTTATTAATACTACTTATAAAAATAATCAAGAACGAAATAATCATATTAATAAACTAAAACTAAAACTTTGATCTATTATGCACATAAATCGTACTATAGACGTAGGGTATATATATATATATATATATATATATATATATATATATATATATATATATATATATATATATATATATATATATATATATATATATATATATATATATATATATATATATATATATATACTAGTTGTAAGACCCGTGTATTACACGGGATGACAAAAAAAAATTGTTAAATATAAAGATCTAAATATTAATAATTATAAATAACAAAATTTCCATAACATATGACGAAATCGGTGGATATATAGGTAATTAAATTACGCACTAAAACAATATCATTGATAAACTTTAAACAATTATAAACATTATAAAATTGTAGATGCAATTTTGGCTTCATTAATGTTGGACATATTTTCCAATTTCATTAACTATGACTTCGTTTATGGCGGCTTTTAATCACTTTTGGGTTCCTGAGGTGAAAATCTGAAATAACCCGTATACTACACGGATTGTTAAATTAAAATAAATAAATAAATTACACCTATATGAGTATAAATACAAACTTCAAATTCTTCATATTGGCCTTTGTAGCGGCATCAAGTAGTTTGATTCAGCAAATAGTTTCCGTCGACGATTAGTGTCCTTTTTGTAGGCTGTTTCAAGATAAAAATATAAGTATGTTGCAAATTTGGATTAAAAAATATATTATAATTATGTGTTAAAGATAAAAATATGTTATTTTGAGTTAATGATAAAAATATGTTGCTAGTTTTGGTTAAATACAACATATAATTTTGTTTTGCGGAATAATTTATATCATCTATTCGTAATATGCGTATATATTTGTATTTCTTTCCATGAATAGTTTATGTGAGATTTTGAGCTCTTGATTTCGTTGTATGTCATAAAAGAGAGTGTCCCTACATATTATTTAGAGAAAAGCAATGCCATTCATTATAAATAATATTTTGATTATCTAATAAATTATAACATTTTATTTTCACTAAAATCTTCTATTAAAACGAAAAAGATAGATTTAATAACAACATACACTTTGGCCAAATATTATAATAACAATTAAGTTAGTATTTGAGGTATTTTATTTATTTATATTTCATAAACAATATAAACAAACGCAAAAGATTAAAAAATAATGATATTTTATATTTGATTTTATTGATATTAAATAAGAAAATGGAACATAGTTAATAATTAATCTTTGTATTTTTGTCGAACTTTCATTTTAAGTTTTCAACTATTCATATGTCAAATAACTAACATGAACCAATAGTAATGACAATGGATCATTTATATATTTATAACCAACAATCACAAAGCCATTTCTTTAGATAAACACAAAAGTATATATAACTACAAATAAATTAGATAACTCAATTACTGGTAAGGCTTTCTCATAGACAACTTTTACTTGGCCTTGGGTTATTCAGGTGGCCAACTCGAAACCGATTAAGCCATGCCCGATTAACCTACAAACCCGCAATAACCTACAGTGGTTTGGACAACCAACACAAAACTGATAAACCCAAATCAATTAATCCAAAATCTGCCCCTATCAGGGAGCCGCATGAGAAACTTGAACTTATAATTAGATTTTATTTATAAAACAAAACATTAAACAAGGATCCACCTAAACAAAACCTTGAATTGAAGATAGCAACACTATACACTACTGAGGATCATTAACAACACTGACAATTGGATCAGTTAACAAAATTAGGCCTTCAATCAAATGTAAGCACACACTCAAACATATAAATAGAATTATATATGGATCAGTATCACCATTGTTTTTATACGATGAGATACTTAAATATAACATGTAAAAATTTGGTTACCACTGTGGTTATTGGTTGTTGTTTGCACTTGCTGCAGCTACTGAATAGAAGACATGTTGTACAACAACAAAAGGTAGAAAAGTAGAGATTTGATGTAAGCATAAGGACATTCTAAAACTGGTGTTTGAAGAGTTCAATACATATGCCATCTGAACACATAGTATGACATGGTCATGATATGTATAGACAATCTTGTTTTCATGCATCAAATCTAGGACAAATGAAAGAAATAGCAACATACTTTCATTTATTCATTTATTATAGCGTAGTACTGTTGTTTCTTTCTATTACAACATGCACTTTCAGTTTTTTTTTCTTCTTATTATCACATTGTACTTTGATAAATCTACGGATCTACCCAATAATGGCATTGTACATTCCATTTTTTCCTTAACACGACATTGTACTTTGAAAATCTAATCAATTGCTTTATATTAGAATGAAATTGATATAATTGGGCATATTTTGTATAGTACAATGTTGTGATTGAGAGAAAAGAAAGTAATATGCTATAATAAACAAATAAACAAAAGTACATTGCTATTTATTGCATTTGACCCTAAAACTTATTGGCATAAATCAACTTAGAACTGTGATAAACAAATGGGGTACTTACATTGTGAAAGATGTAGCATAGACACTCCGACATAAAACGTACATTAGCAGCCTCGCCCCAAATAAGAAGATAGAGGCCCATGTAGAGTAGCTTCCTGACATTGTCTTTCTGGAAACATTTTCACTCATGACGTAAAATTATGCAATTTATAAATAACAACAATATCCAAACACTAAAGAGCCGCTGTCTTTTAATAATATTATAGAATTAATCTTGAAAGACTACATGCCTGAAACCCAAACTCTGCCCTTAGCCAGTCAAGAAGATCTGGTTCTCCTGATATATATGCCAGTGCTGATCAACAGAGGCTGGCCAAGTTAAGCCACGTGTGTTCCTCAGGGCAGAGACTGGTGCCCTAATATACGGTTTAAAAAATATAGATAAGCAAAATGAAGATAAAATAAAAAACTTCTACTTAAGAAACAAAATAAAAAGGAGGGGTACCACTTTAAATTGCATGATGCACTGTGATTCCCCGGCAGAATCAAGAGGCAGAATGTTGTAGGGTGCATATATGACCTGCTTTGCCTCAACCTCTCTAGCTGATTTAATGATCTATGCGTAGATAACATACATTTTCAGCATCTGATCCACTTACTCCAAACTCTTCAAGCTTCAAAGCCTATAAAAGCCACACCAACAATTAACTTATCAAGTTCTTCTTTTGAAAGTTCATCTTTTTATAAAAATGGCAAAATGCTGAATTAATAACTAGTTTCAGTACGCAAGCACCTGTTGCAATGATAAGTACTTTGTAGCTGATGGTTTCTCCTGTTGCAGTCGTAGTGTCTTGCGTCTCACATCAGCAAACTTTACCCGAGTACCCAGAATCAGTTTAATTTCTGTAACATCAACATAAAGAACATGAGCATTAAATTTCATATCTTCTTAAATTTAACACTTGTTATGCGGTTGCATCGATTTCAGTTGTTACGGGGTTCCATCATACTATAAAACCAAGTATTGTCAATTAGAAAAAATATTCAAGTAACAAAATTTCTATTCGATTATAGTAATGTCATCCTAAAACAAAGCAACATTCACTGCTATAATTGCGTAATTTTCAAAGCAAATCCAACCTGAAACAAAAGAAACGAACCCTATCTGAGAAGAAAAATGGAGAAGAAGAAGGGACTGTAAAGAGGAGGGTCTGTGGTGTTGTACGTGCATGTAGAAATTGAAATAAATCTAAAAAAGAGGAACTTTAAATGTTAATTCGCATTCAAATCAAAGACTTCCTAACAGCTGTCAGCTTCTTAATCGATTTGTATAGTCAGGAGTGACGAAATTAACAAAGAAGTTGCAGAGCAAGATGGCGATGGCCGATGGGATTTAGAGAGAGAGAGAGAGAGAGAGAGAGAGAGAGAGCTGGTGTCGACATCAAGTCGTAATGAGGTTGTGGTGATAGCGTGGTTGTCGTCGTGGTGTCGTCGCCGATTGAAGGTGGACCTTAGTTGTGGACATGGCGGCGAAGAGGAAGAACACCACCATAGAGCATATAAACAAAACCTAGGTACTAAAAAGGTCAAAACTTACCTCCGCAAGTTTATTCTCTTGTGCTTCAAAGGATTTTGTCGAGGTGATGGAAAAAGAGAGCGTGAGAGATGGAGTTAAAAGAGTTAATCGATGACATTTATGGCTGGTTGATTTGAATTCAAAAGGAAGGACGAAAATGAGGGAGATAGTTAACGTTTTGGCATAAATTTAGGAACCAGATATCTTTGAATTGCAAGCGTTTTTTGTTTTAAAAAAATCAAAATTACAAGAAAATGACATGTGGCCAAATAAATGTGATGGTGACATGTGGCTTTTAGTTACTTATTTATTAGAATAGGATATATATATATATATATATATATATATATATATATATATATATATATATATATATATATATATATATATATATATATATATATAATTGATATAATAAAGACGACTAAATGCGAATAGTCCCAAATTATCATGTTATATATATATATATATATATATATATATATATATATATATATATATATATATATATATATATATATATATATAACATGATAATTTGGGACTATTCGCATTTAGTCGTCTTTATTATATCAATTGTATATCAATTATGTTGGGTTAGAAATATATGCATCGTGATTATGTATGAACTTAACAGAAAAATAAAGTTTATTTTGTCAAAACTCTCATTTTAAATTATACATCGATTTCCGCAAAATCATTTAGATTATTTATGCAGTAAAAAAAACAAAAATATAGTTTTCCTTGAAGCACCTTAAAATTTTTGCACAAATTTGAGCAATACGAAACATGTATCTAATAATTATGAACAATACAAAACATGTATCTAATGGGCTTACAACTAATAATCGAACGGAAGTAAACGCTCAGAATGCACACAAAAAAGATGCAAATTCCATTCTACCTGCAACCAGCATGATTTGAACCTTGGTCAGTTGGAAGACATTCCAGCGCCTTTTCCATTTAGCTAAGTTTCCTTTTGCAATTCAGATATGCAAATATAATATACATATACTACTAACACAGTATATATATATATATATGAAAATTTCGGGCCCCTTATATAACACGGGCCCTGTGCGGTCGCACAGCCGTACTTGCTTAGGGCCACCTTGGACCAAAGGATGTGGTCAAGTCGTGCTTCTGATTTTTTGGGTAACGATTGATATTAACCTAAGACAAAATGGTTTCATAAGATATCAACTTTAGTCTATTACTTTTAAAAATCTCAAGAATAGCTTATGTTGTTTCAATTTTAGTTCAAAAATGTCCCTGAGCTATATTAAATGACAAATTTATCTTTTTTTTTTTTTTTACTTTTTTAGATTTTTTAACTAAAATTAATTCCAAGAAAAACAAAAAAAAATAAAGAAAATAAATATCTCAACCCCACACTACCCCTTACTCTCTCTCTCTCTCTATCTCTCTCTCTCTCTCACTCTCTCTCTATCATCGGCTTTATCCCAACCCACCCCGTCTCCGTTCTTCATCCCCTACTCCATGGCCACCACATGTATAAAGAAAGACGAAAGTAGCAACAACGAGCATGAGAGAAGGATAGCGAGATTGAAAAAAGAGAAGGAGTGCAATGAAGGAAGAAGCAACAATTTAATATGAGATCCTTTAAGGGCTTGTTCGTGAAATCATCGCTCTTCAATCTTCGGTACCTCCCTGCTCTTCAGTAAGCATCCAATTTAATATGAGATCCTTTAATTCTCTGATATATGGTTGCTGATTGCCAAACCAAAATACAATTGACTTAAATTTCTAATGAACGATATCTTTACGAATACAGTTAGATCCAATTTTTGAAATCGCCCAGGATTCCAAGGGTTTGTTCGTGAAATCGCTCAGGATTTTAAGGTAATTACCCAATTTCTGTTGTTCTTTAGAAACTTAATATTTACAGTCTTTACGAATACAAATTCCAAGGGCTTGTTCGTGAACGATATCTATATGAATACAGTGAGATCTAACTTCTTCTTGGTGTTTTAGAGTGACCCGAGGTTCCAAAGTCATGCAGTTTTGGCCCTTCAGGAAGTAGAAGAAGTTTACCTGATGTTTTTTTTATTATGTTATGTTTTTCATCAAGAATGAAATCAATAATTCTTTCTGGATTTGATGAAATAAGTAAGATGGTCGATGTAAAGGAGTTGATTTTCACCATCTCCCAGACGGAGGGGGTGGGGGTGGTGGTGTACAATGTTGGTGGTGGTGGTGGATAGTGGAGGTATGGCGAGAGATAAGAGGAGGGGGTGCGGTGCGGGTGGGTGTTGGGAATATATATATATATATATATATATATATATATATATATATAGTTTTTCATGGAATTAGTTTTAATTAAAAGAAGCTAAAAGAAAATAAAAAGGGCAAATTAGTCATTTAATATGGCTTAGGGACCATTTATGAACTAAAATTGAAACCACAGGGACTATTCTTGAGGTTTTTAAAAGCTAAGGACTAAAGTTGATATCATATGAAACCGTATGGACCATTTATGAAGTTTTGTCTTAACCTAATTTTCATCTCTTTATTTTCTTCACGTGAACCAGAAAATAGTTGTTTTTTATTTTGTTTAGAGTTTAGAAATCAGAAAATTTGTGTTTGATGTTAGGTGTTCTTGAATTGGTGTTGAGAAAGGTAAAATGGTTTTTTTAATCATTCAACACAGTTCATTCAGATGTCTAACCAAACAACATGTTTTCATTCAGAGGCAGTTCATTCAGAGCCTCTTAATGATTCAGATGCTGCCAAACAGAGCCTCAATTTTACACAGGGGTTGTACTTGCAATATTGTCATGTTCGGTTCTTGTGTCACCAAAATATGGTGGACACAAGTCATATAATTAACTGTGTCATATTTGTCAATGCTAATTATATCTGTTAAACACATAAACGACAAGTCTAACCCGTTTAACTATACAGGTTAGACGGACCTACTAGTGTTCACAGATTATACTCGAGTTCGCTGGTTATAATCGAGTTTGCGGGTTATACTTGTTTAATTAGAAGAAATTCTAAAAAAAGTTTATACAAATAAAAAGTTTAAAACGTTCGAGAAAAAAAAACACATATGTATTAAAAATTTGATAAGAGAAAAAAGTAATAAAGTTAATGCAAACACATACCATACCAAATAAACACATCCGAACTTAAGTATTATACAACAAAAGGTTAAACATGTCATGCGTAAGGGACATGACTATGATTCTCATTTTACTCCCAAAATCAAATTCATGTACGCTTTCTATCAAAGTTTCTTTTTTATAATTTTTAAGTAGAAACAATATGCAAAGTTGAATTTATGACTTTTTGACAGCTACATAAGTAAAAATTCTATAATTAATACTAAAAAAACTCACAAAACGTCAAGTTAATGTTTATTAGAATTTGTAGCCTCTATTTTGTCGTCATCATAGATTATATCCATTATGTTTTGAGTTAGTTTTTCAGCATCGACATGAATCTACTGCATAAGGAATAGAAAAAATATGACCAATACATAATTTTAGTTAATATACGTAAACCAGAAATCATAAAAGAACAAATCTCAAGAAAAAAACCCAACATATTTTTATCAAAATCTTACAAAAAACTACTATGTTATTTTTTTAGGACATTAAAACCCCAAATTCTGTTTGATATATATGAAAAGATAATGAGAGGAGTCGTCATATTGCCCAATTACACTCAACTCTGATACCCAAATTCTGTTTGATGTATATGAGGAACCACTTAGAAGACAACTTGTAGAGTACTTACCCGACTAAGCCATAGAGCATGAACCTACCGGTTTATCAATGGTTTTGAAAAAGCTACGAAGTTTCTCAGCCTCTTCTCTATTTAACCCAATGGCCCTTGAATCTCATCAGCTGTGACGTCTTTTTCTTGTGCCTGCACAATATTAGCTTTGATGATTTCCGTGTTGAATTGCATCTGATTACGATTGTCCCTTTCTCATACCCTCTAACAACTTTTTTGTGTGTCCAGATTTCTTGCAATAGAGAGCTTCTTTGCTGCCCGAAGATCTAAACTTCAGCATTTGTATACTATTTTGCGTGTTTCTAGGCTGCTGTTTGGGTAGTTACGGTTTTACCATTGCTTGCAACACGTGGGTTTGAGGCGAGTAGGGCAGGACCGTTGGTTGTGATGGGATCTCATATTGGTAATATCTAATGAGCAAAGAACAATGAACACTTTGCTAATAACAAAGTTTACCAAAGATTGATATAACTAGGTCAAAGTGAAATTATCTCGATCAATCCAAATTCTTTAAATGACTTGATAATGTGGAAAATTACATCTGATCAAAGGAAATCACTAATATATTTCAGATCCAGCAATAATAGGAGACGAAATAAAGACAAGAGACAATTACACCAACATTTACGTGAAAAACCCAAATAAAAAAAAACAGAAGAGACCACCGAGAGACGCACTGGAATAGGAGAAATACAAGTATGTAAGGCTAATCTTGGGGTAATTTGAGAGGAAAATGGAGCAAATATGAACTAAGGTTCCGATGTGTAAAACCTCTCAACTTTCTCTCTATTGAAGAAACAAAATAGGACATCTAAACCTATCACAGTGTTGAAGCAATTTGGTCGATTTCTCATGAGGTTGAGTTCAAGTCGCTTGGATCCGTCAATGTTGCCTCCAAGCTGTTTGATTGATTTTTCACAAGTATTAGTTCAAGTCTCCTAAACCATCAGCTTATAGAAGTTGTCTCTTGATGCCTCCAAGCTGTTTCGTCTAGAGCTTACGAGAATTTGACGAAACCGCTTAGACCATGAGGTCCAATTTTAAGGTCAGTTTTCAACATTTCAAGCACAACACCCGTTTTTTCTTCTTCTCCTCGGATGGCTATGAAAACCTCATTTAGACTTGGCAAGATGCAGCAGTCTATAGTAGTCAGGCGGCAAAGTTTTCCCTTACCTTTCAGAAAGGATAGAACAATTTGAGACAAAATTATATAATTATGGTAATTGAGTTTGAATGATGCCTGTAAATTTTGATACTCGCTGATTTATGTTTATGGGATTTAGCTTCAACTTGATTCATTGGTAGGGATAGTGGATTTGGAGATGACAAAACATTATAAAATATATTTTTATGGGGAGGGATGCTTATGGATTTATTATGGAGGGATTGGACGATACATACAATACAATGCTAGAGAGTAATCTAAGAAATAAATCATCTACACTAACTACAGATTTTTACCGGATCAGATTATCTTCCAATTCCAAAATAACTGATTTTCTCAAATCAATTAACTAGAAATCACATCAATTAGCTGGAAATCGCAGCCTTTGATTTGAAGGATTTATGGCGGTATTGTCAACAGACTCGCCAAAGAAGAAATAAAATAAAGTAAAACAGTAAAAGCAGACTACAAAAAGATACGATAGTAAAAACATGCAGATTAGCTAAGTAGATAGAGGTCATGATATGGTGGAAACAAATTCACATAGGTTATGGAGTTCTTGACACTGTCCACAGAAATAAAAAAAGTAGGAATAGAAGTTTTTAGTGAAGGCGTCTTTACCTTCTTAAACCCTCCTCTTTCTGTCCGGGCTTGGGACCGGCTGGGTCTATGGACACCCAGGCAGAGTTAAAACTTGCAAACATTAATATTAACCAATCAAGCATTAGCACCAAAACATATGCATATCAAAGCTTCCTCATGCAGAAATGAAGTCGCATAATATCAAATTTCAGTAGCTACTAAACGAAAAGCTAAAATAGTTCATGCGACTTCAAGCAATATTATCCAATGCTGGTTATGTAACAACCCATATAATCCGCGAATGCAGAGATGACAAGCATGCATCAAATCAGGAAAGAAGTATTTGCGATTATTGCAGACTAAATAGGCTTTTAAAATTAATTCCAAACGAAATCTGCAAGCGATCTCAATGGAATGTCCAATTAAGAACCAGCCAATATGCATGTAGCCCGAAGAAGGAAGTATTACCCAAGATGCTCACAACTTTATGCCATGAAGACTAAAAGGCCCATTAAACTTCAAATGATATGATGTGAACTCCTTTATTTAGCACAAGTTACCTTGATAGAAAACCTCATGAAAATAGATCCACTGACCAACACTGAAGTATCTGAAGATTCGATGAAGAATAAACACGATATTCTTACAGGTAAAAGAAACGCGATGTCTTCAACATACTGCAATGAACTCCAAATGAGGATGACTTAAACATAATACGAACTGGCACCACTCTTTCCTACTCGTACATGATTCAAATATGGCGCATATGAATGCAAAGAAATAAACAAAGTGAAAAACGATCCACCAAAGAAGGAATAGATTATAAGACGTGAAAATACTTGACCTTTCAACATACTCAATAATTTTCAGGTATACCCCTTAAAGATGATGATGAACTTCACAATTGCAAGACTGGCCACGGAGATTATAAATGTATCCAATAGAACTCCTCTCACCTTTCATCCTGAAGTATCACATTAAACTCATATCATGCTTCTTGCTTTCCATGAAAGGACTCACAAAACAGGCATAGATGACGACAAACCAGGAAGAAAGATGGTCCAATCCATGCACAAGTGTCTTTGACCTACCACAGAATGGCAAGATAGAATTGTCAAGATGATGGAAAGATATAAAACTAATAAAACCAAGACATGATAATAAGAATTATTGAAAGACCAGCAGAATGGTAGTCAAGACTCCCGGACCATAGTATTTGGCACTCAACCAACCTACATACACAAAACTACAATCTGTTTATTTGTGGAACATTAAAACTAAAGAGTACTAATAGGAACCAAGAAAAACTATGAGATTTTAGGACAAGACAAAATACAAATCAACTGCAATTGCCAACCATGTGTTGTTCTCTCAGCAAAACCTGCAAGTAAAAATATGTACAATCATAGCAGATTATGCAACTAAAAAACCACCGTCCAATCAATGTACAATTTCCTTGCACATTGCAGCAAGAAAACAAGACAAAAAAATTATGGTCATGATCAGAGGACTGAAAACCGGTAACGTCTACACTGAAGATGATCATATGAATCAAAGAAAAAACAGCTTTCTGTTGTCATCAGGATGCCTGGACAAAACTACAATCCACTTATGTATCGAATATAAAATCGGAGACGGTCGTTGTAGGAACAAAGAGAAATGAAAGAATTAAGACAAGACAGAATACCAATTGAACAGCAAATTATCATCCTTGTGTTTTTATAGAAACATGTACAACCATCAAAAGCCTTCCAGACCTACATACACAATATTTAATCCTCTTTACTTTTGGAAAAAAAAAAAATTAAAGGTCACTATAGAAAACAAGAAAAAAAAAAGGATTAATTTTTAGGACACGGAAAAATCTATCGTCTTTCAGCAAAACCAGTACACATATGTACAAAACCATCAAGCATAGACAAACTAGACAAGACGATGAGGGCTGAGGGGATTATATAACTAAAACCAGTACCCAAAGCTCTTTTATGCCAATAAGATAACAATAGAACTCTTATCTTTTGGGGAAAACTATAATGCAGATGTGATGTAATGCTTATCTATTTTTAATTCCATAAGCAAGCCTTCATCAAGGATTCACATCAGAAATGACATGACTCGCAACAAACCACTACCCACGTAAAAGTTCCTTACACCTATGATAACAAGAGAAACAGATCTTAGAAAGCAATAAATTTTGAAGAGAAAAATGATAACAAGAATCATAGAAAAACCAGTTGAATGGGCATCAAGATCCTATGGAAGATGTAGATGTTGATCATTGTAGGAACTACGAGCAAAGGATGAAAAGTTTTTGGGAGATGGTATGATACTAATTCAGCTGCAAGGCTCAACCATCTGTTACCATTAAAATTTTCAAACTAAATCAGACAATAAAGTGATTATGCTAAGAAAAAAAACCATTGACCAAATAAAACAAATTCGTCTTATCTTTTCACCACAACCACTTATGCAAATCTGACATGATGCTTGTTTTTTTTTTTTTTTGGCACCTGACAGACCTACAATGATAGAACATCCTATCATATCTGGAACCTGGGAAAGATGGCGGTCATCATTAGGAACTATGAAGAAAGAATGAGAAGTTGCTAGGAAATGCCATGATACTAATCGAACTTCCAAGGGTTCATCAAATGTTCTTCTTTCTCCAAAATCTGTATGTAAAAACAGGTACCCGACATACCATTAAGCTTTTAAAACAAAAGCGGAGAGGAGTTATCCAATAGAAAACGACTAATCCAATCAATAAAACTCCTCTTATCTTTTAACACAAGTTATCAAGTGAAGAAGACAAAAGATTTTATAGTTAGTCACGGCTCCCAACAAACCAGGAAGGACAAACGTCGCTTTGTTATACCCTATCAGCAAAAGAACAAGAGAATATTCTTATCATGAACGAAGGATGGAATAGTAGACATGTTAGAAAAGGAAATGATCAGAATGAGAATCATAGAAAAACCAGCAAAGTGGTCATCAAGATGCCACGAGCACTGTATTTGGCACCCAACAAAACAAACCTACATAGACAAAAGAGAACACTTTCATTTTCAGGAAGGGCAATAGTGACTCTGAGAGCCAAGAACAAAGAATTAAGGTTTAAAAGAGACAATATGATCCTAACAGAATTGCAAATATGTCCTACTCTCTTTTTGTACTCGTAACAACTTTTCCACTTGTGTTAATAATTTTTCCTTGAATTTCTTGAAAATGATCTGCATCACAAAAATAAACTAATGGAAACAAAATTGTGCTCAACTCCTCATGTATATGACACCTTTTGAATGGAAAGTGGAAACCTTGTCTACACATATATCACAAAGCATCATGTAAAACTAATATGATGCCTCTATTTTTATCATACAAAAGCAACCTAGCAGAGTAAGACGACAACAAACTACACAGAAAAAACATCCAATCCATGTACAAGCTTTTTTAGGCCTATCAGTAAAAAAAAAAAAAAAACTAACTTTCATCAAGGAATACCAGTAATGTTAGAAAAGAAGATGAAGGTACGAATTTAGAAAAAAACAGCAAAATGATTGTGAAGATGGATGATTCACAGAAAAGTCATGGATGGAAACAAACCATCAGTCCAATCCTGGCACATGTTTCCTTAGACCTACAAACAAGATAACAAAAGGATCTTGTCATGAAGAGGGATTGGAAACCAGTAATGAATAAAATGAGAAAGATCAAAACAATCGAAGAAAAACCAGAAGAGCCATCAAGATTGCTTGGGTTATAGCATTTAACAACCAGAAAACCTACATAGATAGCAAAAATCTCTAATTCTGGAACATACAATCATAGAGGCTCATTATAGGAACTAAGAAAAAGGAAGGAAGATTTGGGATAAGAAAAAAAATACTATTTAACTGCAAGTGTCAAACATGAGTTGTTCTTTTAACATAACCTGCATGCAGAAATATATACAATTATCAAGCTGGAAAACTCCTATCGGGTATCATGTGAAACTAGTATGATTATTTCAACTTTTACGATACAAAAACAAGTTCACACAAGAGCAACAAACCAGGAAAGACAAATGTCCAATCCACATAGGAGAGCTCTCTAAGACCTATCAGCAAGAGAACAAGAGAAAAAATTCTCATGATGATGAAACTAACGTATACCAATAATGTTAAAAAAAGAAAATGAAGATAAGATGTCAAGATAAACCAGCAATATAGTCATAAAGATGCCTGGATGCTGGTATTTGGAACCCGACACACCTAGTTAGAATATTGGTCAATAAAGGAACTAGGAGCAAAGAATGGAAACTTGTTCGCAAACAACGTGGTACTAATCAGACTGCAAGGGCCAACCATGTGTTGTTCTTTCTGCAAAGTACACCACACATCATCAATCTTTCTAAGAAACCACCAGAATGATCAAGAAGATGCCTGGACCGTTGTTACTGACACCCAACAAACCTACATAGACAAAACTACAATTCTCTTATTTCTCAAACATAAGATCAAAGAGGGTCATTGTAGGAACTAAGGAAGAAGAAAGAAAGATTCTAGGACCAGAGAAAACAATAATAAACTGCAAGTGTCAACAATCTGTTGTTCTTTCAGCAAAGCCTGCATGTAGAAATATGCACAATCATCAAGCCTCTCAAACTATATAGATCAGAAAATGAGGCAATTATCTCTAAAAAAGCAATACAATCAATGAAAATCATTTCACCATTTATTTCAAAGCATCAGGTAAAACTGATATGATGCCTTAATTGTCTTTACTTGAATGGATTCACAAAACGCCACAGGTGGAAACAAATCTAGAAGGACAAGAGAAAACCTTCATCAAGACGAAACCACAAAGTGCCAGTGATGTTAAAACAGAAATGTACATAAGAATTAAAGAGAAATCCACAAAATGGCAACAAACCACGAAGCACAAGGGTCCAATCCACATACGAGCTTTCTTGGATCTATTAGCAAGAGACTAAAACATAAACTTCTCTTCAAGCAAGAACTCAGGAAAATGCAAATATGTCAAAACAGAAAATGATAATAAATGTCAAGAAAACCAGAAAAATGATCATTAAAATGCCTGGACCACGGTATTTGACACCTGACAAACCTACAAAGACAGAATACAACCCCATTGTTTGTGGAACCGGAGAAAAATAACAATATTTTTTTAGGAACTAAGAGCGATGAATGAGAAGTTATTAGGAAATGCCATGATACTAATCGAACTTCAAAAAAGGTCCATCATGTCTTGTTCTTTCTGCAAAATCTGAATGTAAAAACAGATACACCACGTATCATTAAGCTTGCGAAACTAAACCATAAAGGAAACTATCTAATGAAAAAATAATTGACCTAATCAACGAAACTCCTCTTATCTTTTATCACAAGCTGACAAAATTCTTATCACGAGCCACAGCTGCCAACAAGCCAGGAAGGACAAAGGTCTAATCCATTTATGAACTTTGTTAGACCTATCAGCAGGAGAACAAGAGCTAAGATTCTTATCATGAAAAGAGGATGGAGTACTATTCATGTTACAGAAGGAAATGATGAATAAAAATTATAGAAAAACCAGATAAATGATCATCAAGATGCCTGGACCATGGTACTTGGACCCAACGAACCTACATAAACAACACACAATCTTACTACTTCCGGAACCTGGAACGATGTAATCATTAATTCATTACAGGAACTTGATAAAAGAATGAGAAGTTTGTAGGACATATGAGACCAATTGAGCTGCAAGGGTCACAGAAGAGCCATAGATCCCAACAAACCAACAAGGATGATGATTCAATCCACAAACAAGCTTTCTTAGACCTAACAAAAGAACAAGACAAAAATCCTTATCATGACAGAGATACGTAGTACCTAGGATGTTAAAAAAAGAAAATGATCATAAGATGTTGAGAACAACCAGAAAAATAGTTATATAAGCGCCTAAATCATGGTGGATGGCACCCAAAAACCCTACATTGACAGAGCACAATGCTCTTATTTCTCAGACATAAGAAAGATACCGGTCATTAAGGGTAACTAAGAAGGAAGAAAATTTTTTCACACACGTCATGGTACTAACCCAACTCCAAGGGTTAACCCTCCATCATTCTTTCTGCAACACCAATAATACCACATATCAGTAACCCTTCAAAACAAGATGAGATGATAACCTGATTATGGTACGAGAAAACCATTGTTATAATAAATAGAAACACCGTTAAAATCATCTTTTGGCGCAAATTATCACACAAAAATGATTATGATGCTTGTGCTTTTGTTTCTGATAAGCAAGCCCCACAGAGCATTAACGAGGAAGTATCAGGAAAGACAACGGTCCAATCCACATACGAGCTTTTTCTTGGATCTAATAGCAAGAGAACAAGACATAAGACTTCCCATCATGCAAGTACTCAGGAACACAAGTACAATTAAAAAAAAAATGATGATAGATGCCAAGAAAAACCAGCAAAATGATCATTAAGATGCCTAGATCATGGTATTTGGCACCCGACACACCTACAAATATAGAACACAATCTTATTATTTCTGGAACCTAGGGAAAATGGTGGTCATCGCTAGAACAATGAAGAAAGAATGAGAAGTTTTAGGAAATGCCATGATACTTATCGAACTTCAAGGGTCCACCAAACGTTGTTCTTTCTGCAGAATCTGTATGTAAAAATAAATACACCTTGTATCAAAACTAAACCAAAAAGGAAATTAACCAATGAAAAAACCACTGTTTTAATCAATAAAACTCTTATCTTTTATCCCAAGCTATCACGCAAAGAAGACAAAAGATTCTTATCATGAGCCACAACTGGCAACAAACCAGGAAAGACAAGGGCCAGGTATGAGCTTTATTAGACCCTAAGCAAGAAAACAAGAGAATATTCTCATCATGAAGGAAGGATTGAATATTAGACATGTTGGGAAAGGAAATGATAAAAATGAATCATAGAAAAACCAGCGAAATGATCAATCAAGATGACTAGACCACATTATTTGTACCGACCCAACCTACATAAGCAAAATGCAATTTTAATATTTCCGGAATCTAGAAAGGATGTTAATCTATATAAGAACTAAATGAAAGAATGAGAAGTTTCTAGGAGATGTAAAACCATTTGAGCTGCAAGAAGAGCCATAAGTGCCAACAAACCAAGGACAACATATCACTGATTTAATCCACGAACAAGATTTCTTAGACCTATAAAGAGAACAAGAAAAAAAAGCTTATCATGGCGGTATACAGATTACCCATGAATGGCAACAAACCAGGATTCACAGAAGAGCCATGAATGGTAACAAACCAGGAAGGACATCAGTCCAATCCACACACATGTTTCCTTAGACCTACAAATAAGATTACAAAAAGTACTTGTCCTCAAGGAGGACTAGAAGCCAGTAATGAATAAAAATGAGAACTATCATAACAATCAAAAAAAAAAACCAGAAGGACCATCAAGATTGCTTGGATTATAGGATTAACAACCAGAAAACCTACATAGACAACAAAAATTGTCTTATTTCTGGAACAGAAAATCATAGACGCTCATTATAGGAACTGAGAAAAACAAAAGAAGACTTGGGATGAGAAAAAAAAATACTAATCAACTGCAAGCGCAAACATGAGTTCTTTCAGCAAAACCTGCATGCAAAGATATGTACAATTATCAAGCCTTCCAAAAAGAACTACTATCACAAGGTATCATGTGAAACTAGTATGATTATTTCAACTTTTACTATAGTAAAACAAGTTCACACGAAGAGCAATAAATGGCAACAAACCAGGAAAGACAAATGTCCAATACACACATGAGCTTTAGACCTATCAACAAAAGAACAAGAAACAAATTCCCATCATGATGAAACCAAGGAATACCATTAATGTCAAAAAAGAAAACGATGATAAGATGTCAAGAAAAACCAGCAAAATTATCATAAAGATGCCTGGATGATCGTATTTGCAACCCAGCACACCTACATAGAAAAAACTTGATTCCATCATTTCAGAAACCTAGTAAGAATATCGATCAATAAAGGAACTAGGGTAAATAATGGGAAGTTGTTGGCAGACAACATGGTACTAATCAATTGCAAGGGTCGACCATGAAAAGATGAACCCAACAAACCTACATACACAAAACTACAATCATCTTATTTCTCAAACATAAGATCATACGGTCACTGTAGGAACTAAGAAAAAAGAAACAGATTATAGCAAGGAAAAAATACTAATCAACTGCAAGTGTCAACCATGTGTTGTTCTTTTCAGCAAAGCCTGCATGTAGAAATATGCACAAGCATCAAGCCTACTGAACTATATAGAGCAGAAAATGAGGCAATGATGAAATTAGAGAACCCATTGGTATAGTAGACGGATATCCTTTTATCAAGAAGTATCATGTGGAAGAGGCAAGGCCCTCGTATAACTGTTTCACGAACAAGCTTTTCTTAGAGCTATAAGCAAGAGACCAAGACAAAACTGTGATCACGACGAGACCACTGAATACCAACAAAGAATTAAGGTTTAAAGGAGGCACTATGACTCTACCTGCAAGTGTTTGACCATTGTGTTTTTGTGCAAAACCTACATCACATATCATTGAGCCTTTAAAACTTTCACAAAAGCCAGACAGCAACAAATTTGGGAAAACAAGACAAAACCTTCATCATGACGAAACCACAGGAGACCGGTAATGTTAGTAAACAAAATGTACTTGCAATTTAAAGAAAAAACCAGTAAATTGATCAAGATTGATGGACTATGGTATTTGGCACCCAACAAACCTACACAGACAACAAATTCCTATTATTTCTAAACCATGAGAACTTCCTAGGAGACAGCATGATATTAATTGAACCGTAAACTGAAATGATCATAAAATTGCGCAAAACCAGAAGGGTCATCAAGATGAATGAATGATAGCATTTGGCACCTAGCAAACCTACATGGACAAAACTAGAATCCTATTATTTCCAGATAAAACTCCTATGTAGAAATATGTATGGTCTTCAAACTTTCCAGATAAAACTCCTATGTAGAAATATGTGAAAGTCGTATGATACTTTTAACTTTTACTAGCAAAAACAGCTCACATAAGAAATATATCATCATGAATAATACAGAAAACAGAAAATGATGATAAGATGTCAAGAAAAACCAGGAAAAAAGATGGCTGGACCATGGTATCCAGATACCAATAAACCTACATAGACAAAACATACTTCCATTATTTCAAGAACCTAGAACGGATGTCGGTTGATAGAGTAACTACAAGCAAAGATTGGACAGAGTATGATACTAATCAAATTGCAATGGTCAACCATTCGTCGTTCTTTCCACGAAACCTGTATGTAGAATGAGACTTGTACACCAAGTCAAACTACACCATGAAGGACAATGGTACAAGATCTTTTAGACCTACAAGCAAGAGAACATGAAAAAAAAAATTTGTCAACATGGAAAGACGGAAATGCAGTAATTTAAAAAGTGAAAAAGATCATTCAGGTTCAAGAAAAACCAGCAGAATGGTCATCAAAATGCCTGGATCATAGTGTTTGGCACCCAACAAACCTACACAGACAAAACTACCATCCTCTTATTTCTCGAACAAAATATGACAGCTCATTATAGGAGAGAAAAAAATAAAGAAAGGAAGACCTAAAGACGAGACAAAATACTAATTGAACTATAAGTGTCGGCCATGTGTTGTTCCTTTTCAACAAGGCCTGCATGTAGAAACATGTACAACCATCAAGCCTTGCAAACTAGACTGGATAATGAAGCAGTTATGCAACAAAAAGAACCCATGGATTTTATCTACAGAACTCCTTTCATCACAGAGTATCACCCAAAACTGATGCAATGCTCCTATTTTTTTACTTTACAAAAGCAAGAGCACACAGAAAAGGGTTCATAGAAGAGCCACAGCTGGAAACAAACAAGGAAGAACAAAGGTTTACTCCATGTATCAGCTTTCTTAAAACCTATCCGATCAGCAAGAGAACAAGAAGAAAATTTATTATCATGAACAAGGAGATGAATACCAGTAATGTTGAGAAAGAAAATGATCATAAGAATTCTAGAAGGACCTAGAAGATGGTCACCAAGGTCCTGGACCAAGGTATTTGGCACTCGGCAAACCTACATTAGACAAGACACAATCTTCTTATTTCTGGAAGAACGGATGTCAATTATTGTAAGATGATAAGTTTGTAGGAGACTGCTTGAAACTTATCGAACTGCAAGGGTTTTCTGCAAATCACACCTATGCAACAAAAAGACCCAATTTTATCTTCACCACAAACTATTATGTGAATCTATAGGATGATTGAATTTTCAATTCCATAAGCGATCCCATAACAAGGATTATGGATGGCAACAAACCAGGAAGCACAATGGTCCAATCCACGTTCAAGTTTCCTCGGACCTATCAGCAAGATAACAAGACAAAATTCTTGTCATAATGGGAAGATGAATACTAGTAAGGTTTGAAATGAAGATGATCATAAGATTCAAAGAAAACCAGCAAAATGATCAAGAAGATGCCTGCACCATTGTATTTGGCACCCAACAAACCTACATAGACAAAACTACAATCCTCTTACTTCTAGAACATAAGACGAAGACGATCATCTTAGGAGCTAAGAAAAAAGAGAGAGATCATCGGACACAAAAAAATACTAATCAACTGCAAGTGTCATCCATATTTTCCGATCCAAATATAAGCTTTCTTGGACCTATCAACAAGAGAGCAATATCAAAAAAGCTCTCTTCATTACAGAACTATGGAATAACAGTAATTTTTTAAAAAGAATATGATCATAAGATGTGAAGAAAAACCAGAAAAATGGCCATCAAGATGCCTGGATCATGATATTTGGCACCCAACAAACCTACAGAGACAAAGCACAATCCTATTATTAGGCACCTTCAACTACATCAACTACAATCAGAATCTATGTAGTGTCAAAAGTCAATAGAGACTAAACTGTTATGGCAAATATATCAGCAGCCTAAACCGGAAATAGATATGGTGATGATCGAAACCCAAATATATGATCATGCAAGCACAAAGAAAACTGATCAAAACCCATAGGGAAAAGTTATATTTATATACCCACAAACAAAATGAATATACAGATAGAAGACCAAAGATATAACCATCCATGAGCTGGTGGCCGGCCTCTGAACAACCAACATAATGAGCCTACAAACACAATAAATGATTTAATGCACTTGATTGTGATAACAAAACCAAATTGATAAGGCGACCAAACAGAAGCAAACAACTATCAAGTAAATCTTACTCCAACCAGACCATTCTGCCTTTGCAATCAAAACACTGTATTATCATAGGAAGATGGTACGCTACCAGAAGAAGAACCTGGAATCATATATAAACCAAATATATCTGTAATCACAGTTTCTTCCCACCAAGGGACAAATACCACCCCTATGGATCTCTGCCACAGCAAATAGCCTTCTGATCAAAATCAGATTATCATCGAAGGTAAAAAATTCAAGAACCTGGAATATGCTACCAATTACCAAGAACTCCTTTGGCTAACAATTGTCATAATTAATTTAGCGCACATATCAACCAATAACCTCATGCATCTGCCATAACATTTGCTATCAAAATATCATCATGATCCGAATACAATAAGAACCTAGACTTGTCATGAACCGCTTGGATCTCCCGATTATGAACCAATAACCCATTCGATCTGTCACAGCAAGTAGATTCGCTATCAAAAATTAATTTTTTTAACCTAAAATCGTTAACCTTCATCACTCAGACCTAATCATCATTTCTCGTAGATCGTACCAAATAGTTTTCAAGTCGGCATGACCACATATAGAAATAATAGAAAAAGAACTTGAAACCGCATACATACAAGGGGAAGAACCTGAAAACGCCCGGAAGACATTAAGGATTAAAATCTTGCCCAACAAGATAACTTTGAAATCTAGATCATCGATCGATTCCGTAACAAATAACTCCCAAATCAAATTACCGAACGTAGAGGGTACGACTGAGTGAACCTGGAAATCGTTGTGGACGAGGATCTGCCATAAATAACAACTTTGAAATCAAAACTCTCAATCGATGCCTTAACAGACACCTTCTAAATCGAAGTTATAGAATACAAACGATACAAAAAGAGCACAAGACCCGTTGCAACAAAGTTAAATGATCATAAGACGTCAAGAAAAACCAGCAAAATGGTCATCATGATGCCCGGACTATGGTATTTGGCACCCAACAAACCTACAAAGACAACACAATCCTATTATTTTGGAACCTACAAAAGATGTAGAAAGGATGCCGGACATCATAGAAACTAGGAGGAAAGAATGAAAGGTTTGTACAAGATGCCAAGACACTAATCAAACTTCAAGGGTCAACCATGTGTTGTTCTTTCTGCAAAACCAAGTACGATTAGACTTTCCAATAAAACTTCTTTTTATCTTTCATCAAAAGCTATAATGAGAATAATGAGAATAATAGAATGCTTAAATTCGTCGATCTCAACTGCACTAAAAGAAGATTTAGAGAATAACAAGGGATGGAAAAACCCCAAGGACATCGTTCAATCCATGTACAAACTTTCCTTAGGCCTATCAGCAACAGAACAAAGACAAAAATTATAGTCCTGATGGGAAGACGGAAATCGAATAATGTTATAAATTTTTATGATTGTACGAATTAAATAAAAACCAGCAGAAATGCAGAATGGTCGCCAAGATTCCTAGACCATACTATTTGGCACCCAACAAACCTACATAGACAAAACCACAACCCTCTTATTTCTTGAGAATTGATTCAAAGAGGGTCATTATAGGAACAAAGATGAAAAGAGGAGATTTTAGGACACGACAAAATACTAATCAAATGCGAGTGCCAGCCATCTTTTGTTCTTTCAGCAAAACCTGCATGTAGAAATATGTATAGTCTTCAAGCTTTCTAGATAGAACTCTTGTGTAGAAATATGTGAAAGTTGTATTACTTTTTAACTTTTACTATGCAAAAACAGCTCACATAAGAGCCACAAATGACAACAAACCAAAAAGGGGAAATGTCCTATCCATGTACGAGCTCTTTTAGACCTACTAACAAGAGAACAAAAAAGAATATATCATCACGACAATACAACGGAATACGAATAATATAAAAAACAGAAAATTATGATAAGATGTCAAGAAAAACCAGGAAAAAAGATGGCTAGACCACGGTATCTGGAACCCAATAAACCTACATAGACAAAACATACTTCCATTATTTCAAGAACCTAGAACGGATGTCGGTCGATAAAGGAACTACAAGAAAAGATTGGACAGAGAGTATGATACTAATCAAATTGCAACGGCCAACCATGCATTGTCCTTTCTGCAGAACCTGTATGTAGAAAGAGACTTGTACACCAAGTCCAAATTACACCGCAAAGACAATGTTACAAGTTCTTTTAGACCTATCAGCAAGAGAACATGACAAGATTCTTGTCAATATGGAAAGACGGAAATCCAGTAATGTAAGAAGTGAAAAAGATCATTCAGATTGAAGAAAAACCAGCAGAATGGTCATCAAAATGCCTGGACCATAGCATTTGGCACCCAACAAACCTACATAGACAAAACTACAATCCTCTTATTTCCGGAACAAAATGTCGAAGACACTCATTATAGGAGAGAAGAATGAAGAAAGAAAGATCCAAGGACAAGACAAAATACTAATTGAACAGAAAGTGTCAACCATCTGTTGTTCCTTTTCAACAAAACCTGCATGTAGAAAGAGATTAATACCAGTAATGTTTAAGAAAGAAAATGATCATAAGAATTCTAGAAAAACCTAGAAAATGGTCATCAAGGGTCTGGACCATGGTATTTGGCACTCAACAAACCTACATAGAACAAAACACAATCGTCTTATTTCTGAAAGCAAGAAGGGATGTCAATTATTACAAGAACTATGAGCAAGAGATGAGAAGTTTGTAAGAGACCGCATTAAACCTAATTGGTAAAACCCTTTTATCTTTACCACAAACTAGGTAAGAAACCCTCAACAAGGATTCACATAACAGCCATCGATGGCAACAAACCAGGAAGCACAACGGTCCAATCCATGTTCAAGTTTCCTTAGACCTATCAGCAAGATAAAAAGGCAAAATTATTGTCATGATGGGAAGACGAATACTAGTGTGGTTTGAAATGAAGATCATAAGAATCAAAGAAAAACCAGCAAAATGATCAAGAAGGTTCCTGCACCATCGTATTTGGCACCCAACAAACCTACAGACACAAAACTACAATCCTCTTATTTCCAGAACATAAGAGGAAGACGGTCATTTTAGGAAATAAGAAAAAGAGAGAAAGATCATTGGACACGAAAAAAATACTAATCAACTGCAAGTGTCAACCCTCTGTTCCAATCCAGACACAAGCTTTCTTGGACCTATCAACAAGAGAGCAATATCAAAAAAGCTCTCTTCATTACAGAACTATGGAATACCATTAATTTTGAAAAAGAATATGATCATAAGATGTGAAGAAAAACCAGCAAAATGGCCATCAAGATCCCTGGATCATGATATTTGGCACCCAACAAACCTACATAGACAAAGCACAATCCTATTATTAGGCACCTTAAACCACTTCAACGACAACCAGAATCTTTGTAGTGTCAAAAGTCAATAGACACTAAACTGCTACAAATATACCAGCAGCCTAAACCGGCAACAAATATGGTGATGATTGAAACCTGAATATACGATCATGCAAGCACAAAGAAAACTGATCAAACCCCACAGGAAAAGTTGTATTTATATAGCCACAAACAAAATGAATATACAGACAGAAGACCAAAGATATAACCATCCAGTCGATACAAAATAATGATGAGCTGGTGGCCGGCCTCTGAACAACCAGCATAATGAGCCTACAAATACACAATAAATGATCTTCCGCTCTTGATTGTGATACCAAAACCAAATTGAGAAGGCAAAACGAAATAGAAGCAAATAACTATCAAGTAAATCTTACTCCAACCAGACCATTCTGCCTTTGCAATCAAAGCACTGTATTATCATGGGAGGATGCTACGCTACCAGAAGAAGAACCTGGAATCATATATAAACCAAAAGTATCTGTACTAGCACTCTAGCAGTTTCTCCCCACCCAAAATCAGATTATTATCCAAGGTAGAAAATTGAAGAACCTGGAATATGCTACCAATTACCAAGAACTCCTTTGGTTAACAATTGTCATAACTACTTTAGCGCACCTATCAACCAATAACCTCATGTATCTGCCATAACATTTGCTATCAAAATATCATCATGATCTGAATACAATAAGAACCTGGACTTGTCATGAGCCGCTTCGATCTCCCAATTATGGACCAATAGCCCAATCGATCTGTTAGCTTCGCCAACAAAAATTAATTTCTTTTAACCTGAAATCGTTAACCTTTATCACTCAGACCTAATCATCATTCTCGTAGATCGTACCAAATAGTTTTCACGTCGGAGCAACCAATCCAAGAATTGACGGATTTGGTAAAATATAGAAATAATAGAAAGGGAACTTGAAACCGCATACATACGAGGGGAAGAACCTGGAAACGCCTGGAAGACGTTAAGGATAAAAATCTGGCCCAACAACTTGACTTTAAAATCGAGATCATCGATCGATTCCGTAACAAAAAAACTCCCAAATCAAATTACCGAACGTAGAGGGTACGAGTGAATAAACCTGTAAATTGTTGTGGACGAGGATCTGCCATAACAACTATGAAATCAAAACTCTCAATCGATGCCTTAACAAACACCTTCCAAATTGAAATTATAGAAAATAAACGATACAAAAAGAGCACAAGACCCGTTGCAGATGAATATCAGCCATTGGGATAAGACAACAAAGCTCTGAGGTCGATATTATATGTGGAACCAAGGGGACGGGGTGTTTATATATGCATAGATTTTATGTCGGTTTGGGTAACGCGTAGGTCAAACGCGGAAAAGTCAAATACTTGAGGCGGTGGCGGCCTGTAAACGCGTGCACTGTGACCAATAGAATCGAGAAACGTGGCAGTTATATTTTTGGAGTGCCACGGAGGTGTTTGGGATTCTTAAAACAAATAAAAAATAATTTAAAATGGAAACAAAATATACAAAATATCCTTTTAAGTTTTATAAGTTTTAAAAATATCATTGAATTATTATTTTTTATATTTATACAATCAAAGTATATATCTTGTTCAAAATATAAAATTATTCAAAATATATAATTAGAATTATTGATGGTATGTTTGTGTTACATAAATTTAGTGAAAATTTTTGTCATAGCAAAAAGCTTTCAAAGTGACAAAGAGGTAAAAGACTTTGAATGCTTAGAGTCCAATGATCATAACATGTTTTTAAGGGTAAATACATAGTTATGTAATTTTATATGTTTTTATTAATGTTAGTAATAAAATTGTATTTAATATGCATTATATAACTATGTTTCAACTTGTTACTAAAAGATCGTCAGTTTATACATGAGATTAATTTTATTCTATAAATTGATAACACAAAGATACTTTGTTAAAATAAATCAAAAACAAATTCCTTTTGTTGCAATAATTTGCAAAACGCATTTAACCTCTTTTAACTATTAAAATCTTACAATCAAATTTACAATTTTCGAATAACCTTTTACAATTTTGGAATGTAATTTAGTTCTTTAAGATGTAATCCGTTGTCAAGTGCAAACTTTGAGTCGCGTTTATGTTTACTTTTATTTGTCATATGAATACATTTTAAGCATGTTATAAAAACTTATCATCAAACTCATTTTCTTTAATAAACGAGAGACGATATGATTATATAATTGTAGAGAATGCGCATTACATTATAAGATTGACATCGGGTAACATTAAATCATGATGAAAAAGACTAAAAGGTACCAGTATCCTACAAATTAAGATTTATATGATATTAAACTTTTCATTCCTATCAATGTCACAAGGGCTATTACATGATATAAGAATTCGTTCTATTACATCAAACCCATAACACAGTATCACCCTCAGCACCTCTATATCATAACTTTGCTCCTGAAAGAAAAAACAGATTTCATTATAGCTTTAACTATATGTTAAGCCCATGACAAGTATAAATAACAATGTACTTATATTTATTTACTCATTATAGCATCGTACTTTCATTTGCTACAAATATGAGCATTGTACTTTATTTCTTACATATTTGCTATTATCCATAAAGAAATGCAAGTACACCACGATTATGGGTAAGAAATTGTGGGTATGTTGCTAAAATGTGTTAAAAAATGTAATTACGTTGGTATATTGGATAAAAAATAAAATAACATCTTACAAGTTTCATGTTACATACTTCTATTACAGGTAAAGAAATGTAAGCAAATTGCTATTATGGGTAAAAAATAAAAATCGGTAAAAGATATAGAAGTACTTTGTTATTTCCTTCAATTTGACCAATTTTGTAGAGACAGTTTATTTGTACTTTGTTAGGGTTTGCTTTTGATTTTATAAGAATGCAAAGTGCAAACAGAAGCTTTTTTGAGTTGAGCCAAGGCTCAAGCTTTTGGTGACTAGAACAATCTGTCAAGAAAGCTTAATAAAAAACCAAATGATTCGTTATTTGTTGCCTTGACATCAACATTCTTCCTTTTCCGAAATCTAGGTAAAAATAAATAACTCGACAATGTAATAAAATTGTTAACAGTAAGGGGAAGGAAGAGCACACCTACGTGTGTTTGGCAAAAGAGGAAGAAGAAGGATCACGTTTGCTACGAAACATCATGTATCCGACGGGAAAAACAACGCCGATCAGCATAATTGCTGCTCCGATGAGATATCTCCCTGGACTTGGTGGTTCCACCTCCAACAACACCTTCATCTGCCCAAAATTCAGATTATTTAGAGCTTACATAACAAAATCAATCGAAGTAACAGAAGTGTCGTGATCAATGCGATCGGATTTCTTTAAATTGAAGTAAAACATTTTAGTGAGAGGACTTACAGGCATAGTCCGTGCTGTAACAAACTGTTAATTGGGGGAAAAGTGTGGACAAATAGTTGGCAAGGGAGGTCCAATAATAGGAGGTCATTTTTCATTATCAGTCCCCCATTTTCCTTTTTTTTTTCTTTTGGCATCTTTAAATGGATTTTTCCGCAAGTAGAGTAAACACGTATTTTGTTAACAACGAGTTTTTAAGCTGCACGATGTGGTGATAATTTACAAATATTATATGTGTAAATTGTTTTCGATTAAACAAACTAGTATAAAATGTTAAAAAAAATTTCTGAATAAATTAATACAAAATGTTATTTTCAGTAAAAATGTACGGACAAAATGACTACTTTTGTAAATTTATTATTAAACTATAATTTTGTTTTAAACTATTAGACTAAGGGTCCGTTTGTTTACCTCTTAATTGGATTTTTAAAAGGCAAGCTCTTAATCTGTTAGATTAAGAGCGTTTGTTTAGCACTTAAATTTTACCACTTAATTGGAAAAACACCTCTTATCCGCTCAGATTTGAAGGAACCACTTAATTAAAAAAAAGACCACGCTTCCCATTTTGCCCTAGTATTTCTTCCGCCTCCAACACAAAAACACGCTACAGCCCTCCAACGGATCCTTCTTCTCCCTCGTATCCTTCTTCCTGCTTCTCGCCGCCACCAGCCAAAGGAGCAGCGACAAAGGGTTCTTCTCCGCCGTCGACGGTGCTGCTCCGGTTCCTCTCCGCCGGCGACCTCTTCGGCTTCCCCTGTCGCAGGTCAGGTTCGTATTTGGCTAGCTTCATCTCGTTTTTCTTTAATTAATTTCCTTCTTTATGCTCGGTTTTGCTGAAATGTGTTCGATTTTCTGCTGTGTTCATCAAATGAGTTCGATTTTCTGAAATGTAATCATCATATGAGTTCGATTTTGCTGATGTGGTCATGTAATCTTGCTGTTTATATTTGCTGAAATGTGATCATGAAATGAGCTCGATTATCTGGTTGATTTTGATGTTACAGACATGTAATTTTGTTGTTCATTTTTGCTGAAATGTGTTCATCAAATGTGTTCAATTTTCTGGTTGATTTTGATGTTAAAGACATGTAATATTGCTGTTCATTTTGCTGTTAATTTTTGTTGAAATCTTGGTGTTAATTTTGCTGTTGATTTTGATGTCAAATGTGTTCATTTTGCTGTCAATTTTCTAGTTGATTTTGATGTTAAAGACATGGAAGAATTAAGATATGGAAAGGTGTATTCAGGGACATGAATTGAAGCTGTTATTTTTGCTGAAATGTGTTCATTCAAAACCTCCAATTCATGTCCCAATTCTTGTAATTTCTCCTTTGTTTATCTTATATGAACACAAGCACAGAAAATCCGCAAATACACCTTCAATTCCTGTCCTAATTCTTGTAATTTCTCTTTTGTTTATCTTTTCTGATGTAAATGTTTGGTATTATTGAGTTTAACATAGACATGGGAGAAAAGAAGGATAAGATAAGTTGGAAGTATGAAGGCGTAGAGAAAACTTTTCTAGAATCGTGTTTGCATGAAGTTACGGCCAATGGGCGGGAAGGGAGTAGCTTAAAATCACTTTCTTGGAAGAATGTTGCTGAAAAATTGAAAAATGAACATAACTTTATTGTTCACCAAAAACAAATGAAGAACCACTATGATTACCTAAAGTCAAAGTTTAGCGCCTTTTTGAAGTTAAAAAACAAAACCGGCAATTATTATAATCCATCAACCAACACGTTCAATCTTACCAAAGAAGAATGGGAACTTGAGTCGAAGGTATTTTTTTAAAAAATTTTAACTTATTATTTTGTTTAAATTATGATATGGAATGGGGTTCACAAGCCAATGATTAAAATCACTTTCTTGGAAGAATTACTATGTTTTTCCTTTTGGTTTGTTGTTATTGGCTGAGATCAATATCTAATAGAATTGAACGGGCAATTGATAACAATTCACAATTGAGTGGTCATGCATATACGCAAGAGTTGCTACATGGTACGTCTAGACAATGTCATGAGTTGATGCGTCTATCACGTGCGGCGTATGTACTTTTATGCAACCATTTTAGGCAAAACAATTGGGTGCAAAGCAGCAGGTCAATAAGCGTTGAAGAAAAGATGGCTATGTTCTTGACAATTATAGGACATAACGAACGATTCCGGATGATAAAACGAAGATTTCAACACTCCACGCAAACTGTTCATAAATGTTTTCATGAGGTTCTAAATGCAATGATGCTTTTTGCAACGGAAGTTATCGTGCCAACATATTCTAATGCAACCGTACATGTCTCTGACCGACATAGAAGGCTAATAGAAAATTTTCCTGGTGCAATAGGTGCGTTAGATGGAACGCTAGTACATGCAGTTGTGCCCGCTGATCAACAGGCTCGTTACAGAGGACGATGAAAAGGTGAATGCTTTCAAAATGTATTAGGAATTTGTGATTTTAATATGGTATTCACATTTGTATGGGCTGGCTGGGAAGGCATAGCACATGATTCACGTGTTTTGAAAGAAGTTGCATTTAACCCGACTTCTGGCTTTCCAATCCCTCCACCAGGTATGAAATATTTATTAATTTTATTAATAATTATGATTCCATCTTTTTTAATCTAATAGTTTTGTCACTCATGTTTATAGATAAATATTATTTGTGTGATGCTGCATACACCAACACTCGTGGATTTATGGCTCCGTACCGTAACACGAGGTATTGGTTAGCTGATTATCACCAAAGACGTGCGACAACTAAGGAAGAAAAATTTAATCATGCTCACGCACAACTCAGAAATGTTATTGAGCGATCTTATGGTTTTTTGAAGCAGAGATTCTCAAATACTGAAGCAAATGGCTCCTTTTCCTTTTTTGGTGCAAAGAGACATAGTGATTGCTTGTTTCGCTGTCCATAATTTTATAAGGAAATACGATGCTCATGACGAATTGTTTATGGCGTCCGGGGAGAATATTGATCAAGGGCAAGGAGAAGAGGGTGATGGTCAACATGTGCATGATATGGAATGGGGTTCACAAGCCAATGAGTACATGAGTAATTTGCGTGATCAAATTGCGAATCAATTTGCGTAAAATTAAACTTGTAGGATTTATTTGAATTTTCGTATGTCGTTGTGGACTTGAAAGCACTTATGTTTGATTTGGATTTCTGTTTAATTTGAATTGATGTTTAATTTGACTTTATGTTTATTTCAGATTTTATATGATATTTTATATTATTTTTATCATTATTCATTAAGTGGTTCAGTTAATTTATAAAACAGCAGCATTTATTCAGAATAAAATAATACAGAAGGGTAAAATTGTCATTTTTTCATTTAGCACAGCAATTAAAAGGTTCCAACCAAACATCATGTTAACAGTTCAGCTCTTAACAGTACAGACCCTCTTAAACTCTCAGACCTCTTAAAAATTCAGATCTTAAAAATTAAGTGGTTGTCAAACAGGCCCTAAGGGGTATCATGAGATCCCCGTGACACCAAAAACATCGCCACGACACCTAATCAGGACATTTTCATAACGGGCATTGGTAAAAAACATTCCATGATGTGACATGTGTATGTGAATGTCAACTCATACAACACACACACCCACACACATGGAGGGGGTTTATTTAAGATCACCCTTTCATAACACATCAAAGGAAATACTCAATGGTCTATGACTTTTTTTAATTTCCACGTCACCTTTTAGTTTATATTTTTTGTAATTAGAATAAAACATTAAATTAATTTGAAAAATATTACATTAAAATTAAAAAAACACATTACATTAATTAAAAAAACATTACAATAAAATATTTAAAAACATTCCACAAAATAAATAAAAACTAATCAAATATATTTTTTTCGAATTTTTTTCTTCACCGCTTTGAGTGTCTCGAGGTCCCGGCAAGTTACTCCGTTGGTTGACGAGCGTAGAAGTTGTCAATCGCGATACACTTGTTGTTCGCGCTTTAAAATCATTCTTTCTTGTTGTATCTAGATATGACGGTCAATCTTTCGATCAAAATATCCATTTTGTCGGCCGGTTTTTCTTTGATTGACGAGGAAGAGGCGGCTCGTTTTGCTTTACCACAGCCCATCGAGCGGGGAGGTGGTTCTTCCGATGTAAATTCTTCGCCTTCACCGTTGAGGTCGATCGGGTGTTGAGCGTCGGAAAAGTACTCGTACAATTCCGTCTATCTTAGACGATGGAAAAAGAACTCATTTTGGACCATTTTTACAAACCTACCACACTTTCAAGTGCGAAAAATATTTGCCGAACTCTCGAGCTTATTGATCTAAAGCGACATTAAAAAAAGTTAAAGTGACTTTCGCCTCTTCGATGTTGGTTTACCAAGTTGTTGTAGATGTTATTGAATTTTGTACAAGCCGTTCGCAATTTTCTTCATTTTCCGATTAACTCGTTGTTATTCCGGATAGCTTTCCAACCCATTGCTTCGAGAAAATGGGCCAGCCCACAAGCTCTCACAACTTTTGCTATTTTCTTTTGCGGGCATTCTTGGGAACTACAATCCAAGCCTTCGTCAAAGCAACTTCTTTGTCGGGTTTCCAATTTTAGGACATTTTTAGGCGGTTGTTGTTTTATGCGAATATTTTTTTCTTCCATCTCGCTGGTTCCGATGGGTGCATTTCCAATACGACATCGTCAAGTGAATTTTGTTGTGGAGATCGTGTTGGTAATGATCGAGTTGGTGGTGACTGAATTGGTTAAACGGGTGGTGATTGTGAAAATAGGTGTTGTTGTAGAAATGATGGATATTAGTTGTAAGAACCCGCGAAAAAGTCAAAAAGGGTAAAATCGTCATTTGTCACGTTGTACGACTATTATGTGTAATAATATGTAATAATATAATGAGAAATAAAAGTTTATGAGAAATTTGAAGTTTTGCCGTGTGAATAGTAAAATTTGACCAAAAAGGGCAAATTGGTCATTTGACATGAAAATGACCAAAAATGTTAAGAAAATGTCAAGTTGGTAGTTAATGGAACTTGGTTAGTAAATGTATGGCCTTTGGACCAATTATGAAGAGAAGTTAGAAACAAAAGGACCAAAAATTGCAAATACTTATTATGTTAATTATATAACTCTAAAATAGAGTTATTTCTTTCATTATTCAAGAAGCTAATAGAAGTCTCCAGAGAAAAATCAGAGAGCACGAGAGGCAGTGAGAAAGAGCAAAGAAGAAGAGGAATTCAAGAGTTCATTGCCAAGGAATCAATAGAAGGTTGGAATTGGTGATTCCAAGGTAAGAATTCCTTAGTTTTAACCTAGGTTTTGTGTGTGTTCTTGATTTGGGTTTTTTGGGTTGAGTGGAAACTGCAATTTCAGTAATAAATCATGTGGGTTAAGTAGCTAATGCTTCCAATAAGCCATTAGTTAAGAACTTAACTCAAAAAACATGGAAGTAGGTTGCTATATGTTAGAAATCAAGAAATGGGAATTTGTGCTCAAGAACCCTAAAAACGGGTTTGTAAGATCAAAGCTGGTTTTTATGGTTTTGTCGGGTCCAAATGATCACTTAGGATGTATTAAGACACTCCTAAGTGACTAATTTCAAAAAGATGGATTTTTGGTGCAAAATATCAAAAACGGGATTTTGAAGAAATGGAATTGGAATTAGTGATTCCATGGCTTAAAACCTGATGTAAAACAAGGGTTTTAGTCATGGAATGATAGTAAAATGATTAAGAACTGAAATAAGTGCTTAATGGGTGAACTGCGTGCTACAGTGCTCCAGTCAGGGACCAAAAATGTTAAAATTTTCAAATAACTCAAACGCTAGAAACTATAGCTAGACACGTCCGATTGACCTGAAATTTCAGACATAACTTTAACATGGTATAAGAATATGTCGGGAATGGTCAAATCCGTAATTCGACCTTGCGGAAAAATCACTGTAGCGGCAGAGGCTAAATTCACTATTCACGTTAAAACTTAATTTTTAGAAATTGAGCTAGACTTGTCCAATGAACTCCAAATTTGAAATACAAGTCTATTATAGTCTAAGATTTCATGGAAAAGAGTCGGAACTGAAATACGACCCCTCGGGGGTACTGTAGCAATATACGCGTATTTCGGAGAAAAACCGTAAAATGAGTTATAAATGGTTATACATTTATTATAACCTATAGCTATATTATATGAGACCTTAGCATTATAGAATTAATTATATTGAGTATTTATATATATAATACATGTATAGGTGGTGCTTCAAACGTGGTTGAGCACGGAAAAGGGAAAGGAATACGAGAAGTGTAAAGACTCGTAACAACGTCAAGGTGAGTTTTATGAGGATTTCTATAGTACATAGCAAAATATTATTTTCTGAAAAATATGATTTCCAATTGTTTATAAATACTAAAGTTTGGAAAATAGTTGTGAAAGAAGCTCTATACAAGGGCTTAGTATTTTGAACGGGTTTTCAAAAGTATGATTTGTACGTATTTTGAAAGAAGTTCCTTATAGGAACTAAGATGTCAAAAGAAGTCTTGAAAGTATTTTTAGTAAAGAATTATAAAATGTTTGAGTAAGAGTTATTTACAAATTGTGTCCCATTTTGACCAATTTGAGATGAAATGAAGTAAGAATTAAAGAAGTATGAGCCAGTTGTCCGGACTAGGATCACCCACATAATTGGGAGATCAGAAGACACTACTGGGATGGTACCTCCCGTCGCGAAGTAGTTGTCTAGCTTAGTATACCCTTGTGCTTGAATTTGTTCCAAGTCACAAAGGGGAGACAGAATGAGCAAACCGAGTGGGCAGATCTGTTCTGTCCCGCGAGGGGAGCTAGTTGAATGAATTAATTAACTTAATTCATAAGTTTCAGTTGGTCACGAGGAATGAGAAAGAAAAGCAGTTTTAAGAAAGAAAGTTTTTTTTAAAGTTTGAAAGTAAAGAAGAAAAAGTTATTTTGAGATTTATGAAATAAATCAGTTTTTAGCAATGTACTTTTGATATTTCAAGTTTTGAATAGAAAAGTTTTGGGTCTAAACCCATATTACTCACGAGACTTTATGTCTCACGTATACTATGTTTTTGAAATGCTATGTACTTAGGTGAAGGGAGCGAGAGTTGCAGTTGGGACCGTTATTGTACACTGTAAGTTTAAATTATGGTTATCTGTATTGAGTCTGTAATACCCCTCAAGTTTTAAGTTTGTAAAATAAAAAAATTTAAGTGGCTATTTTATAGTCACGAGTTGTAAATTATGTTTGAAAACTGTATTTGTATTTTAAATATGGTTTGAGAAAATGGGTGTTACAGTTTTGGTATCAGAGCCATAGTTTAAGCGAATTAGGTTGGAATACCATCCTAGACTTAAACTAGCAAGAGTAGTAGTAGGTTGCCTTAGTAATATAGAAGGCATAGATTGAGTATGACTGTTATAAAAGTGCAGTCAATATAAGGAGATAACATGCTACCGCTTAAGAAATACTATATAGAATTGCGTATTAAACAGATAATTTGTTCATCTATATAGTAATGGAAGGCAGAAGACAAGCTGACAGGGGTGAGGGCAGTCACACTTCCTCAAGAGGAAGTGAACCATATGTTCTTCGAAACGATGAAGCTGAGCCAAACCCACCACCACCACCACAACCTGTCACTATGGAGGCAATTCAGTTGCTAATCAGTAATCTACGAACTGAACTGAGGCAAGATGTGAACAACATAATCGATAACCGAATGGGTGAACGTAGTGCCCAATCATCACAAGAAGTCTCCAAGAAGACGACTGAGGAAGCAACTAGTGGAGGTGACAAGAAGGAAGAAAAGGGCTGTTCTTTTAAGTCCTTTATGGCTTGCAAACCGCCCGAATACCATGGCAGTTTTGAGCCTAAAGTGACAATGCGATGGGTCCGAGAGATTGAACAAGTGATGCAAGCAAGCAAATGTGCAGAAAAAGACCAGGTCAACTATGCCTCCCGGCAGTTGAATGATGACGCTTTGGTGTGGTGGAACACCAAATACGAAAGTTTGGGAAAAGATGTGGTATACGGTTGGTCATGGGCAGAGTTTATCACGTGTCTCAAAGATAAGTTCTGTCCCACACGAGATTTGGAGAAAATGAATGAAGATTTCTTAACAATAAAGAAAGGAGATATGACGGTGGACGAGTATACGAAGAAGTTTTGCGACATGTTACCTTTTGTGGGGGAATCTTACCCCAGTGAGCGGTCCCGAATTAACCGCTATGTCCGGGGTTTGCCGTGGAACTATGAGCTCGAAGTGAAGAAAGCCGAAACACTAGATGGTGCGATTAATGCTGCCCGAACTGTGGAAGATATTGGAAAAAGAAGGAAAGAGGAAGGACCTGGTTTTGGGGACAAAAGGAAGACAGTTAGTAGTATCAGTGGAAACATAAAGAAGAAAGGGAAAATGAGTTCAAGTCAGAGCCGACAAGGAAGTGTGAAGAAGTGCGAGAAATGTGGAAAAGAACATGGTGGCGAGTGCCGAGCGGGATCAAATGCCTGCTTTAATTGTGGTGGATTCGGTCATAAAGCGAAAGATTGCAAAGCCAAGAAAGCCAGCGAAGTGGAGTGCTTCACATGCCATCAGATGGGACACTATAGTTTCAACTGCCCAAACAAGGGAGGAGAAACCATGGTGTCAACAGCCCAGAAGAAGACCGAACCTCAGAAAGTGAAGACCAGAGCTTTTCAGATTACCAAGGAAGAAGCGAAGGAGACTCACGATGTGGTCTCAGGTATTCTACTAATCAACTCGACACCTGCATATGTCTTGTTTGATTCCGGGTCTACATATTCATTTGTGTCCCATGGGTTTGGAGCTAGATTAAATGTCCTATTAGAATTGTTAGATCTAGTTTTTGAAGTAGAAGTGGCGGATGGGAAATTCGTTGAAGTTCAGCATATGTATCGAGACTGTGAACTTGACATCAATGGCAAGAAGTTCCGACTTAATCTCCTTCCTATTGGAATTAAGTCCTTTGATGTAATAATTGGGATGGATTGGCTTGGTGCAAATGATGCGAAGATAGCTTGTGGACAGAAGAGGGTGTCTGTTAAAACACTTGGAGCAAAGGTGTACGTATATGGGGAAAGAAGAACGCACGTGCCAAGTATCATCAGTGTAGCTAAGGCTCGGAGGTGTATCAGAAAAGGATGTGTATCTTTCCTAGCCTATGTGATGACTGAAGACAAAGTGAAACAGACATACAAAGACATAGAAGTGGTAAAAGAATTTCCAGAAGTTTTTCCAGATGAATTGCCAGGCTTGCCACCAGAAAGGCAGGTTGAATTCAGAATAGATCTTGTTCCAGGAGCTTCCCCAATAGCACGAGCACCGTACAGACTAGCACCAACAGAGATGAGGGAATTAATGTCCCAGTTACAGGAGTTACTTGATAAAGGCTTCATCAGGCCTAGCTCTTCTCCGTGGGGTGCTCCAGTTTTATTTGTAAAGAAGAAAGATGGGTCAATGCGAATGTGCATTGATTACAGAGAATTGAACAAAATTACTATCAAGAACCGTTACCCGTTGCCCAGAATAGACGATTTGTTTGACCAGTTGCAAGGAGCATATTATTTCTCAAAAATTGATTTGAGATCTGGGTATCATCAAGTCAGGGTAAAGGAAAGTGATGTAGAGAAGACGACGTTTCGTACACGATACGGGCATTACGAGTTCCTAGTAATGCCATTCGGCCTTACGAATGCACCAGCAATCTTTATGGACTTAATGAATCGGGTCTGTAAACCATTCCTAGACCGATTTGTTATAATGTTCATAGATGACATTTTGATCTATTCAAAGAATAAAGAAGAGCATGCGAGACATCTGCGGTTAGTACTCGAAACGTTGAAGCGGGAACAGCTATATGCAAAGTTCTCTAAATGCGAATTTTGGATGAGAGAGGTGCAGTTCCTTGGGCACGTTGTTTCTATCCAAGGTATAAAAGTTGATCCAGCGAAAGTTGAAGCAGTGATGAAATGGGAGCCACCCAAGACACAAACAGAAGTTAGAAGTTTTCTCGGTCTGGCCGGGTACTACAGGAGATTTATTCAAGATTTCTCCCGAATAGCAGTGCCACTTACACGACTAACCCGGAAGGAAGAGAAATTTAGTTGGCAAGAAGAACAAGAAAGAGCTTTCGCTACATTGAAAGAGAAGTTGTGTAACGCGCCTGTCCTTACATTGCCAGATGGGACGGAAGACTTTGAAGTGTACAGCGATGCCTCGCATCGGGGACTTGGCTGTGTGTTGATGCAAAGAGGGAAGGTTATAGCATACGCTTCCAGACAGTTGAAAGATCCAGAGAAAAAGTACACAACTCATGATTTAGAGCTTGCAGCGATCGTGTTTGCCTTGAAGATTTGGAGACATTACTTGTATGGTACAAAGTGCAAGCTGTTCACGGGTCACAAGAGTTTACAGTATGTGTTTACTCAAAAAGATTTGAACATGAGACAAAGTAGATGGCTAGAGCTGATCAGTGACTATGATTGTGACATTATATACCATCCGGGTAAAGCAAATGTAGTAGCAGATGCATTGAGTAGAAAAGCTCCTGAGAAAAGAATCAAGGCAAGGTCGATGCGCATAGAACTAGTGTCCAGCATTATAGAACAGATTAAAGCAGCTCAGCAGAAAGTTGAAGAAAGTGGAGACTTAAAAGATGAAAAGCTAGGAAAAGACATACAGTTTGAAACCAACAGTCAAGGATTAAAGACTTTCAGAAGCCGCATTTGGGTACCAAAGACAGGAGGATTGAGAAAGTTGATCTTAGAAGAGTCGCATAAGTCAAAGTATTCCATACATCCAGGGAGTACCAAGACTTATCAAGATTTGAAAAGACATTATTGGTGGCCTGGAATGAAGAAAAGCATAGCCAAGTACATCTCCAAGTGTGTCGTTTGTGCACAAGTGAAGGCGGAACATCAGGTCCCGCATGGGGATGCTCAGTTACTACACATTCCAGCCGGAAAGTGGGAAGATGTAACCATGGACCTGATTGTCGGGTTACCGAGAACAAGAAGAGGTCATGATAGTATATGGGTCATAGTGGACCGGTTGACCAAGAGTGCATTATTTCTAGCCATAAAAGAAACTACTCCATTGGAGCAGTTAGCTCAGTTGTATTCAGATGAAGTGTTAAGAAGATATGGTGCACCGTTGTCTATCGTGTCAGACAGAGACCCCAGATTTACCTCTAACTTTTGGAGAGCCTTACAAGATAAAATGGGGACAAGAATTCAGCTAAGTACAGCATATCATCCACAAACAGATGGTCAGAGTGAACGAACAATCCAGACATTAGAAGACATGCTACGATCATGCGTGATGGATTTTGGAGGTAGTTGGGATGAACACCTGCCATTAGTGGAGTTTGCGTACAACAATAGCTACCATTCTAGCATTAAAATGCCACCTTTTGAGGCATTGTATGGTAGAAAGTGTAGAACTCCTTTATGCTGGTTAGAAGCGGGTGAGACTAAGCTTACAGGGCCAGAGATTGTTAGAGTAACTAATGAGAAGATTGGAGTAATTCAAGCTAACATGAAAGCCGCACAAGATCGACAGAGGAGTTACTCAAATCTAAAGAAGAGACCATATGACTTGCAAGAAGGAGATTTGGTGATGATAAAAGTGTCGCCATGGAAAGGAGTGGTCAGATTTGGCAAGAGAGGAAAGCTGAGTCCAAGATACATTGGACCTTTTAAAATTCTGAAGAGAGTTGGGTTACAAGCATTCAAGCTAGAGTTACCACCCGAACTTAGTGGAATACATGATACTTTTCATGTATGCTACTTAAAGAAGTACTTTGGTAAGGAAGAGCTAGTCATACCGTATACGGATTTGAAGGTGGAGACTCCTAGCAAATTGATTGAAGAACCCGAAGCCATACTGGAGATGCAGACCAAAAAGCTGAGAAACAAGAAGATTGACCTTGTACTAGTCAAGTGGAAGCATCCCTTAGGGTCAAACTTGACTTGGGAAACGTTAGCAGAAATGAAAAGAAGATATCCGAATTTCACAGATTACGAAAAGATTCCGAGGACGGAATCCGCTTAAGGAGGGGTGACTGTAAGAACCCGCGAAAAAGTCAAAAAGGGTAAAATCGTCATTTGTCACGTTGTACGACTATTATGTGTAATAATATGTAATAATATAATGAGAAATAAAAGTTTATGAGAAATTTGAAGTTTTGCCGCGTGAATAGTAAAATTTGACCAAAAAGGGCAAATTGGTCATTTGACATGAAAATGACCAAAAATGTTAAGAAAATGTCAAGTTGGTAGTTAATGGAACTTGGTTAGTAAATGTATGACCTTTGGACCAATTATGAAGAGAAGTTAGAAACAAAAGGACCAAAAATTACAAATACTTATTATGTTAATTATATAACTCTAAAATAGAGTTATTTCTTTCATTATTCAAGAAGCTAATAGAAGTCTCCAGAGAAAAATCAGAGAGCACGAGAGGCAGTGAGAAAGAGCAAAGAAGAAGAGGAATTCAAGAGTTCATTGCCAAGGAATCAATAGAAGGTTGGAATTAGTGATTCCAAGGTAAGAATTCCTTAGTTTTAACCTAGGTTTTGTGTGTGTTCTTGATTTGGGTTTTTTGGGTTGAGTGGAAACTGCAATTTCAGTAATAAATCATGTGGGTTAAGTAGCTAATGCTTCCAATAAGCCATTAGTTAAGAACTTAACTCAAAAAACATGGAAGTAGGTTGCTATATGTTAGAAATCAAGAAATGGGAATTTGTGCTCAAGAACCCTAAAAACGGGTTTGTAAGATCAAAGCTGGTTTTTATGGTTTTGTCGGGTCCAAATGATCACTTAGGATGTATTAAGACACTCCTAAGTGACTAATTTCAAAAAGATGGATTTTTGGTGCAAAATATCAAAAACGGGATTTTGAAGAAATGGAACTGGAATTAGTGATTCCATGGCTTAAAACCTGATGTAAAACAAGGGTTTTAGTCATGGAATGATAGTAAAATGATTAAGAACTGAAATAAGTGCTTAATGGGTGAACTGCGTGCTACAGTGCTCCAGTCAGGGACCAAAAATGTTAAAATTTTCAAATAACTCAAACGCTAGAAACTATAGCTAGACACGTCCGATTGACCTGAAATTTCAGACATAACTTTAACATGGTATAAGAATATGTCGGGAATGGTCAAATCCGTAATTCGACCTTGCGGAAAAATCACTGTAGCGGCAGAGGCTAAATTCACTATTCACGTTAAAACTTAATTTTTAGAAATTGAGCTAGACTTGTCCAATGAACTCCAAATTTGAAATACAAGTCTATTATAGTCTAAGATTTCATGGAAAAGAGTCGGAACTGAAATACGACCCCTCGGGGGTACTGTAGCAATATACGCGTATTTCGGAGAAAAACCGTAAAATGAGTTATAAATGGTTATATATTTATTATAACCTATAGCTATATTATATGAGACCTTAGCATTATAGAATTAATTATATTGAGTATTTATATATATAATACATGTATAGGTGGTGCTTCAAACGTGGTTGAGCACGGAAAAGGGAAAGGAATACGAGAAGTGTAGAGACTCGTAACAACGTCAAGGTGAGTTTTATGAGGATTTCTATAGTACATAGCAAAATATTATTTTCTGAAAAGTATGATTTCCAATTGTTTATAAATACTAAAGTTTGGAAAATAGTTGTGAAAGAAGCTCTATACAAGGGCTTAGTATTTTGAACGGGTTTTCAAAAGTATGATTTGTACGTATTTTGAAAGAAGTTCCTTATAGGAACTAAGATGTCAAAAGAAGTCTTGAAAGTATTTTTAGTAAAGAATTATAAAATGTTTGAGTAAGAGTTATTTACAAATTGTGTCCCATTTTGACCAATTTGAGATGAAATGAAGTAAGAATTAAAGAAGTATGAGCCAGTTGTCCGGACTAGGATCACCCACATAATTGGGAGATCAGAAGACACTACTGGGATGGTACCTCCCGTCGCGAAGTAGTTGTCTAGCTTAGTATACCCTTGTGCTTGAATTTGTTCCAAGTCACAAAGGGGAGACAGAATGAGCAAACCGAGTGGGCAGATCTGTTCTGTCCCGCGAGGGGAGCTAGTTGAATGAATTAATTAACTTAATTCATAAGTTTCAGTTGGTCACGAGGAATGAGAAAGAAAAGCAGTTTTAAGAAAGAAAGTTTTTTTTAAAGTTTGAAAGTAAAGAAGAAAAAGTTATTTTGAGATTTATGAAATAAATCAGTTTTTAGCAATGTACTTTTGATATTTCAAGTTTTGAATAGAAAAGTTTTGGGTCTAAACCCATATTACTCACGAGACTTTATGTCTCACGTATACTATGTTTTTGAAATGCTATGTACTTAGGTGAAGGGAGCGAGAGTTGCAGTTGGGACCGTTATTGTACACTGTAAGTTTAAATTATGGTTATCTGTATTGAGTCTGTAATACCCCTCAAGTTTTAAGTTTGTAAAATAAAAAAATTTAAGTGGCTATTTTATAGTCACGAGTTGTAAATTATGTTTGAAAACTGTATTTGTATTTTAAATATGGTTTGAGAAAAGGGGTGTTACAGTAGTAAGGTGGTAGGAAATTGTATGGTTGTGGGTATTGACTTCGTTGTGGTAAACCGATAAGTAAGCTGGTAGTGAATGTACAATTCGGTGAATAATTAATATCATATTCACCGAGTCGTAGCAGAGTTGTGTTAAATTGGAACATATTATCGTCAGTAGTTTGGTTGGGGATGAAGTGTTTGAATCTTTATCCATTTGTTGAGAGAATGGTGTGTAGAATAAGAATAATTTATAAAAGTGTAGAATTATGTGTGGAAAATGTGCAAATAAGGTGCGGTATTTATAGATGTATAAATTAGTATTATTGCTAATTAATTTTTTTGGTCTAACGACTACCATGATATCGTTCCTACGCGCGCCACAGACGACGGACAAGGACGAAGGACGCGGAAATGCGAGGAGGGCAGTGTTTCGGCGTTCTCCTGCTGACATGGCGGTGACGCATCCCACGTCCCAACCCCCATACCGCCTAACCTTACATAGGGATTATTTTTGTAACATTTACATTTTCTATTATATACGTGGATCATTTCTGCAAATTTATTATTATATAGAGTTCTTTTTTGTAATATTTGCATTTTTCCAAGACATGGACAATTTGTGTATTTTTATTATTATCTCTAACCATCTCTATACTTTTGTTTTGATTATTTTTGTAAATTTACTACTAATTACATAACATTTTTTGTAATCTTTATTTATATGAGGATATTTTTTTGTAAGCTTACTATTACACAATGATTATTTCTGTTATTTTACAAAATAGAAAAAAATAAAATAAAAATTATCGTTTTGATGTGTTGTTACAAATAGTAGAATCACAACACAAAATTTTATAGTATATAATTCTATCAAGGTACATATTTTGGTCCAATTATGTAGTAAACGCCTTAATAATCTATATAGACAAAATAACTGAGGCAGACAACAATTTTTCAGTTTGTTCAAAAAATAGTAACTTTTTTTCTTGTTCATTGTATCATTAAACTTGTTAAAGTATTCAAAAAACAACATTATCACCTACAACAATAGATTTACCCGGTTTTCCTTTAAAAAAGAGAAAGACATGTCGACGAGCTAATCACATGGCATTTGTATGTCTTAAAATGGGTAATGAACTTTCATTTTATTTAAGAAACGACATAAAACTTTATAAATGAACTTTTTAGATTGAAGAGACATGCGTGTGCGTATACGCGCGCGCATGCACACACACACACACACTCTATCCCCCTCTCTCTTCCATCATTTTCCTTCAACATTCATTGATTATTCTTCAAGATCTTAGAGTTAAACTCTCCAGATAATTACTCATGTTCCTTGTTTTTTAGCAGAAAAGTATAGCAAACTGAGTTCATTATTTACAGTTTAACCGCATTTTTCTCATAGTTCTTTTTTCTTGAATTGTAATAAGTAGGCTATAAAGCATATTTCCTTCGGTTGGTTCCTCCATCGTGTATAGTAGTTAGTTGAACAATATAAGATAATCCATATCCCCCTTTGAAATTTTGGTCAATCCATTGATTTTTTTGTTAATTCGTGACCCTTTTCGCTCTTACACCTACTATAGTCTTATCAAATTTCGAAATTTGGTCAATTCTTGATTTTTTTTTGTTACCAAGTGGCACCACTTGCACCACCACTGCAGCAACGAGAAGGTTAGTCTAGCTCCACAAGAAGGTTGGAAGGTGAGTTAACCATGGTTGTCATTCGTCTCTTAGACTCTTACATTGGTGAATATTAAAAGCTTCATGAGGTATGCTTATGTATGTTTTTTCGTGTATACACATGTAACAAAGCTATAAGGATACAAATTTTAACTATGGTGAGTTTAATTAATAAAGAAGTAGATGACATGAAATCATAGTCTAAGAAACTTGTAGATAACATTTCCATATCATTTGCTAAACCTTAATATTGATTTTTTAAGCTTTGCTCAAATTGAGATATTTAAGAGAGAGAGAGAGAGAGAGAGAGAGAGAGAGAGAGAGAGAGAGAGAGAGAGAGAGAGAGAGAGAGAGAGAGAGAGAGAGAGAGAGAGAGAGAAATTAATGTAAAAAGTCAAAAATGGGATTTTTGATTACTTATAAAGTTCTATTATGTTTTTTGGAAAAAAGGGGAGAAAAGTTTCCTCTATTACATTAAATACCATGGCCAAAATGATGAAATTACATTGCTATTTCATGCATTTAGAGCAAATCATAAAAAATAAACCCTTAAAAGTCGGTCAAAATAAACTCAATTCATTACAATCTCCTATATTTATGAACCCTTAAAAGTCGGCCGAAATAAACTCATTACAATCTCCTAGAATTATATTTATTAAAAAATTTTGATCATCATTTTAATAACGCTACAATGTTATTTCGATTGCTTTGTATGCTTATGTTGTTTGAATGTTTGATTGAGGTGGCATTTCAAACATTTAACTTAACATAAATCATAAACTAATATTAATTTAATTTACAGATTATATATATATAACATTTACCAACTTGGAAGTTACTATTAATAATTTCAGATAAAATGAATAGTGTTCTTTTGTAAATTACTCTTTTATTCTTTGTGAATTATAAATAGATACAACAACAATTAATAGTTAATGCGTGAGAAAAAACTATAAAAATAGTCATTATGTAACAAAATTACAAAAACGATCACCATTTAAGATAAAGTTACGAAATTATATATATATATATATATATATATATATATATATATATATATATATATATATATATATATATATATATATATATATATATATATATATAACATTTATCAAATCGCTATTAATAAGGTCAAATCGTCAATAGCCTATTTGGTCAAGTGGTAAGACGTCTCACTCTAACATTTAAGTTGAGGGTTCAATCATTATTAGAGGAATATATGGTTTATAGGTGATTAGATTAGATGTAGGAGTAGAATGGATTTTCCGTTAAAAAAACAAATAATAGTAAGGTCAAATCAAACTAGTAATATTTTTAGTGAATTTTTCTTTTAGTCCCTATGATTTTTAAATAGACAAAATGACAGAAATAGTTTATGTGTGAGGAAAAAATTATAGAATTTCTCTTTTATTTTATACAAATATTTTTTATTGATTTATTTAGTTGAAAAACATAGAATTAGTGAATCTGCTGCAACATAAAGAGAATCTATCTACTAAAAATAATAAAATACACTAAAATTCACAACTTGAGGTTTGATTCTTTTATCATTTTTGTTTTCAATAATATTTACGTGTAATCAAATAATCTATACAATAAAATTGGTTTCAAAAGTATTTACAGAATGTGAACTATCTCCAAATTATATTTCTTCATGTCTTCCTTCTAATCTAAAACAGATAACCCCAATTTCGTCCGACCAACAAGTAATATTTGATTTCTCCAAAAATTTAATAACGTGCATAATGGGGAAAAAGTAAGTCAAGCTACTCATCAATTAATTTACATGTTAGGAATTATGATATTAACCGTGGGTTTTAGGACTAGAGCTCCATAGTCAGCATTACCGTAACTAGTTACTACTCTAAAGTGTCTGACAGCTGCACATTATAGAGAATTTATAAGAAGTAAGCAGTATGATTATTATTATTTTGTTATTTATTATTTTGTATGCATCCCACTTTTTTCTATCTTAGGGTGGACGGTATAATGGCGGTTTCGAGCGGGTTCAATGCCAGCTGCCGGCAAGTACCGCTGGTACCGTACGGGTTCGGCATATGGCGGGTTCAACTAGGAGGATTTGCGGGTTCCTGTAGCTGCTTGGTCGAAGGCAAAGAAGCAAAAAGAGGGGCAGCGGGATCGTTTGCGGGTTCGATGGAGTAGATGGCCGGCGGCTTCAACGTGATCGGGACCGTGGAAGGAGGGCTGAGGACGGGTTCAAGGTTTGGCAGGTTCGATGGGATCTGCTCCGTCCTCTCTTAAGGTAATTTTAACGGTGAATTAAAATCAATTTGCAAAATTAGGATAATTTGAGTGGGGTCTATAAAAATTTAACACTTGATTATGTAAGTTATATTTTTGACCCACATAACTTACAAGTTTAACCCTTTAACTTGTGTCATATATTTTGTACATCTCTTACTTTTCAAGTTCTATTTTTGACCCACATAACTTACAAGTTTAACCACACTACTACTCTCCATCTCTCTCTCTCTCTCTCTCTCTCTCTCTCTCTCTCTCTCTCTCTCTCTCTCAACCACTGCAATGTTCGACAGAGTGTTGGGAAAATGGTATGAATAATCCCTAACAAGCCTCCCAAAGACAATAATAGAAAAAATAATTTGGACACAAGAATATACATGTAAAACTCCAATACCGAAGAAAAGCCACAGGCCTCCTAAAGATAATAATATAAAAAATAACCTGGATACAAGAATATACATGTAAAACTCCAATACCGAAGAAAAACCATAGACATCCAGAGAGAAAGATCCACTATATGATAAATTGTTACAATCACATGGACTAATCTCTCAAGCCTCCCCCTCCCTTAAAAAAAAAACAAATCACACACACACACTCTCAAAGTTTTAGCTAACACTCACAACTCTAAAATAAGAAAGAAAGAAATACCCAAACACTTATAGTGTATTGTTGGTTGGAGTGGTTTGAAACCAAAGCCTTGGTTGTCTTTTATAAGTTTGGAGACCTCCCAAGCTTTCATCATTGTAGCAATGTGGGATGGGGAGTTACTATTTATATATCTACCTCGCCGTTAGGTTTCTAATTTATCTTATAGACCAATTTATAAGCAATTACCTTGGAAGATCTGTAATAGCCCGTGTTTAATTTTAATACAATGCATTCATCTCATCATTCATAGCAGTCGCAATTAGGATCAACACATGCTTCTACCCCTTGCCAGGGCAATTTAAAACACATTTTTTTAAATCATTTAAAATTCACCTCAAAACATTTTAGAGTATTAGGTTACGAAAAACTCATGCAGTCCCAAATTCAAAAGAAGATTTGTTTGTTTTAAGAGAGCGAAATGGTTGCAATCTAATATCATTAAACATTTTAAATGAAAGCACACAAACCATGGCCTTCTAAATCATCCATAAAGCTCTAAATCCTCTCATGGTCTTCAATCTGAGTACACGTCAAAATAGGTTAGACAATGAAATGCTTAGTTATTACAACTAATGAATATTATAGGTATAATAGCATTATACAATTAAATAAACTAGTAATACATAACAGTCAAATTTGAATGACTACATTGTAAGTAAAAAAAATTAAACCAAATTTGTTGTACTACTCTTCACTGACGCCAAAATAGTGAAAGAATTGGTGTACGGTTGGAATAGCTTTCTTTCATTGATACCTTAGAAAGCATACATACACAACAATTTATGGAGTGAGTTAAAATTTTCATGAGGCACAAGTATTAAATAATGAAGGTTTCTTTTATTTCCATCTAATATAAATTCCTTCTACACTGAACTCTACTTGTCTCTAGAAATCAATAAGAACAAAATGCAAACTTCAATTAAACAGTTGTATTTACAAAGTACAATGAGATAAACAATTTTCTCAACTATCGTCTTTTTAAGCCCCTGAACATAACATGACATGAAGCCACTCTCTATCTCTCACTTGTGCAAAAGACGAAAATGCCCTTCCCATCATCATCCGACCCTATTTAAGCAGCAGGTGGCCTGAGCTCATGATCATGAGATGTATCTTGTGCAGATTGTGGTAAATACTGCCACATTGGAATGTAACTGTAGCCTGGAAAAATAGGCATCTTGCTTGCTGCATGTGGTGCCATGTATCCATGAGGCTGATGATTGGTCAACGCTTTGACCTGCTGCTCCATTTTTGCTTTTTCAGCCTTTAAAACAAGCTTCTCTTCACGAAGTTCGTTCTTTTCTGCCTGTTTGGTTATTTAACAACTCATAAAGTAAGCAGCTTTAACAATCTTTAGATAAATTAAAAAGGATTGTTGCTAGAAAATCAAATTTCCAGGTTATGAACTAACCTTCAATGTTTTAATCTCTTCCAATAGTTTTTCATTCATCTGTTTGTAATCATTGGATTCAGATTTTAGTTGATTAAGAACTCGAATAGCATCTCCAAGTATAGCCAATTTATCAGTGGTGGCAGGCCTCCCAGGTTCCAAAGTAGAGCTCAATTCTAAAAACCTGCAACAAGAACAAATATTTCATCAAACCATGAATCGAATCACTTATGAAGGATTTTCAAATCAAGAAAAAAAACCTGTCATTCAATTTTTCCCTCCTTTGCCTCTCACGACATGCTTTATTCTCTGCCCTGTTGCAAGAGTTGCTTCTTCCCCTGTTATGTAATTGAATAGTATGAAGTAATTACTTACTGTATTGGATTAGTATTTTTTGATCTTCTATGAAATTCAAAAACATGAACAAAAAGAAGAAAAAAATACCTCTTTCTTGTGCTTTCTTTCTCGGCACAGTCCTCTGGTGGTGCAAGGCTAGCGAGTGGAGCATCAACCTGGATTGCGGGACTGTAATCACAAGCTAACTTTCAATCAAACAGATTATATTCCGATTCTAGCTAAGAACAGCAACACTTAGCCAATATAACACATCAATCGTCACAACAACAACAAAGATCTTACACTTTGCTAATTAGTTACAGAAAAACCTACGGCAATCAGCAACATTTCTAGTTTTCTACCCTAAAATCCGAATTCATAAACAGAAATCATTGAATCCTAATTGTTTATTTTCACAGTATAAGAACTAGAAACTATTAAAATGAAAAATCAAACCTGCAAAGAGATGAAGACTTAAAACGCGAGAAAAAAGTAGTTACCACTGGTCACCCCAATAAAGATCGGTAGATGCGACATCGTTGATGAGACTGTTGTAATCCATTAGATCCCATGGAGTACTCTCGAAAGGATCCATTTGACGTTGATTTCGATAGACACCAACGATCCCTAAATCGAAACCCTAGATACGAAATTTCTATTTCAGTCTTTGATCGCTACAATAAAGATATGATTGTTTGCCTAAATTATTCAAGAAAATAATAATAATTTATAACAATAAAAATTGATTGATTGACAGAAGCTGTCACTGCTCTTTGGTGCGTCAAAATGTAGAATAGGATTGGCCACCACCCAATTGTGATTTGCCACGTGGAACATGATTTTTTCGCCGCATAGGATATTGTAGTGGTCTAAATCGGCTGGTGGGCAAATTTGCAAAAAGTTTTGATGGATACTCAAGTTTATGTTGAAAAATCTGTTATATAGAATATATTTCTTTTAAATATATTTCCTAATCAACAAAAAAAAGTGAAGGTATTATTTGAACATTGAAATTAAACATTTCAGGATATTGTTTGAGTTTATAATAAAAAGATAATACGACACGATAACACACAAACCAATGAAGTTTTTTTATGATTATTATTTTGTATTTAACCCTTATTTTAAAAAATTTAGGCAAATATAACAAAAAAATAGTGATATGTTATAACACTCTCATTCCCAAAAAGGGAAAAAAAAAAAAAAAGCCAAAAACGTATGACAATTAATTCGTAAAATTTATGTTTTATATTTAGATTTATATTATTCGTTTCGAATAAAACTTGAATACTTAACATTTTAACTGATAGAATATTTTTTATCAACTTCTGATACCATTGGACCATAAATCCTTATGTATATTAATATTACAAAATGAATTACTCCATTGAGTATATTTAAGGATATTACATGTGGCCTAATCTAAGTGTACATACTACACTACTACATAACATCAACAAGAATACAAAAGAAATCTACCTGGCTTCAAGGCACTTGTAATGAAAGGTTGAAAGTTATATCTTCTACTTACCTTTCAAACTAGTACATGGACTTAGATTATGTGTCAACAACAAGGAGCTAATCTTGGAAGCTTAGTTAGTAAGATAATATCAATCAACCAGCATTTAATAGCAGTGGAAAAAGATAATTGTTTCGTAGTAACAGAATAATATGATGTGTACAAAGCAATGCACTAATTGCAACTCCTCGCATACGACACAACTCAAGATCTCAAATAAATCGAAAAATGAATACTAAAATATTAGGTATTGTCTGATTGTATATGACCAGTTTGGGGTAACATTTAAAAATAAGTTTTGAGGAGTAAATCAATTTATACTATTGTTTTAACTTAAACTTGCTTTGAATCATTATACACCATGTTTAGTTTATTTTCTACAACCCACAATTATTGTTTAACTGAAGATCGATGCCTATCTATGGTAACACATAAGTTTTTTATTTTCTTTATTTCACCTTGGTCGACTTTCTACTTATGAACCCGAATGATCTAATCAATTTATTGAAAATTTTGAGCACCATGAATTAAAGTCAATACTTTGTAATGGTCAATCACACTCGGTTATGCTTAGGGTTTTACTACAACGAACTAGCTACAACATATTATAGTCTGTAAAAACGTTTAACATGGCTATGTTTGTACAAAATTCGTAAAAGACTAGTATTGCTTTGTTGAAAGATGGAAGAATCGTTCAAAAGTGTGAGCGGAGAGTTGTTTATTCACAAGCAAAAAGGCGAGGAGCGTGAGTGGGGAGTTGACAGAACAAATTAGTCTTTTGGAATAATAAACCCACTTTTTTACAAATATAAACATGCACTTAAAAACAAATTTGCTATTCATATATAATTGACTTCCTTATAGAATATAATATGCATTTCGTAAAGAAAATCATAAAATCAGATTGTTAATGGGGTCCCATGTTGTTTTTAGTAGTGATTATAGAAGAGATAAGAAGATCCTTAAAGGTTTATAAAAGGTATCTATTTCTTGTTTGATGACATCATCCAAGAGTAACTATTTGTTCCCTGATCTTTGATGAAATTGTTATTAAAACATGTTCTCATATCGCCGGAGGTGGAGGTCGGCGGCGGCGGGTTGTGTCAGCAGTAGGATTTCAACATAGAGCTCTGATACCATGATAGAATATAGAATGCTTGATATTAATATTGAGGGTTTAACTCCATATAAATAGGGATACAAAATGGGGACTCATGGTCAAACCTAAACCCTAATGAGCTTACCTAAAGCCTAATAAGTATTAACCCTAATCACTAACAACGGGCACCTAACTAACCTCTCTTTTTTACCTCTTTTCATCTTCACCACTAGTGGTGTAAATGAACAAAATGTTCAGTGAACCTTTTGACACGGAATTCGTTTATTTAGTCAATGAACAAAAATGAAGAAGTGTTTTTTTGTTCCTTTAGTTAAATGAAGAAACACGAACAATGGCCTCATTTACTCGTTTACGTTCATTTATGATCGTTCGTGTGCTGTTTGATATATGGACAAGACGAAACATGACTAGATTGCATGGGATGGAATACAATAGTACTGAATTAGATAATTTGTTTTATGTAACGTTTGGTAAAACAAGAACAAGACTAAACAATACTTCATTTACACGACTGTCATTAATACGATTAATGTTATGCAACATTGCTTCAAACTTAACTAAAAGGAGCTTCATTTATTTAAAATTATCAAAGCAAAAAAAGAAAGTCACAACCATTTTATCAAACTGTTGGGATATAACAAAACAAGTTAGGCACTTCGAAAAATGATAAACGATTTCGGCAAAACACGCGGAAATAAAATGGAGAATAACGGCAAACTAAAATTGTAAAATCGGAACACAATATTTAACGAGGTTCGGTCACGGGATCACGACCTACGTCCACGGGCGAACGAGAGAGAGAGGGTTTTATTAACACCAAGAAAACACTACAATCATACAAGGCTAAACTGCACTTGTAATCTGACCACTCTAAAAAATTATCACTCGCACTTTTGGCTGCCAAACTGGACTCTGCACAAAAGGCTATCTCACAAAATCTATCTATGTGTTTCTTGTGTTTGTGTGTTTTGTATTGTGTTGGTGCATTTTGCTCTCAACCAAAGCATCCTATTTATACATCTTGGAATGAATGTGAAAAGAGAATTGTGAAAGCAAAAGAAAAGAAGCAGGCGTAAAAGACAATCACCCATTTGTTCATCCTACTTTTGTTGACTTTTGATATAAGTTTGTTCAAACATTCATATTTAACAATCTCCCACTTGAATGCTTGAATAACTTACTCTTTCTCTGCCATCCAAATTTTGCAACGGTTTTCCAATCTCTCTCGTTCCTGCCATCCCTCCTTTTCAAACTTCTAGAAGGCCAGTTGAAGTCATACAAAACTTCAACTTGTCTGTGGTAACCACCTTGGTGAACATATCTGCTGGATTCTTTGTTCCAAGGATTTTCTTCAGATTCAGAGTTCCATCATTGATTAACTCTCGAATGAAATGGTACCTCATTTGAATGTGTTTCGTTCTATTATGAAACACCGGATTCTTTGCCAGGTGAACTGCACTCTGGTTGTCACAATGCAGTACACAATCCTCCTGTTGCATTCCAAGTTCTGATAGAAAGTTCTTCAACCATATAAGCTCCTTGGCTGCTTCTGCAATAGCCATGTACTCTGCTTCTGTGGTTGAAAGAGCAACACTCTTTTGTAACCTGGACATCCAACTGATTGCCGTACCTCCGATTGTGAACACATAACCTGTTGTGCTCTTACCCGAATCCACACATCCACCCAAATCTGCATCGGCAAACCCTTCTAAGACTACCCCCTTTCTCCTGAAACATAGGGCAATCTCAGCTGTTCCTTTCAAGTAGCGTAACAGCCACTTTACTCCTTCCCAATGCTCTTTTCCTGGATTTGACATGAACCTGCTAACAACTCCCACTGCATGAGCAATATCTGGTCTTGTGCATACCATTGCATACACCAAACTACCAACTGCAGATGCATAAGGAACTTTAGCCATCTGTTCTCTGTCTTCTTCCGTCTTTGGGGATTGCTTCTTTGAGAGTTTTAACTGACTTCCCAAAGGTGTACTTCTGGCCTTGGCATCTGCCATGCTGAACTTTTCTACAACTTTCTTGATGTACTTTGTTTGCGAAAGTTTTAATGTACCGGTAACTTTGTTCCTGGCTATGCTCATGCCCAATATTTGCTTAGCAGCCCCTAGGTCCTTCATCTCGAACTCTCTGGACAACTGCTTCTTAAGCTTGTTGATCTCCTGCATGTCGGATCCAGCTATCAACATGTCATCAACATACAATAACAGGATGATGTAAGAGGAGCTGAATTTCTTCAAGTAACAGCAGTGATCCATCTCACATCTGCGATACCCACTGTAAGAACCCGTGAAAATGTGTAATAAAAAAATGTAAAATAATCGTGTAAAAAGGGCGAAAAGTTGTAAAAGGGTAAAACGGTCTTTTGACACGTTATGAGATTAATATGTAAAATAATATGTATTTGTGAAATAATAACATAAGAAATAAAAGTTTATAAGAAAGTTGGAGTTTTACCGCATGAATAGTGAAATATGGCCGAAAAGGGCAAAATGGTCATTTGACATGAAAATGACCAAAAATGTCAAGGAAATGTAATGTTGGAAGTAATGAAGCATAAATGGCAAGGTTATGACCTTTGGACCATTTTTGAAGGAAAGTTTGGAGGTTAGGGACTAAAATGTAATTATTTTATAAATATTAATTATATTAATAAGAGAGTAATAACTCTCATTTCCCAGAAGTATGCAGAGGATTCCAGAGAGTACGAGAGAGAGCTAGAGAGAGCAAGGAAGAAGAAGCAAAGACTCAAGAATCGTTGCTAAGAAATCAAGAGAAACTTTGGAATTGAAGATTCCAAGCTCTAAGAGGTAAAGTTCTAACCTAGGTTTTGTGTGTGTTCTTGATTTGGGTTCTTGTGTGGAATTGAAACTGAAATTTCAGTTAGGAATCATGTGATTTAAGTGTCTAATGCTTCCAATAAGTTATTAGTCAAGAACTAAACCCAAGAACATGAAAGTAGATTGCTATTTTTGAAAGTTTGCAAAGTTGCTCAAGAACCCTAAATCACGAATTGGTGTGATTAAGGTGTTTTTAATAGCTTAAAATGTGTTATTAGTCAAGGGTTTTAGTCCTAGAACAAACCCCAGGTGATTAAGACCTGGAATAAGAGCTTAAAGTCCCAAAACTGCATGCTACAGTGCCAAATCGCGACTGATCAGGAGCCTGCCCAGGCGCCAGGCGCAGTGCACCCAGGACCAGGGCGGGGTGCGCCCAGGCGCAGTGCGCCCCATACCTGGCGCAGTGCGCCTTCAGTCAGTGGCCAGGCAGGGACCAAAAATGTTAAAAATTTCAATTATTCCAAACGCTAGAAACTATAGCTAGACATGTCCGATTGACCTGAAATTTCAGACATAACCTTAACATGGTATAAGAATATGTCGGGAATGGTCAAATCCGTAATTCGACCTTGCGGAAAAATCACTGTAGCGGCAGAGGCTAAATCCACTATTCACGTCAAAACTAAATTTTGGAATTTGAGCTAGACTTGTCCAATGAACTCCAAATTTGAAACACAAGTCTAATATAGCCTAATATATCATGGAAAAGAGTCGGAACTGAAATACGACCCCTCGGGGGTACTGTAGCAGAATACGCGTATTTCGGAGAAAACGATAAAACGGGTTTATTAACGATTATACATTTATTATAACCCGTAGTAGCATAGTATGGCACTCTTGTGCTGTAAGTTAGTTGTTATATATATGAATTGAATATAAACGTATATCTTGTAAATAATAGGTGGTGGTTCAAATACGGTGAACCGAGCGAAGGAAAAAGAAGTGCAAAAGACTAACTGACTCGAGGTGAGTGTTATGTGGATTTTCGGGTACATAGCTAAATGAATTTTATTTAAAGTATTTTGGGAGTCAAAGTGGCTTATGACTTTTAAAAGTATAATATGAAAAGTATGATTTTTAATATGAAGGAAATGAAACCAGAAATACAGTGACTAATATTGTGATTGACTCATGATGATAAGTTGCGTTAGTATCCGAATAAAGACCACGGCCTGCTGCGGTAGGGGTGGCAATAAGACACTACTGGGATGGTACCTCCCGTCGCGAAGTAGTTGTCTTATCTTGATAGATGAATTCGTTTCATTCTATTGGGGAAGTAGCTATACGGGTGCGTCTCGTATAAAACCTACGGGTGCGCTCGTAGGAATGTACCATTGATAAGAAATAAGGAATACCTGTGGGTGCGCTCACAGGAAAAGAATTTTGAACGTTTAATGAATAATGAAATTATTGACAAAGATATTTTTGGGTCTAAACCCATATCACTCACGAGACATTATGTCTCACGTATTTTCTTTTAAAATGCTATGTACTCAGGTAAACAGGAAGGACGTTGAAAGGGTCGGGTGGGACCGTAGCTTCTGTTGTATAATAATGTATAATAAACAGGTTTGAATCATGGTTGTGAAACAAATTCGTGATACCCCGTTTGTAATGTAAATACATGGTTTGTTTTCAAATGTTGTAACAAAGTTTGTAAAATAAAAAAAAAATTTGTGTGAAAATTTGGGGTGTTACAATTTGGTATCAGAGCCATGGTTTAAGCGAATTAGGTTGGGTAACCATCCTAGGCTTAAACTAGTGGATTAATAGTAAGTGAAGTAGTAGTACTAGGTACTAACTAATGGGGTAGAATTGCTAATTTATAATGATGGAATCCACAGAAACCGATGAACCAGGGATCTTGTGATAACACCAGAGCCAAAGTATATAGGTGGTTAAAGTAATATTGGGCCCGTATTGTTGTAACCACAGGATATGCTTTGGAAATGGTGAAGTCACTAGGAAACCTGAGGAATTTGGTTGTGGAAATTAGTATAGAGACACTTGGGAATGCGAGTTCTATAGGAATATTACATGCTACTGCTTTCGAGTATATTGATAAATATATATATATATATATATATATATATATATATATATATATATATATATATATATATATATATATATATATATATATGGGTGAAGTAACAAAACGCGAATTCTATTTGTTTTATATAGTAAATGGAGAGCGGTGATCAGAACCTTTTGAGTGAAGGACGGACTGCAAGTCATACCCCGTCCCACGGAGATAACCCAGTTGATGATGAGGTTAACATGGGTCCTAACCCAAATCCAATACCGCAACCTCCACCCGTGACTTTGGAGGCTATTCAAAATCTTATTAGCAATTTAAAGACGGAAATGAGGGAAGATATGCGCCAAATGCTGAATACACGGCTGGGGGAACCACAACCAAATCCTTCAGCAGATGATGCTTCTTGGAGACCCACTAATGGAGATTCGGTTACAGAGGAGGATAGTGTGGGGACAGAAGATAAGAAGAGATGTTCTTTCAAAACTTTTCTGACATGTAAGCCAACGGAATACTATGGTAGCTACGAGCCTAAAGTCACGATGCGGTGGATACGGGAGACAGAGCAAGTGCTAGAGGTCAGCAAGTGTCATGAGAAGGATAAAGTTTATTATGCCTCGCGAATGTTGAAAGACGATGCATTGGTCTGGTGGAACACCTTATACGAACTGGTTGGAAAGGATGTAATTTACAAGTGGTCGTGGACCGAATTCACCACCCGCCTGAAGAATAAATATTGTCCCCTTCGGGACATAGAAAAACTTGAAGATGAGTTCCTTACTTTAAAGAAGGGTAGTTTGACTGTTGCTGAATATACTAAAAAGTTCAGTGATATGCTACCGTTCGTGGGAAACCTTTACCCTACGGAGCGGGTACGAATCAACCGTTATGTGAAAGGCCTACCTTGGGAGTATGAATTGGAAGTAAAACGGGCGGTAACAATGGATGCGGCGTTTGAGGCAGCAAGAAATGTTGAAGATGTGGGGAAACGAAGAACAGTGGAGAGGCAAGTTTCTGGGGATAAACGTAAGTTCAGTGGCGGGAGTAGTAGCTGGAATAAGAAGGGAAAGTCGGTGGTGATGTCGAGCAAACAGGGTAGTCGGAAGATGTGTGATAAGTGCGGGAAAGAGCATACGGGCGAATGTAAGATGGGAAGTGCGGCTTGTTTTAACTGTGGAAGAATGGGTCACAAGGCGAGGGAATGTACCTATCCTAAGCTCAGTGAAGTCGAGTGTTTCTCATGTCACGAAAAGGGGCATTATAGTTTTAACTGTCCGAAGAAGGGTGGCGAGACAATGGTATCAACTGCGCAGAAAAAGACGGAGCCTCAAAAGGTGAAGACTCGCGCCTTCCAACTCACCCGAGAAGAAGCAAAGGAGACACAAGACATGGTCTCAGGTACTCTATTAATTAACCAGATGCCTGCCTATGTATTATTTGACTCTGGTGCTACGTGTTCATTTGTGTCCTTTGAGTTTGGTCTAAAATTCAATATACCGCTAGAACCATTAGATCGTGTATGTGAGGTAGAATTGGCAAGTGGTAAGAAGGTGGGGATAAGACATGTGTACCGTGACTGCGAACTCAGCATAGATGATCAGAAATTTTCGTTGAACCTTCTTCCGATTGGAGTGAAGACTTTTGATGTGGTCATTGGTATGGATTGGCTTGGAGCCAATGATGCAAAAATCGCATGTGGGAAAAAGATAGTGTCGGTGAAAATTCCAGGTGGTAGCAAAGTGTATGTTTACGGTGAAAAACCCAAGAGAATGTCTAATTTGATTAGTGCAGCGAAAGTCAGAAGATGTTTGATGAAAGGATGCTTATCCTATGTGGCGTATGTGATGATGGAGGATAAAGTAAAGAAGACGGTACATGACATTGACGTGGTGAAAGAATATCCTGAAGTGTTTCCAGATGATTTACCCGGGTTGCCACCAGAAAGACAAGTTGAATTCCGAATTGATCTTGTACCTGGAGCTTCTCCTATCGCCCGTGCTCCATACCGTTTGGCCCCGACCGAAATGCGAGAGTTGATGTCACAATTACAGGAATTGCTGGATAAAGGCTTCATACGCCCCAGTGTGTCTCCTTGGGGTGCACCGGTGCTGTTCGTCAAGAAGAAGGATGGCACGATGCGAATGTGTATTGACTACCGTGAGCTCAACAAAATTACCATTAAGAACCGTTACCCGCTACCACGAATAGACGATCTGTTTGATCAGTTACAAGGCGCCGATTATTTCTCCAAGATTGACCTCCGGTCTGGTTATCATCAGGTGCGCGTAAGAAATGAAGATATTGAGAAGACTGCTTTTCGCACTCGCTACGGGCATTATGAATTTCTGGTCATGCCTTTTGGTCTGACGAATGCCCCGGCAATCTTCATGGATTTGATGAATAGGGTGTGCAAGCCGTTCCTTGATAAGTTTGTTATCGTCTTTATTGATGACATCCTTATCTACTCGAAGAACGCAGAAGAACACAGAAATCATTTGAGGACGGTGTTAGAAGTTCTGAAGAAAGAAAAGTTATATGCAAAATTTTCAAAGTGCGAATTCTGGCTGAGGGAGGTGCAATTCCTTGGACACGTTGTCTCAATCCAAGGCATTAAAGTAGATCTAGCAAAGGTGGAGGCAGTGATGAAATTGGAATTTCCCAAGACTCCGACGGAAGTGAGAAGTTTTCTTGGACTTGCCGGATATTACCGACGGTTCATCCAAGATTTTTCTCGAATTGCAGTACCTCTTACGAAGCTAACAAGGAAAGGGGTAAAGTTTGAATGGGGGGTGGAACAAGAGAAAGCGTTTGAGACACTAAAAGAGAAGTTATGTAATGCGCCGGTTCTTACCCTACCAGAGGGAACTGAAGACTTCGTGGTGTATAGTGATGCCTCGAACAGGGGACTGGGTTGTGTATTAATGCAGCGGGGAAAAGTAATAGCATATGCTTCTCGCCAATTGAAGGAACCCGAAACTCGGTATGCAACGCACGATTTGGAACTGGTAGCAATTGTGTTTGCATTAAAAATCTGGAGGCATTATCTGTATGGAACAAAGTGCACCTTGTACACAGATCATAAAAGCTTGCAATATGTATTTTCTCAGAAAGATCTCAATATGAGGCAAAGTAGGTGGCTGGAGCTAATAAATGATTATGACTGTGAAATCGCTTACCACCCTGGGAAAGCGAATGTGGTAGCAGATGCCTTAAGCAGGAAGTTTCATGAAAAGAAAAGTCAAGAGAGGTTGATGAAGATTGAATTGAAATCAAGCCTAATAGAAAGCATCAAAGACGCGCAAAAGCAAGTATTAGAAAGAGGTGACTTAAAGAAGGAAAAGCTAGGAAAAGATTTGGTGTTTGGAGAAAATACACAGGGATTGAAGACAGTTAAAAATCGCGTGTGGGCACCAAAATCCGGTGGAATCCGAAAGTTGATACTAGAAGAATCCCATAAGTCAAAATATTCCATTCATCCAGGAAGCACGAAAACTTATCGGGATCTCAAAGAACAGTATTGGTGGCCGGGAATGAAGAAAAGAATTGTTAAATATATCTCTAAATGTGCAACCTGTGCACAAGTGAAAGCGGAACACCAAGCCCCATATGGAAATACTCAACCACTGCAAATTCCAGCGGGGAAGTGGGAAGACATAACTATGGATTTCATAGTTGGGTTGCCGAGAACTAGAAGAGGTCATAACCGAATATGGGTCATTGTTGATCGCTTGACCAAGAGTGCAATGTTTTTGGCAATTAAAGAGAATATGCAATTGGAAACATTGGCGCAGATATACAAGGATGAAGTTATAAGACTCCACGGAGCTCCCTTGTCTATTGTGTCTGATAGAGACCCACTATTTACCTCGAAATTGTGGGAGGCACTACAAGAACGAATGGGGACAAAGATTAAAATGAGTACAGCCTACCATCCCCAGACAGATGGGCAAAGTGAACGAACTATTCAAACTGTAGAAGATATGCTACGAGCGTGTGCTCTGGATTTTGGTGGGAATTGGGACGAACACTTGCCATTGGTAGAGTTTTCTTATAACAACAGCTATCATTCCAGTATTGGGATGCCACCGTTTGAAGCTCTATATGGCAGAAAATGTAGAACTCCTTTGTGTTGGTTGGAAGCGGGAGAGACTAAAATGACTGGGCCGGAAATTGTAAGAATAACAAACGAAAAGATCAAAATAATTCAAGCTAATATGAAAGCTGCTCAAGATAGACAGAAGAGTTATGCAGATTTGAAGAAGAGACCTTACGATTTGAAAGAGGGTGATCTGGTAATGCTCAAAGTGTCACCGTGGAAAGGTGTGGTAAGATTTGGAAAGAGGGGTAAACTGAGTCCAAGATATATTGGACCATTCAAGATCTTGAAAAGAATTGGTGAACAAGCTTTCAAACTAGAATTACCACGTGAACTGAGTGGTATTCATGATACATTTCATGTGTGTTATTTGAAAAAGTACTTTGGGAAAAGTGAACTTGTTATCCCGTTGAAAGACCTAACAGTAGAAGCCCCGAATAAGCTGATAGAAGAACCAGAAGCAATGTTGGAGGTGAGAACCAAGAAGTTGAGAAACAAGGAAATTGACTTAGTCTTAGTCAAATGGAAGCACGCGTCGGGCTCGGATTTAACTTGGGAAACGCTAGAAGAAATGAAGAAAAGATACCCGAATTTCACGAATTATGAGAAGATTCCGAGGACGGAATCCTCTTAAGGGGGAGAGGTTGTAAGAACCCGTGAAAATGTGTAATAAAAAAATGTAAAATAATCGTGTAAAAAGGGCGAAAAGTTGTAAAAGGGTAAAACGGTCTTTTGACACGTTATGAGATTAATATGTAAAATAATATGTATTTGTGAAATAATAACATAAGAAATAAAAGTTTATAAGAAAGTTGGAGTTTTACCGCATGAATAGTGAAATATGGCCGAAAAGGGCAAAATGGTCATTTGACATGAAAATGACCAAAAATGTCAAGGAAATGTAATGTTGGAAGTAATGAAGCATAAATGGCAAGGTTATGACCTTTGGACCATTTTTGAAGGAAAGTTTGGAGGTTAGGGACTAAAATGTAATTATTTTATAAATATTAATTATATTAATAAGAGAGTAATAACTCTCATTTCCCAGAAGTATGCAGAGGATTCCAGAGAGTACGAGAGAGAGCTAGAGAGCAAGGAAGAAGAAGCAAAGACTCAATAATCGTTGCTAAGAAATCAAGAGAAACTTTGGAATTGAAGATTCCAAGCTCTAAGAGGTAAAGTTCTAACCTAGGTTTTGTGTGTGTTCTTGATTTGGGTTCTTGTGTGGAATTGAAACTGAAATTTCAGTTAGGAATCATGTGATTTAAGTGTCTAATGCTTCCAATAAGTTATTAGTCAAGAACTAAACCCAAGAACATGAAAGTAGATTGCTATTTTTGAAAGTTTGCAAAGTTGCTCAAGAACCCTAAATCACGAATTGGTGTGATTAAGGTGTTTTTAATAGCTTAAAATGTGTTATTAGTCAAGGGTTTTAGTCCTAGAACAAACCCCAGGTGATTAAGACCTGGAATAAGAGCTTAAAGTCCCAAAACTGCATGCTACAGTGCCAAATCGCGACTGATCAGGAGCCTGCCCAGGCGTCAGGCGCAGTGCGCCCAGGACCAGGGCGGGGTGCGACCAGGCACAGTGCGCCCCATACCTGGCGCATTGCGCCTTCAGTCAGTGGCCAGGCAGGGACCAAAAATGTTAAAAATTTCAATTATTCCAAACGCTAGAAACTATAGCTAGACATGTCCGATTGACCTGAAATTTCAGACATAACCTTAACATGGTATAAGAATATGTCGGGAATGGTCAAATCCGTCATTCGACCTTGCGGAAAAATCACTGTAGCGGCAGAGGCTAAATCCACTATTCACGTCAAAACTAAATTTTGGAATTTGAGCTAGACTTGTCCAATGAACTCCAAATTTGAAACACAAGTCTAATATAGCCTAATATATCATGGAAAAGAGTCGGAACTGAAATACGACCCCTCGGGGGTACTGTAGCAGAATACGCGTATTTCGGAGAAAACGATAAAACGGGTTTATTAACGATTATACATTTATTATAACCCGTAGTAGCATAGTATGGCACTCTTGTGCTGTAAGTTAGTTGTTATATATATGAATTGAATATAAACGTATATCTTGTAAATAATAGGTGGTGGTTCAAATACGGTGAACCGATCGAAGGAAAAAGAAGTGCAAAAGACTAACTGACTCGAGGTGAGTGTTATGTGGATTTTCGGGTACATAGCTAAATGAATTTTATTTAAAGTATTTTGGGAGTCAAAGTGGCTTATGACTTTTAAAAGTATAATATGAAAAGTATGATTTTTAATATGAAGGAAATGAAACCAGAAATACAGTGACTAATATTGTGATTGACTCATGATGATAAGTTGCGTTAGTATCCGGATAAAGACCACGGCCTGCTGCGGTAGGGGTGGCAATAAGACACTACTGGGATGGTACCTCCCGTCGCGAAGTAGTTGTCTTATCTTGATAGATGAATTCGTTTCATTCTATTGGGGAAGTAGCTATACGGGTGCGTCTCGTATAAAACCTACGGGTACGCTCGTAGGAATGTACCATTGATAAGAAATAAGGAATACCTGTGGGTGCGCTCACAGGAAAAGAATTTTGAACGTTTAATGAATAATGAAATTATTGACAAATTTATTTTTGGGTCTAAACCCATATCACTCACGAGACATTATGTCTCACGTATTTTCTTTTAAAATGCTATGTACTCAGGTAAACAGGAAGGACGTTGAAAGGGTCGGGTGGGACCGTAGCTTCTGTTGTATAATAATGTATAATAAACAGGTTTGAATCATGGTTGTGAAACAAATTCGTGATACCCCGTTTGTAATGTAAATACATGGTTTGTTTTCAAATGTTGTAACAAAGTTTGTAAAATAAAAAAAAAAAATTGTGTGAAAATTTGGGGTGTTACACCCACTCCTTTGCATGAAGCTATCAAACTTCAAGTACCACTGTCTTGGAGCCTGCTTCAATCCATACAGACTTTTCTTCAGTTTACACACCAGATTTTCCTTACCGACTATAGGAAAACCTTCTGGTTGTACCATGTAGATGTCTTCTTCCAGGTCGCCATGGAGAAAAGCTGTTTTCACATCTAGCTGTTCTAGATGGAGATCTTCAGAGGCTACAATACCCAAGACCATTCTGATTGTAGTCATCTTCACAACTGGAGAGAAGATCTCATTATAATCGACCCCTCTTTTCTGTTGGAACCCCTTGACCACTAATCGTGCCTTGTATCTTTTACTGCCATCAATCTCATCCTTTACCCGAAACACCCACTTGTTCTGCAGTGCTTTCTTCCCTGCTGGGAGCTTGACTAAGGACCAAGTATGGTTCTTGTCAAGTGAGCTCAATTCGTCTTCCATAGCCTTCTTCCACTGTATGGAATCTCTCATCCTTAAGGCCTCTGGATAAGACTCAGGTTCACCATTCTCTGTCAGCAATAAGTAATTTGCTGAAGGAGAATACCTGACTGGAGGTCTTCGTACTCTAGTGGATCTACGAACAGTAGGAGTTGAGGTCTCTGCATCATCTGCAACCCCGTCTTCTGAACTACTGTCATCTGTGCTCCCACTATCTCCATATACATCAGAGCTCCCACTACTTCCTGAACTTTCACCTATCTCTGGAGTACTGATAGGTTTCACAATGTCATCTTCAGAGATCTCTTCAAACTCGACTTGATTTTCTGCTTTCTCTGGTTGTTTGTTTCTGCCTGAGCTCTCTGCAAGTTCATCTTTATATAGGACCTTCTCGTTGAACACCACATCCCGGCTTCTGATAACCCTTTTATTTTGGTTATCCCAGAAACGGTACCCCATGTCGTCCAACCCATAGCCTATAAAAGTGCATTTCCTTGCTTTTGCCTCTAGCTTGTCTCTCTCTGAGTCTTTAACTTTGACATAAGAGACACAACCGAAAACTTTCAAGTGTTTGAGTGTAATCTCACGACCTTGCCATTCCTCTTCTGGAATCTTGAACCCTATGGGGACTGAGGGTCCTCTGTTGATTAAATATGCAGCTGTGTTGACCGCATCTGCCCAGAACATCTTGGGTAAACCTGCATGCAGTCTCATGCTCTTAGCCCTTTCGTTCAATGTACGGTTCATCCTCTCAGCTACTCCATTTTGCTGAGGTGTCTCTGGAACCGTCTTCTGCATTCTGATTCCCTGGTCAGCACAGTAATCAACAAATTCTTTGCTACTGTATTCGCCCCCATTGTCTGATCTGAAACACTTGATCTTCAAGTCTGTTTCATTTTCCACAGTAGCTTTCCATTTCTTGAAAGTGCTGAAAACTTCAGACTTATGCTTCAAGAAATAAACCCAAACCTTCCTTGTGCAATCGTCTATGAACGTGACATAGTATCGGGATCCTCCCACTGAAGAAACTGAAGTGGGACCGTAGACATCTGAATGAACTAGCTCCAGCTTCACAGACTTGGGCTGATGACCCACCTTCTTGAAAGTGACTTTCTTCTGTTTGCCAAGAACACATGGCTCACAGAAATCGACTTTCACAGTCTTTAGCTCTGGTATTCTTCCTTTGGAGGCTAGCAGCTTCATTCCCTTCTCACTCATATGCCCAAGTCTTTGGTGCCATAGAGTGGATGCCCCAACTTCTTCAACAACGTGTGCTTCGGCATCAGAAACTTCCACCATATAAAGTGTACCCCGCTTCTGTCCTCTAGCAACAACTAAATTCCCCTTTGTCACCTTCCACTGATTATCACCAAATGTAACATGGTGACCTTCATCATCAAGCTGCCCCACGGATATTAACATCCTCTTCAAGTCAGGAATGAACTTGACATTCTTCAAAGTCCAATCTGTTCCTAAAGTTGTCTTGAGGACCACATCCCCAACACCTGTAATATCCAGGCTCTTGTTGTCTGCTAGTCTGACCTTTCCTTTGTACTGCCGGAAATTCTGCATTACTTCTCTTGAATGACTAGCATGGAACGACGCACCAGAATCCATGATCCAGGATTCTGTTGAGTTTTCAACACAGCAAATGAGAGCATCATCTTCAGAATCTACTGCCATATTGACTTCCTTCTTGCCTTTGTCTGTCGAAGGCTTTGGGCACTGATTTCTGAAATGACCATTCTCTTTGCAGTTCCAACAGGTAACATCAGTCCTGTTTTTCTGACCACCTCTCTTTCTCGACTTCGATCTTCCTCTACCACCGCCTCCTTTGTTGGGCCTTCTTCCTCTGTCTTCTGTACTTAGGAGACTACTGGAAGATTCTCCGGCACTCCGTCTTCGCACATCCTCTCCAAGGATTAAGTCGCGAATACCTTCGAATGACAACTTAACACCTCCGGCTGAACTGCTAACTGCTGTTACTGTACCGGACCAACTCTCAGGCAACGAAGATAATAACAGCAACGCCTGTACTTCGTCTTCGAATCCAATATCAACATATATCAATCTTGATATTATTGAGTTGAATTCATTCACATGGTCTGTTACCGAGCCGCCTTGTTTCATCTTCAGATTCACCAACTGCCGAATCAAGAAAACCTTATTTGCCGCTGAAGGTTTTTCGTACATATTAGACAGCGCATTTATCAGATTGAAGGTTGTCTTTACACTGACAATATTGTATGCTACATTCTTTGCCAATGATAACCTTATAACTCCAAGTGCCTGCCGATCTAATAAGTCCCATTCTTCCTGCGCCATCGTTTCAGGTTTTTTTCGGAACAGTGGTAGGTGTAATTTTTTCTGGTAGAGATAATCTTCGATTTGCATTCTCCAAAATCCGAAATCGTGACCTTCGAATTTTTCGATCCTAACTTTCCCATCTTCAGCCATAGCTCGAAAAATAATATTTTATAAGGCCAATCGAAACTTCGTTTCTGATGTGGAAGATCAGACTAAGCTGCAACCACAGAGCATACGCGAGATACGACTTCCTTTAAACCCGGAGCTCTGATACCAGTTTGTTGGGATATAACAAAACAAGTTAGGCACTTCGAAAAATGATAAACGATTTCAGAAAAACACGCGGAAATAAAATGGAGAATAACGGCAAACTAAAATTGTAAAATCGGAACACAATATTTAACGTGGTTCGGTCACGGGATCACGACCTACGTCCACGGGCGAACGAGAGAGAGAGAGGGTTTTATTAACACCAAGAAAACACTACAATCATACAAGGCTAAACTGCACTTGTAATCTGACCACTCTAAAAAATTATCACTCGCACTTTTGGCTGTCAAACTGGACTCTGCACAAAAGGCTATCTCACAAAATCTATCTATGTGTTTCTTGTGTTTGTGTGTTTTGTATTGTGTTGGTGCATTTTGCTCTCAACCAAAGCATCCTATTTATACATCTTGGAATGAATGTGAAAAGAGAATTGTGAAAGCAAAAGAAAAGAAGCAGGCGTAAAAGACAATCACCCATTTGTTCATCCTATTTTTGTTGACTTTTGATATAAGTTTGTTCAAACATTCATATTTAACACAAACACCAGGGATCAAACTTTTACCAAAAATTGCAATTACAACGTTAGTTGATGATCAGGGTACTCACATAAAATAATCTCTCCATAATGCAAAAATCCTAAGAGTAGTCACTAGACAACACAAAAGATATATAACTAGTTCTAGTGAGAGGTGCATCCGACATACTCAAATGCTTCACATGCTTTGATTATAACATAATTAACATGGGTGATTTGATTTCAGTATGCATAATCAAGTAGTATGTGTAATCAGGTGCAAAGTGTGGTTCATTTGAGGCCAAGCTTATACCCTTTGCTACTTTCTCGACCTTGTTGTTAAGGTGGGGATGATAACAAGGAAGATGACAAGAATCGTCTAGCATTTGCCGATAAATATACAACTTGAACATCTTATATTTTAAGAATATTTTTAGTAATTTTTGCTACTTAAACACTAAGTTTTACTAAAATTAAACGGACACTTATTATGCATTCCGTGATTCCAGTAAAATAACTAACTACAGTTTCTTCACTATTTATATTCCAATATTTTATTGCTAACTCATTCCATCATGAATTAGGGACTTGAACCATTTGTTCACTTGGAGCTTTGACTCTATACTACTTAAGAAACCTTGAAGGAAAATTTTAGAATCCTGAAATGTAGTAATATAGTAAAATAGAATAACACTGTATGAGTATAAGATTACGATCAAACTCAGTGAGCCCAAAAAACAAATAAAAGAAAGCAATTCCAACTGAATTTATCAAGTGAATTGATGTACTAATCAAATTGACAATGAGCAATCTTAGTTTATCCCAATTGAAAGTTGAAACCTTAAAAATCTAAACAAGGCCGACTTAGTTTGATTGATAAGTTGATTTAATCATTGTAATTGATGGCTATGTGTGTCAAGAAACAATAAAAGATGACAGGCTTCCATTTTAAATAAAAAAGTAATGTAATCTCATATAGTTAACTCGAAAGAACTTTTTTTTTTAATTCACTAATAATACTACTTTGATAGGGCATATGGTGAAAGCGATAATGAAGATGAAGAGATCGATGAAGAAGATGAGACATTGATACGGCCTGATTAAATAATATATTTATAGTATGAAAAAGGTGGTTTTGTCGGAAGAAAGTAGATATATATGTGTTTCATCTTGTGTCGTCCTTTTGGATGAGACTAAACTTCTAAGAATTAGTCTCATTTGACTAATCAAAATTCGTTTTTGTTCTTCTGTGTTGTTGAATCATGTTTAAACTACCAAAAGCTACCTAACGTTTGTTTATGGTTGTTCATTTATGTTCTTTTTTTTTTGTTTATGGTTGTGAGTATTATTATCTCCGTAATATTTTTCTAAAAACATCTATTTGATGACTTGTTTATATATGTCCGCTCTTGATTTTGACGTTTAAATTCATTTATTAATGTATGGTTTTCTATTATGATGTTTATATATATTTATGTTAATATATATATATATATATATATATATATATATATATATATATATATATATATATATATATATATATATATATATATATATATACACACACACATATATATATATATATATATATATATATATATATATATATATATATATATATATATATATATATATATATATATATATATATATATATATAAAATAGTTTATGATCATTTATATTCGCTTAGCATATTGACGAAGATAAATAAACGAACACGACCAAGAAAATTCATTCTTTCGTGTCTTTGTTTTGTTCATTTATGTGGTTAACTTAAATGAATAAACATGGAAAAACCCATTTGGGTGTTGGTTCGGTTCGTTTACATCCGATTTTACCACTTCTCCCAACGATCACTCTTCTCTTCACCATGACTAAGTGAGCATCGTCATCGTCGATCCGAAGACTCCTCCTACTCCCTTGCGAATTTTGTCAAGAAGGTCGAATGTTCCTCGATAAGTTATACATGACTTTCATCTCCTTTTACAATTATTTTTCGCAATTAATTCTCTTATGAGGTTTTCTATTAATGTTTTCAATCGATTTCCAAATCTGTATCGTCAATCATTATTCAATATGACTCTTTCTTTTCTTTTCTCTCTGTATTCTATTGATAGCTATTTTGTTGTTTGTAATTGCACACTACTTATGTTTTTGGGGATCCATGTCATTCTTAAACTTAAAAATATCATATTTGCTCAACCCAATTTCTAAATATCATATTACCTTTCGTAAACTTTCAAAATACCATATTTGCCTAAATCCTTATTTTTAACATTTATAAGCATTTTATAATTATTTTAATTCCTTACTTTTTAACAATTGACTATCATACCCCTATTATAAATCTAAGTATTAAATATCTAAAAGATTTCCTAAACTCTCGTTGTTGGTTTCTCTTTATCCTTACCGTTTATACTCTAGCACCTAGGTGCGTCACGTCATCTCCGACATCTTGTTCATCGAAATCGTCTCTAGTTACCTCTGTCTCCTAAATTGATAGTTAGAGATGAAATCGATGTCAAATACCATGCAACAAACCCAGGTCCAGAGAGAATAGACGATATGGGATTAGGGATAACCATCAACTCGAGTTTAGGAAATCAATTTTAGATATTTTAAGCTTAGATTTATAAGAGGTTATAATAGTCCACTGATAAAATATAGATTTAAAATAAGTATAAAATGTTTAAAAATGTTAAAATTAAGGATTCAGATAAATATGATATCTAGTTACCTCTCCCTAAGTTTTTTTTCTCAGGTTTCGATCCTTACCTTTTCCGATCATGATTAGTTGTGTGGCTTTAAGAAGTTTTTGAATTAGAAAAAAGGCAATGGATGATATCAGGTATAGAAGAATAGTATCTTTCAAGGAGGTAATTTGATGACAATTGTTCCTATTCTTATTGGGGAGTGATTTCTACACAACAATTTGTATCCATACACAACAATTTAATGTTTTTTTTCCGCATATTGTACAACCCTTTTAAAACCTCACTTCTTATGTATGGACAAAAATTGTAGGTGACAAAAACTGGCACAACACGTTAACCCGACACAATCTCGACACGAAATAAACAAGTTTGAGTAAGAGATTATGAGACGGCACGATTAGAAACATGTAAGGTTAGGATTGAAAGTTTTAACCCGAAAATGACTTATTTATTTAAATGAAAGTTCTTTTAATTCTTAGGATAAATTCAACAACCTCAAAACTAAAACCACATATAAAAGAAAAACTTTGGGTTGAGTCACTTTGTAGTGTAAAAACAACTTTGTCACCTAAGTCTGTTTTTAGTTTTTCCATTCTCTAATATACTTCACAATCCTACTTAGCCACTTTCTTATCCTCGTGAACTCGTTCAACCGCTTCTCCAACTTCTATTTTTTCCATTTTTCTCTCTAAACTTGCAATGAATGTCCTTTCCGTTTCTTAACTTCTACTATTTCTAGTTTTTCACTTTTTCATTTATGCCGCACCAACTTATATTCTTTTAACTTGTTTAGTATTTTCTCATGATACATCATAACACATTTACAATGTCTAACATCTATACACGACACGAACTCGACACGAAAATAATCAGGTTGACACAGTACGACACATTTATTAAACGGGTTCGATTAGGGTCAAGGTCTCTCGACCTGTTTAATGTTTTGACTCGACACGACATGACACATTTGTCAGGTCTAACAAAAATGGTTGTGTACAAATCACTTTCCATTCTTATTATTTTCCTTTTATTTTCTGGTTTAATTAGGTTTAGAGAACAATTTTCAGTGGAATCAGAAAAAGATGATTCTAGAATGTCATAGTATTGGTTAAGTGACAAAGATTCCTATATGTTGAAGCTACATGGTATGAGACATTGTGTTGTGATAATTTTTTAGGTAATGTTGCAAATATATGATGCTTAGTAGTTTACTGTTACTAGGTCATTGCATCGTGTTCATATTTAATTAAGGCGATTCTATTGTAGCGTCTTTCTTGAAAAGGAATGTTTTATGTGGTTTATTGTGCTTGAAAAGGAGTAGTGTAACACTTATGACTTCATATTTTTTCTTCCTCTGTACTTGAATTCAGTATTTAGTAGATATCATTGTGATAACGGTGCCAGAATGGTTATATTTGGTGTCGTGTGGCATCTTTAGGAAAAGTTTGTCAACATTGCTCATGCAACTATTGATGAATATACAGTATTGTTTTGAGATGTATGTGTTCAATTTTTACATTTTCTTTATATTTACATGAAATTTTTATCTCTTGTTTACTCACATGTCTAATGGCAATCAAACTCATAGTTGACACAATATAGTTAGCGTCAACAACAGATTCGTACCATTATTCTACCATTGAAATCAAAGTTCGTGGGCTAAACATTTACAAATATTATTGTATCATTGGTATTTTGTTGATGTCTAAGTTTTAGACCCTTCTGGTGTACATGGTACTCTATTCTGCTGTGAACCGGTGAAGCTTTTTGTGTATGGGAAAGAAGGACACAACAATAAGAGAGGTATATATGATGATTATGTCATGTTTATGATAAAAATTAAAACAGAATGTTGAAATCTATGTTTACCCAAATTTTAATATAAACTTGTTATTGATACGATTAAACCAATTAGGGGCTGGCAAGATAGATCATTTCCCCACCCCGAAACCGCATCGGGTCGGGACCCGTTTTCAGCTCTTTGATCCCAAAGGATAATGTAGGTCAGATAGCGTTGCATTATGCTGCTGTATTTGAGAGATACATCATTGGTGACTTTCTTGTGAAAAGAAATGTTGCTAACGATATAAAAGATGATGGAAATTATCCTTCTGCCCTTTGTGAATCAATATGACTCTGGATCCAACCCCAGGTACCCTCTATTGATTGAAAATTTTGTTCGACTTTTCTCTTGTTAGACACTCACAATTGTATGTTTTTTGGTAATTGTGGAATGAAATCAAACACATAGATTCGTTTTCCATCTTTGGTGCTTTTAGTATTTGTATTTGGATAGTGTTTTAAGGCTCTAATAATCTCACATTAATACGATCTCAGGTATTAACCCGAAACCTTGCCTGATATTCGAGCCACAGGGAAACTCCTAAACTGCCTCACGGCTTATTATTCATAAGTCTCCCAAACAAGATCCTACGAAACACTATTTATAGTGCCAAGCTAGAATAACAAACAATCCTAATTTATCTCAATACTAATCCTAAATAATAGCTGTCGTAATAATCCTAGAAAAGACAAATACTCATAATAATTATCTAAACTGAAATCATAATTATCCTATTTTAAATTGCGCCTTTGATAAACTCGACCAAACCGACTTGGACTTGTTTGAGTCGTATCATTACTCCCCTCCCAAACATTCACCTTGTCCTCAAGGTGAAAATCCGGGAACTGCTTCACCATATCTTCAAACAGCTCCCATGTAGCCTCATAAGTTGGCAAATCCTTCCACCTGATCAAAACTTCCCGCCCAGATGCTCCTTCACGCACTCCCTCCACCTGGTCTGGTTGAAGCAAAACCTCCATATCAGCAGTCAATGTTGCTGGTAAGCTAGGAAGAGCCAACTGATTCCCGATCGCCTTCTTCAATTGAGAAATATGGAACACATCATGTATCTTTGCGGAATCCGGTAGCTTCAAACGGTACGCCACACGACCAATTCGTTCCAACACCTCAAAAGGCCCATAATAACGAGAAGACAACTTCTCATTGACCCGTCGCGCCACCGAATGTTGCCTGTATGGCTGTAGCTTAAGAAAGACTCGATCCCCAACGGCAAACTCCTCAACCTTGCGATGCTTGTCGGCCTTAGCTTTCATCAACTGCTGAGCACGCAGTAAATAACCCTTCAATTCCCTCAACACCACATCCCGCTCTTCCAAATATTCTTCTACAGTACCCACTGAAGTACGTTGGCTGCCATAATAAACCAAGTGGGGCGGATCCCGACCATAGAGAACCCGGAATGGGGTGGTGTTGGTTGAAGTATGAAATGACGAATTATACCAGAATTCTGCCCACGATAACCACTTAGCCCATTTCTTTGGAGAATCCGACACAAAACAACGAAGGTAGGTTTCTAAACACCGGTTGACTACCTCCGTTTGCCCGTCCGTTTGCGGGTGGTAGGCCGTGCTCCTCTTTAGCTTGGTCCCCTGCAAACGAAAAAGTTCCCGCCAAAACAGACTTAAAAAAACTCTATCTCGATCCGAAATGATGGATTCTGGAATGCCATGTAAACGAACCACCTCCCTTAAAAAAACCGAAGCCACGGTGAGAGCCGTATACGGGTGTTTTAGCGGAACAAAATGGGCATATTTACTTAACCGGTCTACGATCACAAAAATAACCGAATACCCCTCCGACTTTGGCAGGCCACTAATGAAATCCATCGTAATTTCTGACCACACTTTATTTGGTAATTCAAGAGGCTGCAGCAATCCACTAGGAGCCATGGTGGAATATTTCTGACGTTGACAAACATCACATTGCGCGACCATTCTTGATATGTCCCCTTTCATCCCTGTCCAAAACAGCTCCCGAGCCATCCGACGGTACGTTTTTTGTACCCCCGAGTGTCCTCCCAACGTGCTGCCATGAAACTCGTGAAATAACTTTGGAACCCACGTTGAGTTACGGTTCACGACTAACCGACCTTTAAACAAAAGTCGATTGTTTTCGATTGAAAAACCAGCGGGTACCTGCTGACCGGAACTCACGCGATGCTTCAGCTCGACTAAGTCGGTGTCATTTTCAATCTCTTGCCACAACCTTTCCCAATCTATGGTACAGCCTGTTTCGAGTGCCTCAATTTCTGCCATCCGCTTTCTAGACAATGCATCAGCTGCATTGTTCTCTCGTCCCGGTCGGTACTCGATATTGAAATTATATCCTAGGAGTTTGGATAGCCACTTCTGATGGTCTTCCGCCACGACCCGCTGTTCAAGCAAATATTTTAAACTACGCTGGTCCGTACGAACCACGAACCTTTGTCCTAACAAGTACGGTCTCCATTTCTGGACAGCGAAAACGATTGCCATCAATTCGCGCTCATATACGGATTTCATACGAGCCCTGGTGCCCAGAACTTGACTGTAATATGCAATTGGACGATCATCTTGCATAAGCACCGCCCCCAAGCCAAAACCCGACGCATCCGTTTCAACCACAAATGTCTTTTCAAAATCCGGTAACGCGAGTACAGGAACTCGAGTCATTACGGTTTTTAATTTCTGGAAAGCTTGTGAAGCCTCTTCGTTCCAATGAAAGTTATCTTTCTTCAGTTGCTCCGTGAGTGGTCCCGCGATTTTCCCATAATCTTTGACAAATTTGCGGTAGTACCCTGTCAGGCCTAAGAACCCGCGTAGCTCTCGCAGCGTTCTTGGTTCAGGCCATTTTAGCATAGCGTCAATTTTCGTTGGATCCGCCGATACACCCTCCGCGGACACCAAGTGCCCTAAATACTCTATTTGGTTTTGAGCAAACGAGCATTTTTTTTGGTTTGCATAGAGTTTATGTTTTTGCATGACTTGTAGCACCGTCGATAAATGTTCCACATGCTCGTCCTTGGTTTTGCTGTAAACGAGAATATCGTCGAAGAAGACAAGCACAAACCGTCGTAAGAAGGGTCGGAATACTTGATTCATTAGTGATTGAAATGTAGCGGGCGCATTTGTCAACCCGAACGGCATAACGCGAAACTCATAATGACCCTCATGGGTCCTAAAAGCCGTTTTCGGGATATCGTCCTCCTTCATCCGTATCTGATGGTAACCGGATTTTAAATCCAGCCTTGAAAAGATAGCAGCCCCATGCAACTCATCCAAAAGCTCCTCAATGATGGGAATTGGGAATTTGTCAAGGATCGTCGCCTTATTAAGCGCTCTATAGTCTACGCAGAACCGCCAGCTCCCGTCTTTTTTCTTTACTAACAACACGGGACTAGAGAAAGGACTCGTGCTTGGCTGTATAATCCCGGCGTCCAACATCTCCCGGACCAAACGCTCGATTTCATCCTTTTGTACGTGCGGGTAACGGTACGGTCTGACGCTAACGGGCGGGGTACCTTCTTTCAATGTAATCGCGTGATTTTGACTACGAATAGGTGGTAACCCACCCGGCATTCTGAAAACCTCACCAAAATCCTCCAGCACCGCCTTGATCTGCCCCGGGACCTCGGCTGGAGTAAGCACCTCGCAATCCGCTTGGAGGTGGACCAAATACCCCTCTCCCTCATGTTGTATCAGCTTGTGAAGTGTCTTACAGGAGGCCACCGTTTTTGATAAGCTCGGGTCACCCTTGATCGTGACCAGCCTATTACCCTCCCAATATTGCATCCGGAGGTCCAACCAATTGACAGTCATGTCCCCCAGTGTTTGCAACCATTTAATACCCAAGATCACGTCCGAACCCCCAAGTTCAAATGGTAAGAATTCTTCTACAATCCGAACCTCCGGTAGGTCGAGAATAACTTCCTTGCAACACCCGTAGCTCCGTGTTATCAACCCGTTCCCAAGTTTTACCCCTACTGACCCCGTACCGGTTACCACTATGGTGAGCTCGTCGACTACCCTTGTGGAGACGAAGTTGTGGGTCGCCCCACTATCGATCAAGACCACGACCTCCCGATCCCCGATCTTCCCTCTAACCTTCATCGTCCGCGGTGGCGTGAGACCGCTGACCGAATTGAGAGACACCTCCGCCATGTCCAAATGTGCATGCCCCGTGTCTTTGACTTCCTCATCATCCCCTCCTTCCTCATCTTCGTCGACAATAAGAACCTGCAATGTTTTGCTAGGGCATTTGTGTCCCGGTGCAAATTTACCATCGCACCTAAAGCACAAACCTCTGGCACGCTTATCCGCCAATTCAGTAGCGGTGAGCCGCTTAAATCCTCCCGGTGAATTATCCTCCTTAACCCCAATGGAAACAGCCGTTGTGTTGGTCTTCCCCTGGTACCCGTATCCCGCTCTAGAAGAACTGCCCGTACCTCTTATTAGTCCCCCGATCTTATTCTCATCGATTTTAATTGCCATTCGAATAGCCTGAGCCAAGGAATCTGGTTCCGCTATCCTTACGGCTGCACGTACTTCTTCCTTCAATCCTTTAACAAAAGTACTTTCCTGGATTGATTCTGGAACCTCGCTTAGTTGCCCCGCAAAACTCTCAAATCTATCCACGTACTCGCGTACTGTTCCCGTTTGGTGGATGTCCAGGAATTGTTCCTGAATGCTGCCTTCACGAGACGCTTGGAACCGCTCTAGAAGCTTCCGTTTGAACCTTTCCCACGAACGGAATGGCTTCTTGGCATCATTCCATCGGAACCAGGTCAACGGAGCTCCTTCTAAGCAAATCGCCACTGCCCGCAACTGATCCTTCTTACGGAATTTATGGACTTCAAAGTACCTTTCAACCTTATAAACCCAACCGTGCACATCCGTACCACTAAAGATGGGAATTGTTAGTTTCCGGCAGTCAAGTAAGGGGTCCCGTCTCTTTTTCTTTTTCTTAGCTCGCTTCGAACTATTGGTCATTGCACTGCCATCCGAGTCGTCGGATTCATCTTCCTCGTCAACCTCGCTTTCCTCCGAATCCGAAGAGGAACTGTAGCGGAGTTTCCGCTGTTTCTTTCTTGGTTCCCTGACTGCCAGAGTTAAGTCAGCAACTGCTTTGGTAAGTACTTGCATCTGTGTCGCCACCTCTGTTCGATGAGTACCTGATGCATCGAGCATCTGGTTGACAGCACCCTCAAGTGCCGCGAGTCGCTCAGCATTGGTGCCCTTACCCTCCAGCTTTTCGGCCATCAGAACCGTAAAGCTCTGATACCAATTAATACGATCTCAGGTATTAACCCGAAACCTTGCCTGATATTCGAGCCACAGGGAAACTCCTAAACTGCCTCACGGCTTATTATTCATAAGTCTCCCAAACAAGATCCTACGAAACACTATTTATAGTGCCAAGCTAGAATAACAAACAATCCTAATTTATCTCAATACTAATCCTAAATAATAGCTGTCGTAATAATCCTAGAAAAGACAAATACTCATAATAATTATCTAAACTGAAATCATAATTATCCTATTTTAAATTGCGCCTTTGATAAACTCGACCAAACCGACTTGGACTTGTTTGAGTCGTATCACACATACAATGACAATTGAAAATAAATAACAGAAATTGTTGTCTTGGGTTGTAAATTTGGTACTAGGTGGTCCTTGAACCCAATGAATTAACCGTGCTGATTACCTATATAAATGGTCGGTCTTCGGTTCCATGTTTGGTCTCAACAAAAAATCGGTACCACTGGTTCGGTATGTCCCTAGCTTAGAATAGTTCCGTACTCTATCTCTGTAAACAACCGTATTCTGTTTACGTTTTCTAGTAGTTTTCTACTTGTGTCTTTTTTTTTTCCTTCAATTTTGGAAGTTGCTGTTAGTACGGAAATCCATTGATACGAAAAAGAGTTTGCCAAAGAAATTTTTGGATTTGTTATTGGTTTTTAAAAGATCTACATCTTTAAATAAAAGAAAACACAATTATTTACTTCAACAATCATAACGGAGCTATGATCAGTTTGTGATATTCATTTAAGAAAAGTGATTATTTTAATGATGATTCATCAGAAAATAATTCAACGCCATACGTTAAAGAAGAAGTAGGTTGAATTATCACAAGTTCACAACCATGGGAGTTTTGCACACCAAAATGAATACCATTTTCGCCAATTGACTAAAATAAATAATACTTGTCATTTTATTCTTTTAACATTTTCTATATTTCATATATGTTAAAGATATTTAATTTAATAATCGTGATATAAGATCATTTCAAGAAAAATAATTGCAAAATAAATTATACAGCTGCAAGTGGATCTTATGAGCACTTCTTTCCAATATTCACATTTACAAATTGCAAGCATGGAATTTTTCCAAAGAAAGAAACCGAATAAACGAGTACAAGTTCAAGATTACAGTTTGCAAGTCTTAATTTACCTCACCCTCCATAATTCTTGAAATGGTCCTTCAACAATAAGGATGTTACATCCTCGACCCTTAAGCAAATAACATGAAATACAAACCGAAAACAAAGTGAACGAAAAAGGTAACTACTTAATAGTCCGCTGTGACCGGAAGTGTCTCGTATGATCCAATGAAAACATCACCATAGATGAATCCAGCTAACCCACCACCGATAAGTGGACCGACCCAGTAAATCCAGTTTTGGGAGAAATCACCGTTAACGACAGCAGGGCCAAACGACCGAGCTGGGTTCATTGAACCACCACTGAAAGCTCCAGCCGCCAAAATATTGGCTCCAACAATGAAACCGATTGCGATGGGTGCAATGGTTCCAAGTGATCCCTTTTTAGGGTCAGCAGCGGTGGCATAAACTGTGTAGACTAGAGCAAAAGTGATGATAATCTCAAACACAACTCCTTGAATACTTGTCATCCCACCAGCAACTCCATGTGTCGGGACAGCCTGTCAAATATTTCCGAATATGTAAACACTTGAGTTAGTTGACTTTATAGATCTTGAAAAAGTATAGAATGTTTTTTATTTACTTTTCTACTAATGAGAATAGAAGAAAGCTCACCAGGCCGCCGGTAACAAATTGGAGGAGGAAACATGCAACGATGGATCCAAGCAATTGGGCAATCCAGTAAAATAGACCAGTTATGATGGTGATGTTACCACCAACAGCCAATCCGAAGGTGACAGCTGGATTCAAATGGCCGCCTGAGATATTGGCTGCAATTGAGACCCCAACAAATAGTGCAAATGCATGAGCTATTGCTATTGCCACTAGCCCAGCCGGGTCTAGTGCCGCATCTGATGTGAGCTTACCTACAAAGTTTACAAAATTCCATTTTCCGTTAGATCATAGTAATATTGACATAACCCGTGTTCGTCATATCTATTTTGCTTGTTTTTAGTTATATGGTTAAAGAAAACTCAGAGATATAGTTAATTTATTTGGAAAAAGATTTCTAACATACCATAAGCGATGGCTGACCCGACACCTGCAAAGACGAAAAGAAGGGTGGCAATAAACTCGGCCAAATAAGACCTGACTGAACTAGCACTTAAAGAGTCACCAATGCTACCAATTGCCAACTTCACCATTTTTAGAACGTTTTGAAGCTAAAAGTGAAAAGATGAGACAGTTGACTTGGTTAAAGTGTGATTTCTGATTGGTTTCTACAAAGGATTATATAGTGCCTAGCTTCAAATATTAAATTATTTAATTATATTATTAAGTTTAAAGTGGGGTTTATTAAACATGTCGTTATGGAGGGTCCTATGTATGCTGGCACCGTCCGTGGGGCCAAGATGGTTCTACCTGACCAGTGATTGGTGCCGCCCCACCGGCCTTTATTTTAAAAACATATGTTCGTTAAGAATGGAGAGCAGAGAGATTAGAGCTACTATTTACGAAATTACGAAACAATAAGTTGGCGTGCTTAGACCAAGTGGACCGCTAATACCGTACAATGCATGGCCAATCATAAGAAAGAAATGGTAAAAAACTTGAAAAGACAATGAAGTAATTTTTACATGTGATCATCCAGTTCAAGTTGTACCTTTCTCATACTTTTTATTCTACCATGCTATACCCTGACTAAAGTAACAACGCTATGTCATCAACATCTACATGGACTTTCTCAGGGAGAACACATCTGAATTACCCCTCATGAAACTCAGGTTTCGATAAACCAACTTTACTATCGTCATTTTCAAGTTGACTAGCACCAACATTTCCATTTTTCAATCTCATGAATAGTTTCTTTATGTCCATCAACCCCTTCATGTAGAATTTTATATATTATATTTAAATCTCATCGACAGTTACTTTAAATTAACCCGTGACCATCCCCTTCATCAACACTGATCAACACCCTCTTTTAATAGTTCACATATTACCACTGTCTCATCGTTTAAATGTGAAACCTTTTTCATTAATATCATCTGGTTGACTAATCAATTCCTCATCAACACCCTCATCTTCATTTACACCCTCATGTACCACTTAACTTACCATAATGTCATCATTAAGATATGCAAACCAAAACCCTTCATTAATATCATCACCATCAAGATGTGTAGCCCCTTGTTGACTGTCTATAAGACCTTCACCAGCTACTTCTTATTGGAGCTTATTTAATTAACTAATAGTTTGTTAGTTAGTTGTACAATAACGGTTAGTTAGTTAGTTGTTATTCAGCACATGTCAGTTTTAGTTAGTCTTAGTGAGCTTTGTATATATAGTCTGTAATCTGTATTTTCTTCTTCAGATAATGAGAAAATCTTTCTCTATTCTTTTCTCCAATATGGTATCAGAGCAATTGCTTCTGATTTGTGCAGTTCTCGTAATCTCAATCGTTTTTCTTTCTAAATCGATTTGATTTGTTCCTAATCGATTCTTCTTTCTAATCGATTCATAATTGAATCATTTTCTGATCGATTCTTCCTTTCATTCTGAATCAATCGTTCTTCGATTCCTAATCCTAATTCTTCTTCTCGATTTGAATTTTGCTTTCGTTCAAATCAATTTCAATTTCATGATGTCGATTTCTACAAATTCAAATCCTAATTCACAAAATGATTCAATTTCAGTTGATGATCCTTACTTCTTACATCATTCTGATAGTCCTGGTTTAGTGCTTGTTTCACAAGTTATCACAGGAGAGAATTACGCATCATGGAGCAGAGCTATGCTTATTTCGCTATCTGTCAAAAACAAAATCGATTTCATAAATGGATCTATCTCTAAACCAAATTCTGATGATCAAGTTCGTCTTAAGGCATGGCAAAGGAATAATAATGTTGTTATTTCATGGATTCTCAATTCCGTTTCAAAAGAGATCTCACCAAGCATCATTTACATGGAATCTGCTCATGATATGTGGAAGGAGTTGAAGGATCGATTTTAGCAAAGTAATGGACCTCGAATCTTCCAGATCAAACGAGATCTTATGAATTTGATGCAAGGACAAGAAACTGTAAGTACTTATTTTACGAAATTGAAAGTTCTCTGGGAAGAGTTATCGAATTTCAATGTTCATTGTACTTGTGGACTTTGCACTTGTGGAGGTGCAAAAGAAGCTGAACAGATTATGAGTTTCTTAATGGGACTTAATGACACTTTTTCTCAAATTCGAGGCCAAATACTCTTAATGGATCCAATTCCACCTGTTCAAAGTTTTCTCTCTCATCATACAAGAAGAACGACAGAGGAACATTGGAAATACTCAATCGAATACAACTATGGCATTCACTGTTCGTAATAACAATTCCTTTCAAACAAAGCCTCAAAATGCAGGAAATCAAAGCTACAAAAAAGGCCCTGTTTGCATTCACTGTAAACGAATTGGACATACTCAAGACAAGTGTTATCGTTTACATGGATTTCCTCCTAGATACAGAAACTATAATCGATCAAATGAAGGTCGTGCTAATGCCTTCTCTACAAATTCCATGAATTCTTCAAAAGATTCAATCAATATTCCTGAAATTCAAGGTTCTTCTACTGGTCTAAATGATGATATTACTAACTTGACTCAAGATCAGTGTCAACAGTTAATTGCAGCCATATCTAGACAACTTGCTTCTACTAATCTCATTACAACCTCATCTGAAACACAAACAAGTAAGTTTCGGATCCTTTCTTTCAATACGGGACATTACATATCAAATGTTTGGGTTTTAGACACTGGTGCTACCCAACATATTTGTAATGATCGAAGTTTATTCATTGATGTTCAGACAATCAATCATACCAGGGTCCGATTGCCCAACAATCTACTTATTCATGTACATTCTATGGGAAATATCAAGCTTACTAATGATTTGTTTCTTAAAAATGTCCTATATGTTCCACAATTTGAGTTGAATTTGATTTCAATCTCACGTCTAAGTAAGGAACAACTTATCAAAGTTAAATTTTATCATGATCATGCCTTGATCCGACAGATCAATCCCAAGAGAACGATTGCCAAGGGTAGAGTCATAGAAGGACTTTACATTCTTGATACGGATTTTTCAACACACGAAAGTGATAGAGTTGCTGCAGTTCATGCTGTTTATGTTCATCTTCTACATCAACGGTTTGGGCATCCTTCAAATAAGAAGCTTAAGATCATTAGTGGTGATTCTTTTGCTGAAAAAGACTTTAATAAAAATGTATGTACTCTTTGTCCTTTGGCAAAACAGAAGCGTTTATCCTTTAATTCAATGAATCACATTGCTGAGAAAGTGTTTGATATAATACACTGTGATATATGGGGACCTTACCACGTGGATTCTTATCAAGGTCATCGCTACTTTATGACCTTAGTTGATGATTGTTCAAGGTTTACCTGGATTTATCTAATCAAGCATAAATCAGAAGCACAAAGACTTATTCCGTAATTTTTTAAAATGATACTCACTTAGTTTAATATTAGCATTAAGGTCATTCGGTCCGATAATGCTAAAGAGTTTCATCTTCAAGATTTCTTTACTGAAAATGGTATCTTACATCACTTATCTTGTGTAGAACGCCCGCAACAAAATTCCGTTGTTGAACGAAAGCATCAACATTTGCTTAATGTTGCTCGATCTTTGTATTTTCAATCTCATCTTCCTCTCAAATACTGGTCCGGGTGTGTTCTTACTGCAGTTTTCTTAATGAATAGAACACCTTCCAAAGTTCTTCATAATTTGTCCCCATATCAAAAATTGTTTCAAAAACTTCCAGACTTTAATCTCTTTCGATCTTTTGGATGCTTAGCTTTCACTTCCACCCTTCAAGCTCATCGCACCAAATTTCAGCCACGTGCAAAAACCTGTGTTTTTATTGGTTATCCAGCAGGCATAAAAGGTTACAAACTCTTGGATTTAGTCACTAATGAGATTTTTATCTCACGAGATGTGATATTCCATGAACACGTTTTCCCATTTGTTCATACCAAAAATGCTTACAATTTTGACGTCAATGATACTGTCCTTTTTAATTCGCCATCATCTGATAAAGTTCCTAGTTCTAATGATTCCCTTGATCCGATTTCTACTAAACATTATAATCCCATTTCTCTTCGACCAATTCGTCAAAGAAATAAACCTTCTTATCTCAAAGATTATCACTGTAATCTTGTCAAAGGAGTTACTTCAGATAACTCATCATGTTTGTATCCTTTATCTCAAGTTGTTAGGTATGATCGATTATCTCCTAGTTATAAGCATTATGTGCTGGCTCTTTCTACTCAATCTGAACCCAAAACTTATGATGAAGCAAGTAAGTTTTCAAAATGGACAGAAGCTATGCAAGAAGAATTAATTGCTTTGGAAATAAATAACACTTGGCAAGTTGTTCCCTTACCACCACAACGTAAAGCATTAGGTTGCAGATGGGTTTACAAAATCAAACGAAAAGCTGATGGCTCAATCGATCGTTACAAGGCCCGCTTGGTGGATAAAGGATTTAATCGACAACAAGGCATAGATTTTTTGGATACTTACTCCCCGGTAGCTAAACTAGTAACTGTTAAACTTCTATGATCATTAGCAGCTCAAAGATCTTGGCCTTTAATTCAATTGGATGTTAATAACGCTTTCTTAAACGGCGATTTAGAAGAAGAGGTGTACATGGAATTGCCTAAAGCTTATCATTTTTCTCAGGCTAGTTCAACAAATACTAAATTTGCTTGCAAATTACAGAAGTCCTTGTATGGCTTACGCCAAGCATCTAGGCAGTGGTATGCTAAGTTCTCCATATTTTTGATAAATGAAGGGTACATTCAATCCAAAGCAGATTATTCTCTATTCTATAAAGGACAAGGATCTTCTTATATTGCTTTATTAGTCTACGTTGACGATATCGTTATCACTGGTGCTTCTATGGAGGGTATACAACAATTGAAAACTTCTTTAAGCAATCAATTCAAATTAAAGGATTTAGGCAATTTGAAACACTTTCTTGGTCTTGAAATTGCAAGATCTTCAAATGGCATCGTCATTTCTCAACGACAATACATTCTTGATTTACTTGAAGAAACTAGTTTCCTTGCCGCCAAACCTGTACTATATCCTATGGATCCTTCTTACAAATCTTCCAATTTTGATGGTGAAAACTTGTCGGATCAGGGACAATATAGACGTTTAATTGGCCGATTGTTATACCTTACAATAACTCGTCCAGATATTGTTTATGCTGTCCATCGTCTTAGTCAACACGTTACTTCACCTCGAGTACCTCATTTGAATGCAGTTCATCATTTGCTTCGTTATTTGAAAGGCAATCATGGTCAAGGTTTGTATTTATCCACCACCCAGTCTTTACAATTCAAGGCATTTAGTGACTCGGATTGGGCAGGTTGCATTGACTCTCGTCGATCTGTAACGGGTTTTTGTATCTTCTTTGGAAGCTCATTGATCTCTTGGAAATCGAAAAAGCAAACAGTGGTATCCAGATCATCTACTGAGGTAGAATATCGAGCTATTGTAGCCGCCACCTGTGAGCTTATCTGGCTAAGACAATTGCTTCGCGATCTTGATGCTTTTCAAAATACTCCAGCCTTGATATACTGTGACAATACTTCTGCAAGTCAGTTAGCTTCCAATCCCATATTTCACGAACGAACAAAACATATCGAGGTGGATTGCCATTTCATCCGTGATAAGATTGTTGATCATGTTATCAAGCTCATGCCAATACGTACTCAATTTCAACTTGTTGATGCTTTTACTTTGCCCCGATCCAAGTTATTACCTATTATGTCCAAGATGTCGCTCAAAAACATTTTTTCACTTCCATCTTGAGGGGGCATATTGGAGCTTATTTAACTAACTAATAGTTTGTTAGTTAGTTGTACAATAACGGTTAGTTAGCTAGTTGTTATTCAGCACATGTCAATTTTAGTTAGTCTTAGTGAGCTTTGTATATATAGTCTGTAATCTGTATTTTCTTCTTCAGATAATGAGAAAATCGTTCTCTATTCTTTTCTCCAATACTTCTTGACTGCATTACTTGCATCAAGAGCGTTACCTACTACAATACCACCTTTCTCACAACCTCTTCGTACACCCAATTTCTTTCTATTATTAAAACAGTCTTAAAACCTGATGGCTGATTGGGGTCAAATGGAATTTTCCTCATTCTTTTAGACTCATGCTCAGAAACAATAGGATTTCTTCTTGGCCTTCCTATCTTTTTTTGGGGGCATAGGAATTTCTAGCATTTTTCATTTTTGTAACCCTTATGCCCATACTCTAAACACTTCCAACATTTAACTGTTCTTAGAGGGTTGAGTACTCTTGATGTATGAAAGGGCTTTATGAGTTCAGTTTGAGGCGATATATTATTGTTGTTGACTTGATTAATGTTTGTCAAGTGGCATTCAAAAATTTTATCTTTGGAAAAAAGTCATTAATATATCAATTTGGAGTTTGATGGATGTAACTAGTGGCAGCGATTGCATGACCACATAGGATCATAGACAGTTCCCATAACCTGCATGTACAATACCTGCCTTCCAAATCTGTCAGTTAGTTGTCACAACCTCTTTTTACTTCAAGAACAAATCCTTGACTATGAAGTACTAACCAAAACCTACATTGATTAATAAACTTATACATTCATATAATAGTAACTAAAAATAAGGTAATATGAAGTAACAACTCACAACTAACCTCATGTTCCCCCCCCCCCCAAAAGATTCATTTTTTTTATCACTGCTGGACACATATTGAATTTCCATTTAATGCATTCCCAGACATTTGAGCAAACATTTCCGTTATATATCATAATTTTCTGAAGCATCTTGGTTAATTGTTTTTTCTCTCCATAATAATGAGTTGAAGCACTCTGATATTCCATTCTCTACACCATATTCCATTCTCAACTACTTCACATGTATACCTTGCACCAAATAAATCTCTACACCATATACTTGGTTGTTTGGATTTTAAGATACTTTTTAAAATTTAGCCCCTTTGGATCAAATGCAAGTAATAGCAATATATTTCAATTGATTAATTGAAAGTACATGGTTTTTTTTTTTAATTTTGAAAGTATATGGATTTTAAAAATAGCAACATACTTTCATAAATTTGAAAGTACAGTGTTGTAATAATGAGTAAAAACCAAAAAAATCAAAGTAAATTTCCCTTTTACATAAAAAGTTTTAAGTTGTCAACCCGTGTTTAACATAAATTTTAACCTAGTGTGGAATAGAATAGGGTAATTTGTGTGGCACTGTATTATAATGTGGAATTGAATACGGTTAATATTGTCAAATAGCTTTTAACTTGTTATTGATTTTTAAAAACTCTACAGCTTTAAATAAAAGAAAACACGATTATTAACTTTAAAAATCATAATGTTATGATCAGTTTGTGATATTCATTTATGATAAATGATTATTTTAATGAATATTCCAAAGAAAATAATTCAAGATGGCATTAAAAAAGAAGTAGGTTAAAATTATTGCAACCATTCGAGTTTTGCACATGACCAAAGGTAATGCCATTTTTGCCAATCGACTAAAATACATAATACTTATCATTTTATTCTTTTCACTTTTTCTATATTTTATATTATGTTAGAGATATATAATTTAATGATCGTGATATAAGATAATTCAAAGAAAACAATTGCAAAAAAAATTATACAGCTGCAAGTGGATCTTATGAACACTTCTTTCCATTCACATTTCCATATTGCAAGCATGGAATTTTTCCAAAGGAAGAAACCAAAGAAACGAGTACAAGTTCAAGATTACAGATGTTCTTGTGTACATAAGATCAGTTTGCAAGTCTTAATTTTACCTTGGCCTCCATAATTCTTGAAATGGTCCTCAAACAATAAGGATGTTACATCTCGACCCTTAAGCAAAAAACACGAAATACAAACCGAAAACAAAGTGAATGAAAAAGATAAATACTTAATAGTCCCCTGTGACCGGAAGTGTCTCGTATGATCCAATGAAAACATCACCATAGATGAATCCAGCCAACCCACCACCGATAAGTGGGCCGACCCAGTAAATCCAGTTTTGGGAGAAGTCACCGTTAACGACAGCAGGGCCAAACGACCGAGCTGGGTTCATTGAACCACCACTGAAAGCTCCAGCCGCCAAAATATTTGCTCCAACAATGAAACCGATTGCGATGGGCGCAATGGTTCCAAGTGATCCCTTTTTAGGGTCAGCAGCGGTGGCATAAACTGTGTAGACTAGAGCAAAAGTTATGATAATCTCAAACACAACTCCTTGAATACTTGTCATGCCACCAGCAACTCCATGTGTTGGGACAGCCTGTCAAATTCCGAATATGTAAACACTTGAGTACGTTGACTTTATATGTTTTGAACAAGTATTGAATGTTTTTTTACTAGTGAGAATAGAAGAAAGCTCACCAAGCCGCCGGTAACAAATTGGAGGAGGAAACATGCAACGATGGATCCAAGCAATTGGGCAATCCAGTAAAATAGACCAGTTATGATGGTGATGTTACCACCAACAGCCAATCCGAAGGTGACAGCTGGATTCAAATGGCCGCCGGAGATGTTGGCTGCAATTGAGACGCCAACAAAGAGTGCAAATGCATGGGCTATTGCTATTGCAACTAGCCCAGCCGGGTCTAGTGCTGCATCTGATGTGAGCTTACCTGCAAAGTTTACAAAATTCCATTTTCTGTTAGATCATAGTAATATAGACATAACCCGTGTTCGTTATATCTATTTTGCTTGTATTTTGTTATATTGTTAAAGTAAACTCAAAGATATAATCAATTTATTTGGAAAAAGATTTCTAGCGTACCATATGCGATAGCTGACCCGACACCTGCAAACACGAAAAGAAGGGTGGCAATAAACTCGGCCAAATAAGACCTGACTGAACTAGCACTTAGAGAGTCACCAATGGTACCAATTGCCAACTTCACCATTTTTAGAACTTTTTGAAGCTAAAAGTGAAAAGATGAGACAGTTGACTTGGTTAAAGTGTGATTTGTGATTGGTTTCAACAAAGGATTATATAGTGCCTAGCTTGAGAATATTAAAATAATTTAACTATTTTAAGTTTAAAGTGGGGTTGATTAAACATGTGGTTATGAAGGTCCTATACTCCTATGTATATAGAATTTGTGCTGGCACCGACCGTGGGACCAAAATGGTTCAACCTGACCTTTAATTGATTAGTGCCGTCCCACCGGCTTTTATTTCAAAAACATATGTTCGTTAAGAATGGTGAGTGGAGAGATTAGAGCTACTATTTACGAAATACTATGTACGTTTATGATCATATAATGTTAACATGATTATATAAATATCTATTAGTGGTTATTATGGTGTATCTGTAACCATATTAATAAATATAGGAAAAGAAATTTAAAAGTTCATCCAAGTGTGAAATTTCCAAGTGAAACGTATCAAAATTTACCCATCTTAACGCAAAATATAACGGAGGGAATGATGTTTGCGGGTCAACTTGAAATGTATCAAAATTTACATATCTTAACGCAACTCGTCTTATCCACTTATACTTGTTATCATCACTAAAAATTGATTATTAATCTTAATTCATAAGTCTTTTTTATTTCATTAAAGTGCTTCGCAAAGTTGATATTAAATGATTATAAACTAGTAGTTAATTAATCATTAAAATCATTTAATATGAGTAAACCCTTGGTTTTAACTAACTTTAGAATTCTCGACCAACAATCTTGATTGTTAAAAGAATGAATAACACCTAATACAATGAATTTAAAACATTATAGAACAATGCGGAAGGCTCTAATAATGGATCGTTTCGAGTAGGTACCCTCTTTGTTGGTATGCTTGCACCACGCTTCTTTTCTCTTATGATATTCCTTTTCTACTTATATCGTTAGTACATAATTGTTGTTTTATCTATAATATTTGTGTTTTTTATATTATAAGATATTTGACACATAATCTCTAAAGATTTTTTAATTATTGACGATTTACCTTAAATGTAATTTTTTATGTTCATTTGAAAAGCTTTTGTCATAAATAGCATTATAGGTCAAGCACCTCATAGTCGGTTATCATGCCATGTTGGAAGCTTGCATGACATAATTAAGATGAGTAGGATGCCATTTAATCAAACACATCCCACACCCAATTGACCATTAATTACAAGGGATCGCTATTCCCAGACGTAAATGGCTCAAAATCTTTTCATCGGTAGAATGACAATGTCTTCAAAAAATCGAGCTTCAATGGAGGTTCACGATGCAAGAAAAAGCCCATCATCAGAATAAGCAAGACTTATTCTTGGCCTTTCTATCTTGTTTGGATGCATATGAATTATTTGTCTTTTTCATCTTTGTAAACCTTCTTACTGTGCTCATACTCCAAACAATTCACACATTTAATTGTTCTTAGAGGGTTGACTCTTGATGTGGGAAATTTGCTCTCATTTTCACTTACATGCCTCCTTCTCTTCGTAGCAGGCCTACATGGCATTCTCCTAGCCAACGGTGGCAAGGGCTTAATGAATTCAGTTTGTGGCCACATATTGCTACCTTTTACTTAATTAAACAAATTTGTCAAGTAACATTGAAGAAGTTTATCTTTGAAAAAAATCATTATTATATCGATCTGGAGTTTGATGGATGTAATTAATGGAAACAATAACATGAACACATAGGATAATAGATGATATATTCCCATAACCTGCATATACAATACCTACATTCCAAATCCACCATGTAGTTGCCACAACCTCTTCTTGCTTCAAAAAAAAATCCTAGGCTATGAACTACTAACCAAAACCTACATTGATTAATAAATTTTGGACATTTATATAGTAGTAAATAAAAATAAACTAATATAACAGTAACAACTCACAACTATCCTCATGTTCCTTCCAAAAAGATTCATTTTCTTTAACCAGTTGGAAACACACCGGAACCATACATGTGAGCAAACCTGTCCATTATATATATTCTAATATTGTCAAGCGACGTGAGCAATGGTTTTTTCTAGCATTGACAATAATAGAGTTGAAGCACTCTAATATTCCATTCTCAACTGCTTCACATGTAAACAATGCACCAAAGCTCTGTACCATGTACTTGGTTGTTTGGACATCATATAGTCATATGCATCAGGGCTTAGCTTCTTAATAAATACAATATGGTTTTTTTTAAGTCACCATCCACACAACTCATGGTTGCATCCCAAAACAGTTTTGTAACTCTAACCCCAAATAAGCTTTCCTAAAGTTTGCATACACGTGTCTAGCATATTGCTTGTGCTCCACATGTTGCAAAATGTTGTTGGAATAATGTCCAAGATCATCAACTTGTGGTAATATTTCTGATAATGGTAGAGTCCTTCTGGGTTGCCCTCATGACCCAGAAAAACATATAGAGTCAGAATAAAGGAAATGAGAAATTAGTTTATTAATTTATTGAGAAATAAATTAATCAGAAATTAGTTTATTAATTTATCAAGGACATGATAAATTAATTAGAAATTAATTGGCAATTAATTAACAAATTAATTTGGAGAAACTAAATTGCAACGGATTGGACTGTAATTAATTAAAGAGTTAATTAATAAATACAAGTTCAGGGGTGCGACCACCAAAAGACTCTTCAAGTTTGGAACCCTAGGATCCCTCTAGTATAGATAGAGGCCTTGGGGTTCAACCCTAATCATCCCATTGGCCTCCAAAGGAGCAGCCAATTCCCTTCTCCCCCCCCCCCCCTTAGCAAAAATCACACCCCTCTCTAGGGTTTGTGAGCTTTTGCCTCCTTCCCAAGTGGAAGTTCTGATCTGCTTGGTTTTATGGTGTTCCTGGGTATGAGTCATTAGATGGATTCACACTTTGAATCCTGTTCATCCTTTGTAAGGTTTTGTTCATCAGATTCATTGAAGGAGATAATCCTGAGGTACATTATGTTTATATTTTGTTGCTATAACTGATATGAACTACATGATCCTGAACTCTGTTCATGGAAATTATGTGATTTGATCTGTTAAAGTCTTCCGCTGCATGTTGTTATGTGTTTATGTGATCGAATCCTAACAAATGTTTGTAATGGATTGAAGAAAACCCTAAAGAAAAGAGAAATCTGGTTAATATTTGTGACTATAGTTGGCATGAATTTTTAAAAAAAAACTTACATTATGTTGGTCTGATATCAATACCAAACCTCTGTCACCATTAAGGCCTAGTACATCATTTAGAAGCTCTAGTAACAAGGTGCATGTAGGCTTATTCCACATCAACCATAGCCCAAGTTATTGTGCATACCTAGTTATTTGAATATCTACTAATTGTTGTCAACAATTCAACATTCACTTTCCCATTCAGAAAGCATCCATGCAGACCAATTATTATTCTACACTCTCTTTTCCAACCAATACTTAAAGCTTTGAAATGTATATAAAATCTTTAAATATAGTTCTTTCCATATGAGTTGCCTATTACCTTGCAAGTAGACCTTGGGTTTGATCTTAAATGCTCAGATGCATAGTCATATATCCTTGCATAATGTTCAAATAACTTGAATCCTATGAACACTTTGGCTCATTTTTTTACCCTGCGACATTGGCCTATAGACACGTTACACCTAAACGTTTGTTTGATATCAACAATCATCTCCTTAATTTGAAATTTCATTCATGTAGTGTTTGACAATCCATTTAGGGGAACAATATAGCCAAATTTAAATTGTCGAGGGCATACATGCATTTCAATTAAACATTTTATTTGAAATATTTTTTTTGTTGTACATCAAAGTTGCATACAGTCTGAAAGGGCACGAGTTGTCTTTATTCGTCTTTCCAAATCTTGCAACAAGTCTGGTGCTATCACATTTTTCAAAGTATATATGATAATCATTTGCCAAAACATAATTTTTAACAAAAAGTTTATGTTGTACATATGACTCAAAAACGTCACCAACCTTTGGTTGTATCTTGTTCTACTTGGTGCTTGGATCATGAATGTTATATTCCATTGTTACTACCTCCTCATCTTCCTCATTACTCTGTCAATCATTAGGATAGTACACTTATGCTCTAGTTCTATCACCTATACTTGAATTTCGTAAGTTTTCGTCACTTAGAATATTCATGAAGGTGTCCTTACACTTATCTAGGGGGAGTTACAAACTCTTCCTTTGGTTCATGGTCCATGTAAATCCCATGAAGCTCAAAATCCACTTCATTCAAGCTACGGAATGGCTCGTGTATACCAGCTTGTCCGATGAAGTCATTCATAACTCCTATATAAATTGAACATTTCACAAACTAGTGACAATAAAAAAAAGTATTGTAAATACTTCATCGTAGATTCTAAGAAACTTACATTTGAACACCAATCTTCCCACGAAAACTTCTATTACCTAAGAAATTGTCTGCTTCAATAACATTTAGTAGAATTCTAACCCTTTGATGCTTCAAATACCCTTTTGTTATAATGGTGTGTGTTTATGTGAGAATTGTAGCAGGTGTAGGCACATTTTCAAGCAAAATGTGAAATGGGTTAGCTTATCAATATTTAATGTCTCCAACCTGAAACCTGGTTGTGGGGTAAACGATGTTTATTATGCTACACAACCTTCCCATATGTCAAGAGTAATAAGCTTTGAGGTGCTTGACCTAATAAATGGTATTTATGACAAAACCTTATCAAATGTTAGGCATTAATGAACATAAAATTGGACTTAGGTAAAACCATTAATAATTGACGAACTTTAGGGATTTTTTGTCAATATATATATATATATATATTTAATCATGCAACATTATTTATTTATACATCTATTTTTTGTTTTTTTCCTCAACATTTGTAGGATGACATTTTCATATGCATAGGTGAGACTTCTTATCACCTCATTCTTTGGAACTTGAGCTAATGTGGTTGCACTGAAGACCATTATGTACAAGTATGTTGCTAACATTATTATCTCTATCCAACAAAATTGCAAAAATATTCCTTATGATTTGTCATTTTCTTTGGTTACAGTCCAAACATTTTCAAGATCTCAAATTTAGACTTTTTGGCCTATTTTGGTTATGGATTTGGAAACTTGAAATGTCAATTTTATCTTTTTGAGTATAATTTTTACTTTTCTAATCATATACTTAAATAAATATCTATTATTAAATGGAAAGGGATGTAGGTCGCGTTCCTCCCCAACACCCCTACCATTATTTTACATGTTATCCGTTTTTAGGGTTAAATCAAAATCTTAGCCACCCCAACATTCATGTTAGGAATAAACGACAATCACCACCACTATCTTCCCCACCATCCCCACTGGCGGCCGAAGATCCACCACCGCCAATGTCTATATCATGTAAGCCCCCACCAATTTTCCTTATCATTGTTGACCCTCCTTCTTGCCGTCCACCGTCACTGCTAACTTTTCTCTTATTCTTCGAAAATCTCCAAGTAGATCTCTGCTCTTGATGACTTGGTCGCCTACCACTTCCCAATGTCGAGGATTTATATTAGAAGGATGATCTTCAAAGGACCTTTAAAGTTAGATTGATGTATGTTTATGTTGTGTTACTGTAAGAACCCGTGAAAATGTGTAATAAAATGTAAAATAATCGGGTAAAAAGGGCGAAAAGTTGTAAAAGGGTAAAACGGTCTTTTGACATGTTATGAGATTATTATGTGTAATAATATGTATTTGTGAAATAATACATAATAAATAAAAGTTTATAAGAAAGTTGGAGTTTTACCGCATGAATAGTGTAATTTGACCAAAAAGGGCAAATTGGTCATTTGGCATGGAAATGACCCTTTCGTTAAGAAATTTCATAAAAGAGCTAAATTGGTAATTAATGGAACATGATTTGCTAAGATGTGAACTCTTGGACTAATTTTGAATAAAAGAAGTGAAGAGAGGGACTAAGAGTGTAAATGTGTTATAAAAATTTAATCATAAAATGAGAGATTAAACTCTCATTTCCCCAGAACTCAGTAGACACTTCTGGAGAGAACGAGAGCAGGAACGGGAGAAGAAGAAGAGCAAATTCTTGAAGGATTGCCAAAACAACATTGGAATTGGTGATTCCAAGGTTAGTAATTATAGTTTTACCCAAACCCTTGTGTGTTCTTGATGGATTTCTATAGAATGGACTGAAATTTGTAGTCTTAATCATAATCCATGAAGTACATATGATTTCTGGGCTTAAAACATGTCTAGATGGTAGGAACAAGTCTTAAAAATAGCAAAGTAGGTTGCTATTATTGAGAAATTTGAATGTTGCTCAAGAACCCTAAATCACGAATTGGTGTGATTAAGGTGTTGTTGATAGCTTAAAACATGTTATTAGTCAAGGGTTTTGGTCCTAGAACAAACCCCATACGATTAAGCACTGAAATAAGTGCTTAATGGGTGAAAACTGCATGCTACAGTGCACAAATCGCGACTGATCAGGCCACTGCCCAGGCGCCAGGCGCAGTGCGCCCAGGACCAGGGCGGGGTGCGCCCAGGCGCAGTGCGCCCCTGGCCAGGCGCAGTGCGCCTTCAGACTAGGACCAAATTTGTTAAAAATTTCAAATATTCCAAACGCTAGAAACTATAGCTAGACATGTCCGATTGACCTGAAATTTCAGACATAACCTTATCATGGTATAAGAATATGTCGGGAATGGTCAAATCCGTAATTCGACCTTGCGGAAAAATCACTGTAGCGGCAGAGGCTAAATCCACTATTCACGTCAAAACTAAATTTTGGAATTTGAGCTAGACTTGTCCAATGAACTCCAAATTTGAAACACAAGTCTAATATAGCCTAATATATCATGGAAAAGAGTCGGAACTGAAATACGACCCCTCGGGGGTACTATAGCAGAATACGCGTATTTCGGAGAAAACGATAAAACGGGTTTATTAACGATTATACATTTATTATAACCCGTAGTAGCATAGTATGGCACTCTTGTGCTGTAAGTTAGTTGTTATATATATGAATTGAATATAAACGTATATCTTTTAAATAATAGGTGGTGGTTCAAATACGGTGAACCGAGCGAAGGGAAAAGAAGTGCAAAAGACTAATTGACTCGAGGTGAGTGTTATGTGGATTTTCGGGTACATAGCTAAATGAATTTTATTTAAAGTATTTTGGGAGTCAAAATGGCTTATGACTTTTAAAAGTATAATATGAAAAGTATGATTTTTAATATGAAGGAAATGGAACCAGAAATACAGTGACTAATATTGTGATTGACTCATGATGATAAGTTGCGTTAGTATCCGGATAAAGACCACGGCCTGCTGCGGTAGGGGTGGTAATAAGACACTACTGGGATGGTACCTCCCGTCGCGAAGTAGTTGTCTTATCTTGATAGATGAATTCGTTTCATTCTATTGGGGAAGTAGCTATACGGGTGCGTCTCGTATAAAACCTACGGGTGCGCTCGTAGGAATGTACCATTGATAAGAAATAAGGAATACCTGTGGGTGCGCTCACAGGAAAAGAACTTTGAACGTTTAATGAATAATGAAATTATTGACAAAGTTATTTTTGGGTCTAAACCCATATCACTCACGAGACATTATGTCTCACGTATTTTCTTTTAAAATGCTATGTACTCAGGTAAACAGGAAGGACGTTGAAAGGGCCGGGTGGGACCGTAGCTTCTGTTGTATAATAATGTATAATAAACAGGGTTGAATCATGGTTGTGAAACAAATTCGTGATACCCCGGTTGCAATGTAAATACATGGTTTGCTTTCAAATGTTGTAACAAAGTTTGTAAAATAAAAAATAAAAAAAAAATTTGTGTGAAAATTTGGGGTGTTACAATTTGGTATCAGAGCCATGGTTTAAGCGAATTAGGTTGGGTAACCATCCTAGGCTTAAACTAGTGGATTAATAGTAAGTAAAGTAGTAGTACTAGGTACTAACTAATAGGGTAGAATTGCTAATTTATAATGATGGAATCCACAGAAACCAATGAACCAGGGGATCTTGTGATAACACCAGAGCCAAAGTATATAGGTGGTTAAAGTAATATTGGGCCCGTATTATTGTAACCACAGGATATGCTTTGGAAATGGTGAAGTCACTAGGAAACCTGAGGAATTTGGTTGTGGAAATTAGTATAGAGACACTTGGGAACGCGAGTCCTATAGGAATATCACATGCTACTGCTTTCGAGTATATTGATAAATATATATATATATATATATATATATATATATATATATATATATATATATATATATATATATATATATATATATATATATATATATATGGGTGAAGTAACAAAACGCGAATTCTATTTGTTTTATATAGTAAATGGAGAGCGGTGATCAGAACCTTTTGAGTGAAGGACGGACTGCAAGTCATACCCCGTCCCACGGAGATAACCCAGTTGATGATGAGGTTAACATGGGTCCTAACCCAAATCCAATACCGCAACCTCCACCCGTGACCTTGGAGGCTATTCAAAATCTTATTAGCAATCTAAAGACAGAGATGAGGGAGGATATGCGACAAATGCTGAATGCACGGCTGGGGGACCCACAACCTAACCCTTCAGCAGATGATGCTTCTTGGAGACCCACTAATGGAGATTCGGTTACGGATGAGGATAGTGTGGGGACAGAAGATAAGAAGAGATGTTCTTTCAAAACTTTTCTGACATGTAAGCCAACGGAATACTATGGTAGCTACGAGCCTAAAGTTACGATGCGGTGGATACGGGAGACAGAGCAAGTGTTAGAGGTCAGCAAGTGTCATGAGAAGGATAAAGTTTATTATGCCTCGCGAATGTTGAAAGACGATGCATTGGTCTGGTGGAACACCTTATACGAACTGGTTGGAAAGGATGTAATTTACAAGTGGTCGTGGACCGAATTCACCACCCGCCTGAAGAATAAATATTGTCCCCTTCGGGACATAGAAAAACTTGAAGATGAGTTCCTTACTTTAAAGAAGGGTAGTTTGACTGTTGCTGAATATACTAAAAAGTTCAGTGATATGCTACCGTTCGTGGGAAACCTTTACCCTACGGAGCGGGCACGAATCAACCGTTATGTGAAAGGCCTACCTTGGGAGTATGAATTGGAAGTAAAACGGGCGGTAACAATGGATGCGGCGTTTGAGGCAGCAAGAAATGATGAAGATATTGAGAAGACTGCTTTTCGCACTCGCTACGGGCATTATGAATTTCTGGTCATGCCTTTTGGTCTGACGAATGCCCCGGCAATCTTCATGGATTTGATGAATAGGGTGTGCAAGCCGTTCCTTGATAAGTTTGTTATCGTCTTTATTGATGACATCCTTATCTACTCGAAGAACGCAGAAGAACACAGAAATCATTTGAGGACGGTGCTAGAAGTTCTGAAGAAAGAAAAGTTATATGCAAAATTTTCGAAGTGCGAATTCTGGCTGAGGGAGGTGCAATTCCTTGGACACATTGTCTCAATCCAAGGCATTAAAGTAGATCCAGCAAAGGTGGAGGCAGTGATGAAATGGGAATTTCCCAAGACTCCGACGGAAGTGAGAAGTTTTCTTGGACTTGCCGGATATTACCGACGGTTCATCCAAGATTTTTCTCGAATTGCAGTACCTCTTACGAAGCTAACAAGGAAAGGGGTAAAGTTTGAATGGGGGGTGGAACAAGAGAAAGCGTTTGAGACACTAAAAGAGAAGTTATGTAATGCGCCGGTTCTTACCCTACCAGAGGGAACTGAAGTCTTCGTGGTGTATAGTGATGCCTCGAACAGGGGACTGGGTTGTGTATTAATGCAGCGGGGAAAAGTAATAGCATATGCTTCTCGCCAATTGAAGGAACCCGAAACTCGGTATGCAACGCACGATTTGGAACTGGCAGCAATTGTGTTTGCATTAAAAATCTGGAGGCATTATCTGTATGGAACAAAGTGCACCTTGTACACAGATCATAAAAGCTTGCAATATGTATTTTCTCAGAAAGATCTCAATATGAGGCAAAGTAGGTGGCTGGAGCTAATAAATGATTACGACTGTGAAATCGCTTACCACCCTGGGAAAGCGAATGTGGTAGCAGATGCCTTAAGCAGGAAGTTTCATGAAAAGAAAAGTCAAGAGAGGTTGATGAAGATTGAATTGAAATCAAGCCTTATAGAAAGCATCAAAGACGCGCAAAAGCAAGTATTAGAAAGAGGTGACTTAAAGAAGGAAAAGCTAGGAAAAGATTTGGTGCTTGGAGAAAATACACAGGGATTGAAGACAGTTAAAAATCGCGTGTGGGTACCAAAAGCCGGTGGAATCCGAAAGTTGATACTAGAAGAATCTCATAAGTCAAAATATTCCATTCATCCAGGAAGCACGAAAACTTATCGGGATCTCAAAGAACAGTATTGGTGGCCGGGAATGAAGAAAAGAATTGTTAAATATATCTCTAAATGTGCAACCTGTGCACAAGTGAAAGCGGAACACCAAGCCCCATATGGAAATACTCAACCATTGCAAATTCCAGCGGGAAAATGGGAAGACATAACCATGGATTTCATTGTTGGGTTGCCGAGAACTAGAAGAGGTCATAACCGAATATGGGTCATTGTTGATCGCTTGACTAGGAGTGCAATGTTTTTGGCAATTAAAGAGAATATGCAATTGGAAACATTGGTGCAGATATACAAGGATGAAGTTATAAGACTCCACGGAGCTCCCTTGTCTATTGTGTCTGACAGAGACCCACTATTTACCTCGAAATTGTGGGAGGCACTACAGGAACGAATGGGGACAAAAATTAAAATGAGTACAGCTTATCACCCCCAGACAGACGGCCAAAGTGAACGAACCATTCAAACTGTAGAAGATATGCTACGAGCGTGTGCCCTGGATTTCGGTGGAAGTTGGGACGAGCACTTGCCATTGGTGGAATTCTCTTATAACAACAGTTATCATTCCAGTATTGGAATGCCACCATTTGAAGCTCTATATGGCAGAAAGTGTAGAACCCCTTTGTGTTGGTTGGAAGCAGGGGAGACTAAAATAACTGGGCCAGAAATTGTAAGAATAACAAACAAAAAGATCAAAATAATTCAAGCTAATATGAAAGCTGCTCAAGATAGACAAAAGAGTTATGCAGATTTGAAGAAGAGACCTTACGATTTGAAAGAGGGTGATCTGGTAATGCTCAAAGTGTCACCGTGGAAAGGTGTGGTAAGATTTGGAAAGAGGGGTAAACTGAGTCCAAGATATATTGGACCATTCAAGATCTTGAAAAGAATTGGTGAACAAGCTTTCAAACTAGAATTACCACGTGAACTGAGTGGTATTCATGATACATTTCATGTGTGTTATTTGAAAAAGTACTTTGGGAAAAGTGAACTTGTTATCCCGTTGAAAGACCTAACAGTGGAAGCCCCGAATAAGCTGATAGAAGAACCAGAAGCAATGTTGGAGGTGAGAACTAAGAAGTTGAGAAACAAGGAAATTGACTTAGTCTTAGTCAAATGGAAGCACGCGTCGGGCTCGGATTTAACATGGGAGACACTAGAAGAAATGAAGAAAAGATACCCGAATTTCACGAATTATGAGAAGATTCCGAGGACGGAATCCTCTTAAGGGGGAGAGGTTGTAAGAACCCGTGAAAATGTGTAATAAAATGTAAAATAATCGGGTAAAAAGGGCGAAAATTTGTAAAAGGGTAAAACGATCTTTTGACATGTTATGAGATTATTATGTGTAATAATATGTATTTGTGAAATAATACATAATAAATAAAAGTTTATAAGAAAGTTGGAGTTTTACCGCATGAATAGTGTAATTTGACCAAAAAGGGCAAATTGGTCATTTGGCATGGAAATGACCCTTTCGTTAAGAAATTTCATAAAAGAGCTAAATTGGTAATTAATGGAACATGATTTGCTAAGATGTGAACTCTTGGACTAATTTTGAATAAAAGAAGTGAAGAGAGGGACTAAGAGTGTAAATGTGTTATAAAAATTTAATCATAAAATGAGAGATTAAACTCTCATTTCCCCAGAACTCAGTAGACACTTCTGGAGAGAACGAGAGCAGGAACGGGAGAAGAAGAAGAGCAAATTCTTGAAGGATTGCCAAAACAACATTGGAATTGGTGATTCCAAGGTTAGTAATTATAGTTTTACCCAAACCCTTGTGTGTTCTTGATGGATTTCTATAGAATGGACTGAAATTTGTAGTCTTAATCATAATCCATGAAGTACATATGATTTCTGGGCTTAAAACATGTCTAGATGGTAGGAACAAGTCTTAAAAATAGCAAAGTAGGTTGCTATTATTGAGAAATTTGAATGTTGCTCAAGAACCCTAAATCACGAATTGGTGTGATTAAGGTGTTGTTGATAGCTTAAAACATGTTATTAGTCAAGGGTTTTGGTCCTAGAACAAACCCCATACGATTAAGCACTGAAATAAGTGCTTAATGGGTGAAAACTGCATGCTACAGTGCACAAATCGCGACTGATCAGGCCACTGCCCAGGCGCCAGGCGCAGTGCGCCCAGGACCAGGGCGGGGTGCGCCCAGGCGCAGTGCGCCCCTGGCCAGGCGCAGTGCGCCTTCAGACAGGGACCAAATTTGTTAAAAATTTCAAATATTCCAAACGCTAGAAACTATAGCTAGACATGTCCGATTGACCTGAAATTTCAGACATAACCTTATCATGGTATAAGAATATGTCGGGAATGGTCAAATCCGTAATTCGACCTTGCGGAAAAATCACTGTAGCGGCAGAGGCTAAATCCACTATTCACGTCAAAACTAAATTTTGGAATTTGAGCTAGACTTGTCCAATGAACTCCAAATTTGAAACACAAGTCTAATATAGCCTAATATATCATGGAAAAGAGTCGGAACTGAAATACGACCCCTCGGGGGTACTATAGCAGAATACGCGTATTTCGGAGAAAACGATAAAACGGGTTTATTAACGATTATACATTTATTATAACCCGTAGTAGCATAGTATGGCACTCTTGTGCTGTAAGTTAGTTGTTATATATATGAATTGAATATAAACGTATATCTTGTAAATAATAGGTGGTGGTTCAAATACGGTGAACCGAGCGAAGGGAAAAGAAGTGCAAAAGACTAATTGACTCGAGGTGAGTGTTATGTGGATTTTCGGGTACATAGCTAAATGAATTTTATTTAAAGTATTTTGGGAGTCAAAATGGCTTATGACTTTTAAAAGTATAATATGAAAAGTATGATTTTTAATATGAAGGAAATGGAACCAGAAATACAGTGACTAATATTGTGATTGACTCATGATGATAAGTTGCGTTAGTATCCGGATAAAGACCACGGCCTGCTGCGGTAGGGGTGGTAATAAGACACTACTGGGATGGTACCTCCCGTCGCGAAGTAGTTGTCTTATCTTGATAGATGAATTCGTTTCATTCTATTGGGGAAGTAGCTATACGGGTGCGTCTCGTATAAAACATACGGGTGCGCTCGTAGGAATGTACCATTGATAAGAAATAAGGAATACCTGTGGGTGCGCTCACAGGAAAAGAACTTTGAACGTTTAATGAATAATGAAATTATTGACAAAGTTATTTTTGGGTCTAAACCCATATCACTCACGAGACATTATGTCTCACGTATTTTCTTTTAAAATGCTATGTACTCAGGTAAATAGGAAGGACGTTGAAAGGGCCGGGTGGGACCGTAGCTTCTGTTGTATAATAATGTATAATAAACAGGTTTGAATCATGGTTGTGAAACAAATTCGTGATACCCCGGTTGCAATGTAAATACATGGTTTGCTTTCAAATGTTGTAACAAAGTTTGTAAAATAAAAAAAAAAAAAAAAATTTGTGTGAAAATTTGGGGTGTTACAGTTACAATAATTCTCCTTTGTTATCCACACTTGAACTCCACCCCTCAAATCTTCTGATGTACGTTAGTGATTAAACTTAGAAGATTTAGAGACTTACTATTGAAAAGTTATGCTATTCTATTTCTTCTACCATTGTAAATATAGGGTTGTTTCTTTAAGTTAAAATAATTTGTTGTTAGATTATTGGGTTTAGTTAGATTATTGTTGCTTTGCTATGGTATCTCTAGTTAAATATGTTAGATTTCTAGGTTTAAGTTCATCCGACATCGATATGATATTTGCAATGTTTTATTTTTTGTCCTTCACTTTCATATACTTTTGTTAGGAAGCATATTTTGGTTTGATTTTGTCCATGTAGTTTAAGCCTTTGATTTTGCCTATTGAAGTAGGTTTTCAGGTTAGTTTTATTGCAGTTCTAGTGGAAATGGCAAAGTTTGGTGGTGGTGGCGTTTATAGATGGAGGAGTGGTGAAATGGTGAAGGTATGTTGGTAGGGGAGAGATGAAGAAGATAAAGTGGTGGTTGGGTGCAGTGGGTAATTATCTAATATATACATTTACGATGCCCAAATTACAAAAATGATCCTTCATAAATAGAAAAGTTATAACTTTTGTCCATATGTTTTATAATATTATATTATTGGTCCTTGCTTTGAAGCAATTTTACAAAAATGCTCCATATGTTTTACAATGTTAAAGAAATGATTCCTATCTAATAATTAATTACAGAAATTGTCCATTTGTTTTAGAAAATTATGAAAATTGTCCATACATTTAAGAAAAATATAAAAAAGATTCTCAACTAATTGCAAAATTTCAGAAATGGTACCGGTATTCCATAGAATGATAAATATGATTCATTTCTAATAGCAAAATAACAGAACTGATACATGTGTCACACAATTTTACTGAAATGGTTTTTGCCTAATAGGAAATTTACAAATATGGTTCTCGTGTTTCACAAAAATTACAAAAATAGACCTAACGTAACAGATATTTACGGAGATAGTGTCGAAAATGTAGAATGAATAAACCCACTGCAAAGGACGGGTCTTCCTCCTAGCTTTTTTAATAATTATGAAAAATATAGATTAAATAAAAGATAATTTACAAAGAATTATATAAAGGATAAATTAGACATTTCAAATTTGATGAGAATCAAATCCACAACCAAAATAAGCCAAAAAAACCTTATCTGTAAAACAAGGGATGGATTGTAACCAAAGAAAATAAAAAAACACATGAACAACTTTTATAATTTTATATCTTTATTCTTTTGATCTATTTCTTATTTTTGTTTCTATTTTATGATGGAGATCATCAATAGAAAAAGCCTCTCTGTAGAGCTTGTCTACATCCTGTATCCTTCTTGAATTGGGTTGGTTTGGTTTGACTTGATTAATATATTTAATATCATTAATAAATAACTCATCACCGTAGTAATTTCATTTTGTTGAATAAATCAACATAAAAATATCATTTACTTAAAAACATTATGTTTGATTTTCGACCATTCGACACTTTTCCATTTTAATACAAATCCAGCAAAATAAAGGTATTTGCTTATCAAAAGATCGTGTTGAATTTTCATTTTCCATGAATTAATTTGATACTATGGGACTTCAAATGATTGAGTGGATGAGTCACGTTTATCTTAAAATAAGTTTTAAATTTTAAAAATAGCATAAAACAATACTTTAATGACTTCATTTCATTTGATTAATGACAATTATGATGCATTTTCTATTTAAAAATGGAGCAAGTAATCAAGGATTGGCTGTCATGTTTGACGTAAAAGTACATGGGAACAAGATAAGTAGTATTCTATTTTTGAAGGGTTAAATATCATATTTTGAAGTCAGGTTTGTATCATATTTAATAGACTAGAATATAGATATGCAAACTACAGAAATGATACATTTGTTATAGTGAAATCGTGTTTTAAGTCTAAATTTAAAAAAAAAAAATGTATCCATAAGTTTTATGATTTTAATTTTTTTATGGCTGATTCTTCTACTAGCACCGTTAAAAACTTGTGTAAAGATCAACTTACCTCTCATTTTATAAATTTTATATTTTATATTTTTAATTTTATTAATTAAGGATCCTCAAAGACATCATCAATTTAATTGAACCTAAATTATAAACCTGATATATCTTTCGTACATAAAACCGATTCAACCAATTCAATTTTTACCTCTTTATTAACCAATTCCATCAAACTCAATTTTGTTATAAAGTATCATTAGTTATAATCAATGTTATTATTTTTAATGTTATAAACACTATAAAATTAATTATATTTAAAATTAAGATTTTATCAATAAAATTATCTTCTATTTTAAGATTATAAAAGTTATATGAAATATATCAACATTCGTTATAATTTGTTAAGAAAAACATTGTGTTTTACTGTAATTTAATTTTTTGGTAACTGTAAAATATGATTAACAGTTAAATAAATTTTATAATATTTAAGTAAAATTGTCAATCAAAGTGTGTCATGTGGAAGTGAGAGGTAACATAATCCAATGTGAATTCGGGTTTCCCTTATAAGTAGCTCACTTACCCTTCGTTATTTTAATTCTCTTTTTTCTTATTATGTTTTAGGTTGGGTTAGATCATGAATTAAGATAGTCTAAAGGCCTCTTCTCAGTCTCTTCTCTACTTTCTTCCTCCGCACCACGATGCTACCACCACCCTCCCCCCCCCCCCCCCAAATACTTCATCACATATCCCAAGAATAAGACACCTCCATTTCTCGTCACCCTCCATGCATCCATTCCACCAGCATCACAACTACATCCTTAACTACAACCATATCAGATCTTAAACATTGCCTCCCTTTCATTCAATAAATTGAAGCCTCCCTCATCAGGTTGCCCTCTTTATTCTTCTTATGGTGACAATGGTTCTCTCATACTACCTTATGTTTCCACCAATCATTTTAACCATCTAGCCATCATGGTCAAACCTTCGACCTCCTTAATTAATTATTCTAAAATATAAAAAATAGTAAACATATCATCTGAGCGGCCCATGTCAACCTGTCTCAAGGCTCATGTAGGAGGTCAATCGTAGAACACTAGCCATATTTTAGGCATGTCATGGTTTGAACCTTGGACCTCCTGTATGGAATTCTACACCTTAGCTATTGGGCTCCCATCGGGGAGGGGGGAGGGGGATGAATATCAAAATAGTCTTATTTACAGGGATATTAACATAAAAATTCATATAGTTAATGATGGGAACCATTTATTAAAGAAAAATAAAACCATGAAGATTGTTGGTGTTAGATTTTGAAACTCGGGTTCAAAGTGCGATTTTCACAATACATCATGGACCAATTTTTATTATATAATTTAATAGTTAAATTGAAATGAATTGAAGAAAAATTGTTGTCAGAAATAGTAAATATGGTCAAATGAACAAACTTTCCACATTAAATAATGAGTCAAAGTAGGTTAAACTTTAAATGAACTATATAATTTGTATTAACTACAATTTAGAACCAAGAATCACATGTCTTGCTACACTTAAGGAGATAAAATATGAAAGATACAAATTAATTAATGTAAACACAATAGAAAGTTGAGTAAATTGATTAAAAAAAGCCATCAATATTTGTTTATTCTTGTATGGAAGCAGGCTCCTTCATAAATTAAAGATATATTACAATTAAAACATAGTGTTTGTAAAGGTGTGATAAGTTGGGCTAAGAGGTCTAGATGTATGATCAATTGTTGGGGATTTAAGCTTTGACATAACAAAGTCAATAGTAATAGGAAAATAGCCTTTGAGAGTACAAGTTCTTGAATGAGATTATTGAATTTGTGATAGTATATGATTGATTTGTTTCAAAAAAACCATTTAGTTAAACTAGTTTTTGATCAATGTTGTTAATCAAATAGGACATAGATGTGATATAAGAAAGGCTCATCTGTCAGAGCAAGCAAAAGGACCAACTAATCATGTCCTAATGTATTAAGACTCTAAGTTGATATCCTCATATTCTATTTGGGAAAGAATAACATATACATATATATATATATATATATATATATATATATATATATATATATATATATATATATATATATATATATATATATATATATATATGTGTGTGTGTGTGTGTGTGTGTGTGTGTATATATATATATATATATATATATATATATATATATATATATATATATATATATATATATATATATATATATATATATATCTATATATATATATATATATATATATATATATATATATATATATATATATTAGAGTTTAACACCTATATACTATACTGGTTTCCACTTGGTATATTGGCGATCAGTATGTGTGATGTTTAAGTTAAAATTAGTGATTTGATGATGGTCAAGGATTGTACACTCTACGTTGACATTTGCTTTTTTGCTTGAGCTGAATGAAAAGCGAAACAAGTACTTAGTCATCATAGGCTTACCTAGACAGCCAAGTTGACATGACAGTTATATAACTTAGTTAAAAACTAATGTTAAATTGAAATGGAATCTTATGTGACAAGTTTTGTCTTATCCACAGACATTGTTATGTGGTGTAATCAATTAAAGGCGAGAAGAACATGAAACAAGAATTTACATGGTTCGGTCAAAATAAATGTGATCATAGGTAGGAACCATATATATCCTCTATTATTCAACTGTTTCAAGTGATACATTGGGAACCTTAGTTGCAAATATTTATAGCCCAAAAACCCTAGCAACTATTATGTCGAGCCCATATACAAGTAAATATGTAATAAGTAATCAGGTTCATACCATGGGGGCTTCGCCCCTACACCCTCTATGGTCGTGTACAACTTCGGGCATAACAACTCTTAGCTTACTCCAAAACACTTATCTCGTCGAGTTTGCAATTTAGGTTTTTTTTTTTCACTTAGTTTCGGGACAAGTCATAAATCCATTTGGCCTGCTAAATTCAAAGTCACACTCTAACAAACACAATGTAAAATAACAACTAAAAATAATATTATTATAGTAACATTCCAAAATTTAATGATAAACAAACTTCATACATGGATATATATTGTGTAACTTTTAACTCGTATGTTTTGTTTTCAGTTTAGACAAATTCACCAGTTGTATCAAATTGATATCTTATAAATAAAATATAATTCAATGTGAGTCATATATATAAAATTTAGCTGAAATTTTCATATATACTTAAGTTTTACACACCAAGTCAGATGTCCTTTTTGCCCTTTATATACTCATACAATTAGAAAATGAGAGTGGCTTCCACACCCTCAATAGTGTTTATATTTTTAGCGTGGCATATAAAGCACAAAATCAGCTCTAGCTTAGTTGGTAAGATGCATTTCCTCTTATTACAGAGGACATGAGATCGAGCCTTCCTCTTTTCAATTTGGATTCAACTTTTTGTTTTCACTTTTAACTAAAATTTTTATATAATTTACAATTTTGACAACTTACTTTTTTAATTTATAATTTTGACCAGCATTTTTTATTTACAATCTTGACTCGTATTTCTTATTATTTTAACAACTTGGAACCAACATTTAATATTTTAAAGAAATTTGTTCCATCAACCTATTTTTTACAGTTTTTTCCTAACTTTAATTTTGTTTTTTACAAATTTAGTTTAAAGTTTTATACTGATAATTTATTAATACAATATAATTTAATGAAAAAATATAATTTTCATAAAAATGAAAGATTTCATTTAACAAAATGATTATTAATATTTTCTAGTTTATAGATCGTTTTATGAATTTGACATAACTGTTTTATACAATTTTTTCCAATTTTATTTACACCTTTTTTATGTTATTTACAATATTTTTTTTGGAAAATTTTCTTTGTAAAACCTATTTTACATTTTTACAAATTTTTTACGAATTCATCCAAACTTTGTTTATAGAGTTTGCCTAAATTCTTTATAAGTTTATTTTTTTTATATTTTGTAAAATTATGTTTTGTTCTTATGAAATCGTTTTTAAAGAATAGATTTTTTGACAGGAATAACTTTTTATTGTGTTGTTTTTCAAGTTTTTTAAATTTCATTTTTTATTCATGATTTATTAAGACTCTCCATTTATACACCGTTTTATGAATTTTGCATAATATTCTTTTAAAAGTTTTGCTCAATGTTTATTTACGATTTTTCGTTTTTATGCATGTTTTTTAAAGATTTTTCATAATTTTGAATTTTTATAAAATTTGTTTACAAACCCTGAAGCAACACGCAAAATATTATATAGTTTTACAAGTATCAAAGTAAAGTGTTTTCACGCCCTATATATTTTTATGGCATTTAAATCACAAAACGGATTCCAACTGGGGGTAAGGCGCGTTGCATTCGTTTAGCCCATATTTTTATGTTATTTACAATTTTGACCAGGTTTTTATTTACATTTAAATCTTGTTTCATTTTCAATTTTTTAATTTTTCACTTTTTAACCATATTTTTGTGTTATTTACAATTTGACCAGATTTTTATGTTATTTACAAATTTGAAAACCATTTATTATTTTTTATATACAATTTGATGTTTTATTAAATACATATTATTCTCCGAATATAAAATTAGCTGCTGTATTATACATGCATATGCAAGTGAACGATGTAGTAGTTGTACATTTGAATACATCTAATCATATTAATCTCATGAAATGTTTGTTTAAATCCAAACTAATTATTATAATTGCTAGCTTTATTAAAGTTTGGAAAAAATAGACTCAAAGGTAAATATACATCAACCCATCCAAATTTGATCCGTTTAAAAAGCTACAGGTTATCCAAACTTTGTGGTCCATCTATGTTGCTAGCTCAATTCCGATATAAATATTAATAATGTATTAGTTGCTAGCTCAATTCCGATATAAATATTAATAATGTATGAATCGTCACAAACATTTTGGTTCATGTAATTGTATCTTTTCTCCTAGAAGCAAATATGTATTAAACAATATTATCACATTTAAATGCCATTTAACAATTACAAACCGGAAGATTTTATTTATTTGTTAAAAGTTACTTAATTTTTTCAATATTATTATATTTTCATAGTTTTTACATTTTATTTTACAACTTAGTTTTTTAAGAATCAGCTTTTACAAAATTACTTATTTTACATATTTGTATGTATACATATTTTTGAAGAATTTTTTCCTTTTACAAATTATTTTTTTTCTTTTTCAAACTTTCATATGTATCTGGTAGATTGTGTTTTTCAAACATATATAAGGTCTCCGCTGCAATATACGGGGTGCAAACCCTAGTTATCCCTAGTTGACAACTTAAAAAGTAAAATAGATAATGCTAGTAATGTTGTCAACGCTATTCTTTCTGTCTTGATATATTTTAGACATTGAAAATAATATACATTCAAGTTGATTCTATGGGAACTTCTTCACATTCACATGTTGAAACGGCAAGCATAAATTTTTTCCAAAGGAAGAAACCAAGCGAAATGATTACAAATTCAAGATTGCATGTTTTCGGGTCTAAATAAGATTATTTTTACAATTCTTAATTTTACCCACCTTCCATAATTCTTGAAATGGTCCTCAAACAATGAGGATGATACATCCTCGACCCTTAAGCAAATAACATGAAATATCAACCGAAAACAAAGTGAAGCAAAACGCCAAAAAGGAACAAGATTAAGCATAGTCCTCAGACGTTGGAAGTGTCTCGTATGATCCGATGAAAACATCACCATAGATGAGTCCAGCTAACCCACCACCAATAAGTGGGCCGACCCAGTAAATCCAGTTTTGGGAGAAGTCTCCACTAACGACAGCAGGGCCGAATGACCGAGCTGGGTTCATTGAGCCACCACTGAAAGCTCCGGCAGCCAAAATGTTGGCTCCAACAATGAAACCGATGGCGATGGGTGCAATGGTTCCAAGTGATCCCTTTTTAGGGTCAGCAGCGGTGGCATAAACTGTGTAGACTAGAGCAAAAGTTATGATAATCTCAAACACAACTCCTTGAATACTTGACATGCCATCAGCAACTCCGTGTGTTGGGACAGCCTGTAAAATTCCAAATATGTAAACAAAAATCCAAGATTATGAACCAAAAGTTGTTACATACATTTGATAAACAATCACTTGAGTATGTTGACTTTCTATGTTTGAAAAATTCAAGAACGTTTTTTAACTAACGAATATATTATATAAGAAAGCTCACCAAGCCACCGGTAACAAACTGGAGGAGGAAACATGCAACAATGGATCCAAGCAATTGGGAAATCCAGTAAAATAGACCAGTTATGATGGTGATGTTACCACCAACAGCCAATCCAAAGGTGACAGCTGGATTCAAATGACCGCCGGAGATGTTGGCTGCAATTGAGACACCAACAAAGAGTGCAAATGCATGGGCTATTGCTACTGCAACTAGTCCAGCCGGGTCTAGTGCTGCATCTGATGTGAGCTTACCTACAAAGTTTACAAAATTGCGTCTTTATTTAATTTGGTTGTTTTTATTTGTTTTGGTTTATGAAAACTCGAAAACATAATCATTCTTTGAAAAAGAAATCTAACATACCATAAGCAATAGCAGACCCGACACCGGCAAACACGAAAAGAAGGGTGGCAATGAACTCAGCCAAGTAAGACTTGACTGAAACAGCACTAAAAGAGTCACCAATGCTACCGATTGCCAACTTCACCATTTTTAGAACTTTTTGAAGCTAAAAGTCAAAAGATGAGATGGTTGAGTTGCTGAAAGTGTGATTGGAGAATGGTTTCAATGACGGGTTATATAGTGCTTAACTTTAGAATATAAAACTAATTTAATTGTTTATGTTTTAAACTAGAGTTGATTAAACATGTGGCTATGAAGGCTTCTTTGCATAGAGAATTCGTGCTGGCACCGACCGTGGGGCCACGATGGCTAAACCTAGACCATTGATTGGTGCCGCCCCACCGGCCTTGATTTTAAAAATATTTGTTCGTTACGAATTGAGAGTGCAGTCATTACGAAATAGAAGATTGGATATATAATTTGAAAATAATTTAAGTAAAAACTGAAAGTGATAAATGAGTGAGAGAACCAAGTGCAGATGAAGAATTAACATAGTGAGAGTCTGAGATAACCAAGTGCAGATATAAGAAATAAATATTAACAAAGTTAGAGAACAAATTGCAGATGAAGCATAGCTGCATAAAAGACAGATAATCAAATATAATTTGAGAAAAATGATAGTAAGAAATAAAAATTAGCATAGTGATAATAAGAATATACTTTGCTCGATTGTCAATCGGTTCGACATTTTCCACTTTTGCATATAATATAACCTCAAATTTTAATTTATTTACTTATAGAAAAATGGGAATAGCCATCTGTAATAAGTGAGTTTTAATTTTTGCATGAACTAATTTAATAATGCGGGACTCCGAATGATTGAGTGATGAGCCACGTTCTTTTTAAAATAAACTTTGAAATAAAAATATGAGTAACTTAAATATATCGTTCATGTGGATTGGAAATAAATTCCATTTTTGGTTCTTATCTTTTTTTATCACCATACGGGGTCCCTATAATTTGAATTTGTTTCGTAACTGTCCTTGACCTATTTAAAATGATCATTTTATCCTCAACAAATTTCTTTTTTATATTTTTTTATTACAAAATCTATATTTATATTAACATTAAACGGAGCCCACCCCCAACCACGACTGCATGAAACAGAAGTGAAGGGTGGGTATAAAAGCCACCCAGTATGCCCGGGTCTTACCAAACCATCCCCTGTGTAGGTACCAGAGAAACATCATACAGTCTGACCTATGGTTCTATGCACTAAAGAAACCCCATACACCATATGTGGTCAGCACCCCGAGTCAAAAATTTCAGCGTAGATCAAATTCAGAAAGACCTCTGAGTGAACCTAGACTTACTAAAGGAGCAAAGGGAAATGTTGGTTGTACTACAAGCGGCCTACAAGGCCTGCACATAGTGATACTATAATCGATTAACCATCCGCAAAGCCTTCAAGGTCGGAGATCGGTACAAAGGGGGAATGAGGAAAGCCTTGCCCAACCATTGGGGAAACTCGGGCCCAATTGGGGAGGACCTTACAAAGTTAATGAAGTGCATAGAAATGGAGCATACACACTCCAGACTATGAAAGGGAGCTAGAGAGATACATTGCGTGTAGAATGCTTAAAACCTAGAAATTTTATATAGGACAAATGAAAGAAAATACAATAACATTTTATAGATTACTAGTTCAATTTGAAAACATTGCACTTCCTTACTTTTTGTTATTACACACACTGCAAATTAGACTGATCACTTAAGGATGTAAATTGTAAGAAACAAAAAGTGAAATCACACACACATAAGAATGGGGTACACCCCGGCTATCACGAATGTCATAACTCTCATTTCATCCCAAAGATAACTGAGCTAGTACCATACTCCAAAAGTACTCAAAACACAACTTGCAAAACAACACAAGCAATCACACTCCATTAGTGTAAAAAAGAAAAAAAACCCATATCTATGTCGAAGAATGTCATGATCAAGAATTGGAAGACCATTATGTTGATAGTCCATGGGTCTACTCATAGAAGAAAGAGGTGAGAAAATGGGAAATAACAAAGAAAAAGGAAAGAGTCGCTAAGAAGTTTGATTCATGTTAAAAGGAGACAAATGGGCAGGAAAATCAAAAATCATTGTTGAAAAGACAGAGTGATTGATAGGACAATAAATAAAAATGAGAGTGATAGCTTGGACAACAGAGTGATTGATAGGACGACAAATGTAAGACGGTCACGTGGAAGACAACTGGCACCATAAGGCTTTAGCGCTGATATCAGCAACATATTGCCCTCAAGATTAGGGGCTTGATGATAGGACATAGCCATCATGAATAGTTGGATCAAATATTTGGAAGTCATACTTTCAGCATTATAGCCAAAAAATAATAGTTGATCAGTATTAAACTAACCGATTTTGCGTTGGGCTGAGAGGTTTAGCCCAATTCGAAGGAAGAGTATGTCTATGACCCAGTCGACATGACTCCCCTGTCTTGCCCTGTAGAAAGGATCTTTCTCACCATGGCTATATGTGTGCTTTTGTTCACTATTTAACGACCTACCATAAGGGACAACCAAATTAGGAGAATGTTCTCGGACACCTAATGTCATCTAGAGAAAAGATAAACAACATGATGCGCCTATAAAAGGTGAAACCAGCACAACGTAAGGCAGTCTTTTTTTTTTCTCTCTTTACAGTACCCTAAACCACATTTTCCCATTCTAACTAGATCGTTGGAGTGTAATCGCAGGATCACATTTGGGAGTGCAACGCATGTTGCTTCTTTCTGTGTTGTGATCTTAGATTCCTGGCGAAGTTCACACTCATCTCCCTCAAATACGAAAGAACAGATCCCATCACCAAATGAAACTGAAAATTAATATACAAGTTGAAGCTAAAAATCTTTTCATATTTGTAAAGGATAAATAAGATGTGCATATGAATTATCATTGATTTTGCAAGCAAAATGTGTTAAATCAATAATCGATTGTTTAAAAACTTAGAGGGGCTAAAATTTTATACTATTTTCATTTTAGTTCCTTCGGGTACAAAGGAAAGGAGAGTGCTTCTATAGAGCCTATGAAAGGGTTGTTCTCGTGATCGACGTTTAAGATTTATATCCATAAAGTAGAATTCTTCTGGAACTACATCAATTCTTCTTCTTTTTTTATTAATTTCAACCACATAACAAGTGTTGTAAATCCTAAAGTTATTCAATTTTATTATTTTATGGTTTGTTAAAAGGAAATTTTACTTATTTATTGTAACAACTGTCAAATTAGGTTAACGAAAGTCAACTCAAGTCAACTGAAACATATGATAGGTCAATATATTGAAATATAAATTTCATAACATATACAATGTATTATTTGATATTATAATACTATGTACGCAAATTCAAAACAATTATACGAACAAACGCTATTAAGTTAGATATTTTAAAATAAAATTTTAAAATTTTCACGTCATGAATAGTAAATAGTGAACCGTGAATAGTGACAGTGAATAGTATCCGAATAGTAAATAGTGACAGTGAATAGTGACAGTGAATAGTGAACGGTAAATTACAAATTTTATATCGAAACATACATAAAAATATGACGGTTTCAAATATATATTTATATTTTTACCAAGCATTATATATAAAAAGTTACGATAGAAAAACGGTAAAAATGTAAAACTCTTCGGAATATTACAAATTTTATATCGAAATGTAGATAAAATTACGACGGTTCCAAATATATATTTATATTTTTACAAAACGTTATACATAAATAGATATGATAGAAAAACATATAATTTAACTTGAAAGCGACGTTTAATAATTATATATATATATATATATATATATATATATATATATATATATATATATATATATATATATATATATATATATATATATATATATATATATTGGATCGTCGTAACATCAATTATTATTATTATTATAATATATATAGTAGGTCCTACTTCATTATTATCCAATTTTACATATTTTACCCTTAAAAATTCATATATTCATTTTGAACTATACGTATTCAAAACGTATTGTTAAGTTTAATAATATATTGTTTTATAAAACACAAAATATACCGTTACAACGGTATCGTCGATACGAACAACCTGACGTCAAAATTTCATATTATTGAGATTTGTTTCATATTTAATATTTTCTTTTTCTTTAAAAAGAAATTATATTTACATTTAAACCTCATACTCTTATTAAACTTACAACTAATACCCTTTCGGTAATTCGTTAGAGATTTTTAGTTAAAAAGTTGATATTATTAAACTACGATTTTCGTAGATTATATTTTTATAAACAAAAATCGTTTATTTATTATAAAAACTATTAAATCTATTTAAAGAGTATTTTAAGGGTATGTTTTGTCATAAACAAATTCTAAAAACTATAATTATCAAATCTATGTATCTCGAGGGCCGCTATACGAAAATAAATCTACTATAAATAGAAGCTTCATTTCTATCATTTCTTCACACCTATTTCTATCATTTCTCTCTATATCACTAGATAATATTGTTAGAATATTCTTCGATATATATAGAGATATACGAAGAATGAGCGGTAGAAATAGATATTTCAGTTATAAATACAGTGAGTTCGAGTTAGGAAGAGGAAGAGTCGGGTGATCTAACAACAATCGACGATAAGATGCTAGTCGACATTGAGGTGAGTTCATACCCCTTCTTTTTACCATTATTCAAGTTTTTAGGGGAAGAATACAAGTTATATTATAAAAATGACTATTTATGGAACATTTGCAACAATAGTAAACAAAATGCAAAGTTGGTAAAACGTTATTATTATAACAATTCAATTATAATTCCAAAAATATAATATCGATTGATCTACTTACGAGAGCGGTGTCTAGGCCGATCAATTGGGCTAGGTTGTTGGATTTCCGAAAGGCTTATACGCTGAAAGGGTCCTGCCTCCCCATTTGATCTTCTACCTGGCCGTTCTTTATTTGATAGTCATGAAATATTATATTGGAATTAATAAAGAGTAAAACCAAATTATTACACTACTATTGTAGAAAATATCTTAAAATATGTTATTTATAATTATCTAAATAAGTTATTTCACATATATTCGTAAATATATGCTTTTTATGACAGAATACTAAAAATAAACTATTATAGGAATAGTTTGTGGATACAAATGTTACTAAGACGTTTTAAACAAGACAAATAATTATATAAAATATATAATTATTATACATTACTATATTGTGCAAATACAAGGGTTTTTCATATACAAATATTACGTAAACAAGTTGATATACATACATTTTTGGGAGACGGGTCTTCACAAGTGCTTATTTAAGCATGATACATAAGTCCTGCATTTATAACCAGAGTCTCGGTAAGAGAACGTGATAATTGTGTATAGATCTATACGGGATTGACAATCCCGCACCTGAACTGCTAGCTACAGTTAGACCGACGGGTCTGGGGTGACAAATGTCATAACATTCCGACGCCTGAAGAACGTCGCAGCAGGCCTACAAGGTCACAGTATGGTTATAGGACGTCTCACATGGGAAAACAATCAACTTATTAAAATGTTTACGTGGATAAATACATATTTCAAATAGTTTTATACTATAATACAACTTACGTTATACATTTTAGTCTTTGGACCTTTTAAGACTACAACACATTTATAAGAAAATATTGGATTTTCTGGATTACGATACTACATTTTACAAGAAAATGGATTACTCATACAAGTTTTATAGAATTAAAACTACATTATAACAAATTACAAATATAAGTATGGTTTTACTTATACACACTGGTTTTATGGAAATTAAAACTACATTTTATAAAGATATAAATACAAGTACGATTACTTGTACATACGAGTTTTATGGAATTAAAACTACAATCCAGTAAGATACAAATAAAATACGATTTCACCTACGAAAAGGTTTTACAAAATTAGATCTACAACTAATCTACGAATAAACATGTATTCACATAGAAAATATCGGATTTTCTAGTTTCAAACACTATCTCTTTACAAGGAAAAAGAACTATGAATCTTTTCATACAAAAATCTTATGAACTCACCAACGTAATGTTGACACGTTTTCAAACTACTTGTATTCTCAGGAAATTGATGAATCAGGTAACTACAAGTTTTGACGATGGTTCATTATGGCATCGTACTATGTATTTAATATCATATTGTAATTGTATTTGGAACGTATTGTATTTTGAACTCTTGTAACATTTACAATTATGTATATGATGGATGTGTTTGCTTTGATCACTATTGTACAAACGTTGTTATGATACTGTTCATGAAGTCATCCACCCTCAGACTATTCCGCCATCGTGGTTTGGGGGTGTGACATTTATCACATGAGAATCTTAAACAACTCAAATTTTGGTTTACATGAATCAACAATCTAAGCCAAGAGAATTTAGAGAATTTAGAGTTTCTTCCACTTATCAGAGAGCAAGTGAAGTTTTTTAGTGATGTATTATTGGTCGTTGTTGTTACTATAAGCACCAGAAGGTTGACTAGAAGGGTAAAAATGCCATTCCTAACAAATGAATCAGACTTTTGTAGTGGATCAATATCCTACAATGTGACACCCCTCACTAGGGCATAAATCTTAAAACATTCTTTACTAAAAAATCAACCGTTAGCTTAAGTTAAAAAAAGTCATCATTGTGGAATTTAGGTCCCAAAACACAAATGTAGGTTACCAAAACGTTATAACGAGGCGGTATCATAATTCAAGTAACAAAACACAGTTTAAATGGTCACACATCTTGTGGTCTTCTAAAAATCCTCCACTCATGTTTCAACATTCTAGCAACAACCTGAGTACACATCAAAATAAGTTAGATAATTGAAATATTTAGTGAGCTTACCCGAGGTTGTCCATTGAGAGTGAAAAGGATAACCCAAACACTCGAGTCAAACCCCCAAAAATGGTTTTCAAATACTTCCAAGTTCTTTATAGATTCATCACAAATGTTTTAGAATCAAAGTACATCAAAAGGTTTAGTCAAAACATGGATAGTCATGAAATGCAATGCATGATGCAACTATCTCAATTCGTGTCCATCTCATATAAGTTCATCTCATCCTCAATGGCACATACCCAAGTTCACAAGCAACACGCACAAAGCATGCTACTTGATTCCCCCGGTAGGTTAAACTAAGACCAGTGGCCATCACACTAGCATCATGAGGGTAGCTACCCCCTCATGCAGTCCCCTATTGGCGGGAACAATCCCACAAACGTCATTCGAGGATTCTATCTCAGATTCCTGATGTGGGTAATATCGTGGTTAAGGTGGCTATCTCATCCAAACGTCATTTGTCATCATAGGGCCCACTCGGTCAATCCCAATTTATATGCAATACAATAATAGGATGCACAAAAACTCATTATAAAACTCATCATAGTTTTTATTTGGAAAACCTCTTTGAAATTCGTTTCATGAAATGCACAAGTAATCATCATGTATTACATAGCACATAGGGTGCATGAAAGTGATTTTGAACTCATATAAAAGTTAATAATAAAGATGTCTACTGTTGGTAAACTCACATTACTCAAACAGCTAGACTTGATGCTACTTCCCTACTTCAAGCTTTTGACATTTCGGTGAATAATAATAATCTGGTCTATTATTTATGATGAATTGACATTTAATTCTCTATATTATTTATCGATATGTTCATTTTTTATATTACTAATAATTCGATATTAGTTCATAATACTAATTACCATATTTTTTTTGTCAAATCTAAAAAGTACAACATCTCTCGAGATAGAACAATTTTCTACATAGATGAGCTCATACATATGTATAGATATACCTATGCCATCACTTGAAAAATGAGGTGATACAATACCAGTGTTAGCCCATACATAATAGATTAATAGTTCTTTGGATTCGTAGTTTTAAACCCACATTTTATCAAACTTAAATAACTTAATTTAAAGATTAATTTTAAAATTGGAACTTTGAATTCTTTAAGCTTTTGAAAATTCAGTATCCTATATAAAACTTCTGTATAGTTGTTAATAAGTTTTCTATATCTTATCCCTTTAAAAAGTAGCACAAAACAATAGTTTAATACTTTTATTAGATTTGATAAATGACAATTATCGTGCATTTTCTATTTGAAAATGAAGTAATGGTTGTCATGCTTCAAGTAAGGCATATGCCAACGAGATGAGAAGTATTTTAAAGGGTTTAAAGATCATATTTGACATCAACCCTTGATATGTGTTAATAATGGGGTAACATGGGGAATATTGTTCGGATTAGAAACTAGATAACATTTTAAAATAAGTTAAGATGTAAATATAATTATATTAGATGCGGATTAGAAACTAGATAACATTTTAAAATAATTTAAGATGTAAATATAAATTAAATTAAATGATTCCCTTAATAATATGAGCCATGAATGAAATATCATGTCTGATTAGATTAGTATTGACAGGTTAATACTACAAGACTTGACCATCAATTATTTAAATTTTGATAACTTATAGAGAAGGCTTGTTGTCACCACAAATGTAATTTCCAAAAATAAATGGAGATTTATAGCGACTACGTGTCATACATAAAACAATTTATAACGCATTCTAACAATTCATGATTACAATGAATGTAAAGTTAACAAGCATCCTAGTTTTCCAAAATTCATGAAACTGACAGTCGAGGATAAAGAATTTATATATGTCAAAGTTATCCTACATATTTACTACCTCCTAGTAAATATTGTAACTCGTAAACTAAATTACTAAATTTATTCATTAATCCATTTATGTTCGTAATTAGTCCAAAAGTCCTAGTTCGTTATGTTGATAGTTTATAAATATATAATTAGCATTTGACCATTTTTTTTTTATAAAGTGATAATCGTCTAAAGCTCTTAACCACCCTCTTGATGATATTACAACAATAAAAGAGCAATTTGGTAAGAAAAAGAGAAGATGAATCGATATACAAACATCCTTCATAACTTATCTCTCTTTAATTACAAACTTTAGACTTGAACCTGTTCCAATCTGGTTATAGAGTAATCAATCATCTCACCCAGGTTTAGGACTCCCTGTTACAAAACCAAGCAAGTGCATTAATAATTGTATTTTAACAAAGAAATATAAAGGGATGTTTATATTTTTCATTTGGTATTTGAGGGGGAAGCAAATTTAATTACCTTTTGGCATAATCTTGTGGCTTCTTTGAGTCGAATGTGAAACTGAAGGCATCTTTGAGATTGTCAATGAACTTTGCAACCCTTCTAATAGCTGTAACAAATAAAGCTCAAATTGAGAAATTAGAATAAGTTTGCAAATGCATAAAGTAGATATTTTAATAACTAAAAAAACTGACCCTGGAAGTTGGCTGAATTTTACGATTTGACCTGCGTGGCTCGGATTCAGAAGTCAAAGTCTCTTTGACTTCCACTGTCGTCGGCTTCCCATTTCCAGGTGGAATTTTTCTTTTATTTAATCGCTGAGAAGATGAACTTTGCTTTGGTGTGTTCAATGGAACATCATTAGAAGAAGAACCAACACCTAAATCATTTTGCTGACCTGCCAATTTCTCATCAGCAGTGACAGAATCCTTGACATTTTTTGACTTATCCTTGTGAGCTACTGTTCTTACAACACAAGGGACTGGTGGTTTTCTTCTAAACTTGGGTGCTTTGGATTTCATTTCAACCACTTCCTTTTCCTTGGAATCGTTTATAAAATCCTTTTTAACAGAATTATTGTTATTTTTATTGCTTGCATCACCAACATAATGCTTGCTAACATCCATAAATTTCTGATTTTTTCCAGGTTTAGGAACACCAAAAAACACGCGTGACCTTTCCTTTTGTTGTAAACCACTCCTCATTGTTCTACTAGTGTTTGTCTTCTTGTCATCCATGGAGGTTTTACCAACATCAAATGAAAATTTTCTTTCTGTAGATTCTTGAAGATCAACACTGTTCCATGATTTTTCCATTTCTTTCTCCATCTTCTTTCGTTTTTCTTGTGGTGTGTCACCCTGTAAAAATATACTTCATTAAACAAAAATAATAAAAAGCCAAAAAGAAAACAAACTAACAAACCTCAGAAGAACGGGATCCTTTTAAAGTAGACCACTCAATCCACTTGTCATCCTTCCAGATAAGACTTGGCCTCACATGCCATGACCTGACAACCGATTTCTTTCCTTGAGCTGCAAAAGGGCAAGAACGTAAATTTCCACTTTTTTTTTGTAAAATTTTGAAAGGAATTTTCGAATAAACATACCAGGAAACTGAACAGTTAGAGAAGTTAAATCAATCTTATTTGTGTCTACAACTACTGCTTCTTGCCAGCTACAAAAAGTAATTATAAGTTTGTAGTGATGAATATAAATGAAAGCATGATGAAAAATAATAATGTGAGGAATTTTGTTAAATGGTTACCTATCTTGTACCCACACATCAACATGATCTCCACTACACCAAGAATAATCTGTAAAGACGGTTCTGCCCCTCTTTCTATTCCCTTCAAACCGCATGATTGTCATAGGATGTGCTATGCGGATCTTGGGTGCCTCGGTCCCTTCGACTTTAAGTGGGACCCATTCCTTCAGTTTCCCTGACCCTAAAGAAACAATATTTTAAGTTTTAAATAAGTAGCAGATAACATAAGGTTTTGTGGTAATTTGTAAGATGTTACCTTCATCTGATTGGATTTCGGTGTAAGAGACTAATGCTTTTCCATCATTTAGAGTCAGTACATTAGCTGCAAACCAGGCACCTTTCTTCTTCTTATCATCTTTATACACCTAAAAACAGATTGACAAACATCAAACAGGGAATCATTTTGCTATTAAAAAAAGGTGAAATTGCAAGGAATAGCAATATACTTTACTCTGTTTTACAAACATAGCCAACGTACTTGTATATCTTTACCCAGAATAGCAACTTACTTTTATTTTTGACAATACCTAAATCCATAATTGAAAAATACTTGCATTTCTTTTCCCAGAATAGCAACATACTTACACTTCTTTTGCCCAATAATAGCAATATGCAAGATAAAACTAAGAATTAGAGTAAATTACACGAATGGTGCCTGTGGTTTGGGGTAGTTTGCAAAGTGGGTCCCTAATTATTTCTTTAGATATATCATTTCAAGGCTTAATGATAAATCTGATTTTAGAACTGATTTCTGATTTGGTAGGGATGGGTTCACTGGAGACTTGAATTTGATATATCACAACTGATTTCTTGCTTTGGATTTGAGTTATAGGTTCGATTTTAGATGTATTTCAGATTAATGAGACCATTCGTGTTATTTACTCCGAGTATTATAAGCATTTAAGATATTTCAACTTACATATTAACCATGTTGCTATTACAGCTAAAAAAGCATAAGTAAGTTGCTAATATGGGTAAGAACAATATACATTGCCAATAATGGTGCAAGACTAAAGTAGGTTGCTATTCCCTGCAATTCGCGCAAAAAGAAAGAGTGTAACATATCCTTACCTCAACAAGGCAACCGTCTTTAATGTCATTATCTTTCCAAGTGTGTGAAGTGCTTTGTGGCATGTCCACGTCAGCATCAGAAGTATGAAATTGTCCAATATCCAATTCAGGAACCGCCACAATGTTTTTGGACAAATCGAGACCTTTTACAATACTTCTATCATTTCCATTCTTGCCCAAACCCCCAGAATCATCTTGCAGTGATAACCCATGTTTCAAAGTCTGAATCTTTTTATCACTAGAAGCGCCTTCGACAGCATTCTGTTTATTACCAGAATACCCCTGGGAAGTCTTCCAGTAACCCTCGGGACCCGCTTCAACCAGCTCACTTATAGACAACGGATTACCCATTGCAACAATTTTTCCAGCTTGTGACACTGCTTCAGCTGCCAGCTCAGCAGCTTTCAGAATGGCATCAAGATTCTCAGCATGTTTTGAAGCAGTTGAAGCAGCTTCAATTCTCCTGCGTGCAGCTTCTCTTGCAACAGAAATAACCGAAGTAGAACGATCGCTCTTCAATGGTGTGGTGGTTTTTTGAGATGAAATTACTTCATCTGCCATTGATTTTGCTTGTTCTGCAACATTTGATGCGATTTTAGCAGCAAATGCTGCAACTTTAGCAACAGAAGCAGCAGCAGCTATGGAAACAGCTGAAGATGCTAACTTTGCTTCATCATCAGAAACCAAATTAGAACTCTTTTGTCTTTCTAATCTGCTCCATACTTCTTGACATTGTGTGACTGCTGCAGCAGCTTGTACAGCTGCTTCTGTTGCTTGTACTTTAGACTCCTCAATCTTGCTCATGTTTTGGTCAACAACGCTAGGTTGACCATGAGTAGATACAGTTGTGACAGAAACAGGTGTCGAAAAGAGAACGGGTGTTTGAGAATTACTAGTAACAGTCGCTTTTTTCCTCTTTTTGCTTTCAGGTGATACAATTGGACTAACAGTACTTTCAACAGAGGTAACAGGTAGGTTTAAAGAACTTGATTCTTTAACAGTTGTTACTTTTACTGATTCTGTTATAGGAAGTGAAGAAAAACGAGGGGTAAAACCAGTAACTGGTGAAGAAGCAACCCATTGACCATGAGTAGATACAGGTGTTGATAAGAGAACGGGTGTTTGAGAATTAATGGAAGTAACAGCCACTTTTTTCCGTTTTTTGCTTTCAGATGATACGATTGGACTAGCGGTATTTTCTAAAGAGGTAACGGGTAGGTTTAAAGAACTTGACTCTTTAACTGTTGTTAGCTTTACTGATTCTGTTATAGGGAGTGAAGAAAAACGAGGGGCAAAAGTGGTAACTGGAGAAGAAGCAACCCATTGACCGTATGGATTTTGACCAAAAAGATTCTGTATCCGTGGATTTTGATAAGAATTAAGAGGTGAAGCTGTTTGGCGATAATCAAAAAGAACATTTCTTGGTGGCTGTAAATGATCTTGAGGGGTAGAAATATTCCAAAGAGGAGATGAAATAGGGATCATGGGACTAACAATCGGTTTGTTTTGATTGTTGGAACCAATTTTGATTCCTTGATCAGAATCTTTGTTACCTGAACGCGATTGTAAAGGAGTATGCGGGGTGTTGACCGACTTTTGAGCATTGACCCTTTCTATGCATGCACGCCATGCAGCCTCCCAGGCTTTCCTTCCAGAATCTGTAAAAACTATGTGTTGTTAAATTGATAATCTGTAATTGACAGTGATATAAGATTTTGATTCGGTTAAAATGACAAGTGTATATTGTAAACCTGATTGGCCAAATGCAGCAATCATATGAGGCTCTTCAGGTGACATACCGGATCTGAAACATGTTTCAGACGTTTTCAGTCATAAATATGAAAACTTGTAAACACTCACATACGTGTGTACATGTATGAATATTTGAAAAGTGAACTTACATTAATGATCCGTATACTAGAATTTGTGCTCGCAATTGTATTTGTTGATTGTCGGTAAAAGAGTGTTGGGGTATAGAGGTTGGATTATTCAGATCAGGTCTATTCTCATTTCCAGTTAATGGAGGTGATTTTTCTGTTCTTGAATTTCTTGTGGGAGTTGTTTCCTTTTTTTTGGTAACTGATTTTCTCCTTGGTTTACGTTCAGAGGTTTTCTTGGCTCCTGATTCAGAGGGTGTAGCACTAGGTTTTTGAGGGGTAACCAAGGAATCTTGATGCAATTTGTTAGGATCCAAAAGGGTGTCCGAAGAAGTAACAGATGACACCTTCATATTCTAACAAATTTATAAAAAGACAGTGTTATGACTTATGATAGATACAATGAGAAGCAAAGTATGCAAAGCATTTACCTGAATGTCAATTTGTCCAGTGACCTCAAAAGTAAAGCTTTTTTCTTCTTTTGTAGCACTACTTGAAGAAATAATTGGGGACGAATTCTCAACCGTACCCTTGGTGACCTTATCTTTTTCACTTTGAGAAAGTTGGATACTTTTTGTGTCTGAAAAAGAGAAAACTTGAGGTTTGTCCAAAAAAGCAGAACTATCTTCACTCTGCACCACTTGATTAGTGTCATTTTCATTTGAAAGAGGGCATGTTTTCTCTGTTATTTGTTCACTTGGGCCCACATCACAGTGTACACTTTTTTCAGCATCATTTTTAACCACTGGTAATGAACCATCCAATACATGATTTACCGCACTGTCAACTTCTGGGGTCCCTTTCTGGTAACTTCCTCCTACTTCCACTTTTTGTTCATTAGTATCATGCAATAAACTCACTCCAAGTATAGGTGATCTTGGGTGGTCTTCAGTAACAATATTAACTCTAGCAACAGTTGTGTCAGGAGATGATATTTTACTTGATTCCACATCAGTAACTGTTTAGGAAAAAATGAAACAGATGTTAGTTCAAATATATCATTAGTATAATTTACATGTTTATACTACAATAGTAACTATAATATACCAGCATCAGGTTCAACATTCTTTGGGCTATCAGGAGCGTTATCAACATCCATGTCCATATCCTTAGAATCCAAAGATAATCTTGTATTTGTATCTTCACTCTCATTGAAAGTAAAATCTTGATCCATAGAAACAGCATTTGGCTCTGATGATTGAGTTTCATCACCCACATGAGACAAACCAGAAATTTTGACAGCTAATTCATCCTTATTTGAGATGTTTTCAGTAGGCATTTCAGCTGAAAAGTTTGATGTTATCGAAGCTATACCAACATTATTAATGTCACTTCCTGAAGAATCTTCTTGCAATTCATTTTTCAAATTACTACCCTCTTGATTTCCATCATCATGTATCTGATCAATGTTCTTAGGCTCACTTGCATTTTCATCAAGTGTTTCAAGAACTTGTTGTGGATTCTCCCGACATTCCTCAATACTTGCATTCACATTCTGTGAGGATTCTGCATTTCCACTTTCCACCTTGGAGACTGTATTTTCCTCCTGATTTGCATCATCATGTATCATATGAATGTTCTTTGAAATATCACTTTCACTTGCATTTTCATTCTCCTGACACTCCTTAATAGTTGCATTCACATTTTGTAAAGATCCTGCATTTCCACTTTCTATCTTGGAGACAGAAACATCTTCTTGCAGTTCATTAACAAAAGATTCATTTCCCAAATGACTATTTGCATCATCACATGTCTTATCAACATTCTCAAAAACATCACTTGCATTTTCATTGCGCATTTCAGGAACTTCTTGTGTGTTCTCCCCACACTCATCAACATTTGCATCCACATTCTGTTTCAAGCCTTCTTGCAATTCATTAACAAGGGATTCATTTTCCAAATCAATAACCTCATTACTATGAAAGCTCTTTGAAAGATCAATTGCACTTTCATTCTCCTCAATACTTGCATCCATAGTCTGTAAGGAGCCTGCATTTCCACTATCTACCTTAGAGACAAAAGGATCTTCTTGCATTTCATTATCACATGATTCATTTTCCAAATTACTACCCTCCTGATTTGCATCATCACATATCTTATCAACATTTGTGTTTTCATTGTGAGTTTCAAGAACTTCTAGTGACTTCTCCTGACACTCCTCAATACTTGCATTCACTTTTTCTGAAGGATCTTCTTGCAAATCATTAACAGAGGATTCATTTGCCAGATTACCAGTACTACCCTCCATATTTGCATCATCTATCTTATCAAGGTTCTCGGGTTCACTACTATGAAAGTTCTTTGAAAGATCACTTGGATTTTCATCAAGTGTTTCAGGAACTTCTTGTGGATTCTCCTGACACTCCTCAAAACTCACATCAAGATTGTGTAAGGAGCTTGCATTTCCAGATTCTACATTGCAGATAGAAAGATCTTCTTGCAATTCATTAACAATAGATTCCTTTACCAAATCACTACCCTCCTGATTTGCATCATCTTTTTTCTCACCAAAAGTTAAACCATCTTTGTCAACTACAACTACTGAATCTAACCCCTCACCAGTGATTTGAGTCTCTTGAGATTGTGAAGTCAATGTATCATGAGTCACGTTTGACTCAACAAAATTCTCTTGAAACTCATCTGGTTCAACTACATTGACAGTATCAATCATATCATCATTTCCATCACATTGCTTCAAGTTGGGATCCAATTCTTCAATCATTGTTTCTTCTACAACCTTTTCTTCTTGCCCGACTGATTTCAAAAGCATTTCAACAGATTCTGAAGATGTTGCTTCAGACCATACATTTTGATGTCTTGATTCAGGTGCACTTGAAGTAAATGGTATTGTATTAGTTCCACGTGAGTATTCCTCAATCCACTGATTGTCTTCCTGACTTGTAATACCAAGAAAAACCTCGTTTTCAACCAGACTGTCAAACCCTAAATGCTCTTGTAGGTTATCATCAAAGTCAAATTTTGGAAGAGAATACGAATGCAACACAGGAGAAACTTTTGAGCTAACTTCCCCGGCTAAGTGAAGATTTTGATCTTGAGCATCATTGTCTTCATAATCCATCGAGTATCCCTATAGTTGGAATAAAGTTGTAAGGGAGACATAGAAACAAAAACAAATATACTCATACATTAGATAGGAAAGTAGATGTAGCATGATTGTGAAAATCTTTATACAGTATCAAGAATATCTTTACAATAGTTAATAGTATTTTGAATCATTTTATCAAATCATAGGAATGCAAGGGTACAATCTCTAGCTCAAGTAAAAAAAATTCATTTAAAACATGAAAATCACATTTCGATAACTAGCTAAAAGCAACCAATATCCATTCAAGTTTAAGTTTAAGCTTCGTATCCAATCAGGCAAAAAATGAAGGCATTCAATGAGTTCCAAAGCAACCTGATCCTCTTCATAAAGAAAAAATGACATCATTTTAACAGAACCAACAAGGTAAGGTTGAGATATGACAGTTACATACTTACATGTAACAGTTAGAACCTTTGTCTACACTCAAACGTATAACATAGAGGAAATCTATGATGGTATGGTCGCCACCACTCACTGATACACAAAAACATTTAAGGCATGCAGGCGAACAGGCACAAAGTATCCAGTATACGATTTCATGTTCAATTCAAAGAGATTTCTTTCCACGTACTATCTCTCTCGCTCAATCCCATTAGAAATTACTTGAACAAAATCAAGTTTGGCAAACACTACATACCATTTAGCTATGCATGTTCAAATTTTTTTTGCAGCTAACTCACTTTAACATCAATGAAACAACACACGTTAATAGAAGAAACGGGACAGTTATTACCAGAAGAAGTAAATGTAGAAGAAGAGGAGAAGGTAATACTACCTCCCTCCATTCGGTGATTGAATCTGACCGTTTGATTATAGTTGTCGATGCTTTTTCGCACAAAAGGTCCTTTAGGGCTCAGAAAGCTAACTTTTTCCAAATTACACAAGCAAAACAAACCCTAGTTTTTCCACCGAATCACTAGACTCCTCGATAAACTCCAGGTTATGCGATCCAACACTGACTGCCAGAAGTCAAATTGATTTCTCGGATGAACAGACGAAGTACGGGGACATAGAGAGAACGGGCACACACACTCTTTCAGTGGTTTTTATGGCGTGCGCGAGATGATGCCGATGGAATTGAACGTGGCGGCATATGATTTGTTCGGGAAATAGAACGGCGTTTAGGATTTTCGCTTTTGAATTTCAATAATTATTCGGTACACGGAAAAAATGGACGAATCTAATGAAGCAATTGACTTCGACGTTCGAACCGATATAATAGATGAAAAAGGCAATAAAATTGCTTTTCTTTGATTTATTTATTTCTTTTGTCAGTCTATATCTTTTGTATAAAAAGTCATCCTTGTTTCTATTTTTTTTCTCGATTTTGTTCTTTTTGCAGGTTACTTTATGACTTCCCATTTATACCGATTAAGGGTGTGCGGAACCGTCGATAGATGGACGATTTTCCGAAACTCACTATGGGTCGTCTTTAAAACATCAATATCTCCTATCATGCTGGCACGTATGTTGTATTTGTTATTGTAAATGCAGTTGAACTTGTTGACCTTCATCTGTAAACTCTTCCATTTTGAGTTAGCTTGATGTCTTGTTCAATCGGTCCCACTAAGTTGCGTGTTGAAATGGGTAAACACATGCTCCCAAAAATGACTCCTGGCGTTGATGGTTGCCATATTATTCATCCTCATAAACACTAATGTACGCATTTGCCAAGACGGCTTCCTCTTTCTCACTACACGGGCGTTGTCTCAACTTTGTGAGAAAAGTTTGTTTTTGGGATGTGGGTAGAGGGGGTTGTTCATTTTTCGGTGTTTCTTGGACTTCATCGCTTGATTCAGTACCTCGAGTTTGAGAGAGTGGAAAGGTTTCATCACTTGACTCATCGTCGCCTTGGTCACGAAAATGAGATGTGTTTGGTACATAACATTGAGAGGGGTTTAGTTGGTGGAGACTTTGTTGGTATTGTGGATATTGATGGTAGTTTTGGAAAAGTGAAAACTGGTTGCAATATTAGAAAAGTGAAAATTGGTTGCAGTATTAGAAAAGTGAAATTTGGATGTGGTTTTGTTGTACCGACATTTGTTAGTATTGTGAATATCGTTGGTATCGTGGATAATATTGAGGGAACATTCAAATCGCCTTCGTCCTTACGTTTATTGATTTCGAATAGCCTTTTTTTCGCGGCTTTAATCTATTTAAAAATAAATAATTTTTATAAAAATATAAGAAATGGTTTGTAAAGAATTTAAGAGGAAGAATGAAGAAAGAATGTGTGATTTTAAAGAAGTACACAGAGTTATTTATATGGGTGGGAGGTAAGTTAAATCTTGATTAAATTATTTTTTAACAATTTCAAGCGGCTTCACCAACCATCATTGCATCCACCATTCTCCAAGCCGCTTGATGTGGTACCGTGACTCATTTTCCCCACAAGCATCAGCTACAACATCATATTTCAAGTCTTCACCTTCAAAGTCTAAATCATTCTCATCCGCCATTTGCCCCATTAACCACTCATTACTATCATCAATTTCATGGGAAATTCTGAGAGACCATCACAAGTGGCACACAGTCAATGAAATGGGTTTGAATACCCCCCATCAGTTATCTAAATGAAACAAGACATTGGAGTCCAACACCTACACCATAACCTCTTGTGATGCACATTATTCAACTCACGATGTCGATGTTGATGACATCAATGATGAGGTACCACAAACACGACAAAGAAAAATGAATAGAGTAGTTGGCACATCCTCAAGACATTGGTTTTAAAAAACGTGATGCGCTCTGATGCGATTAGGGTCCCAGGGGCCGATGAGTGATGTGAATGCGCGGGCATCATGAACGCGATGCGCACAAGTAATCAATAGCGTATTAGGATGTATTTTGCTTAAATATCAACTAAAATAATATCTAATAAAACACTATTATAATAGAAAATATGAATATAATACTATATATATATATATATATATATATATATATATATATATATATATATATATATATATATATATATATAGTTAGTTAGCATTAATCTCCCAAAAGACCAAAATAAGTTTAAAGTTTGATAATGAAACTAAAAATCCCCAAATCCTCAATATGATCGTCATTAAACTTCACTCATCGTCGTCATCATCAACCCCAAGCACAATGGTGTCTTCTTCACCACTAGACAAACCTATGTATTTGTCCATCTCGTCTTCATCATCAATCAACGCAGATCTCCTACTAGATCCTGCTACTTCTTTTTCCTTTGTCATTTCTTGTTGATCTAGTTGAATAATTAGACTCATTTGCCCCACAAGCATCAGCCATACCATCATATTTCAAGTCTTCACCTTCAAAGTCTAAATCATCCGCATCCTCCACCTTCAAAGTCTAAATCATCCGCATCCTCCATTTGCCCCATTAACCACTCATTACTATCATCAATTTCCTGTAGTAAGATAGGATCGGTGGCGTCTTTTGTTTTGTATCTACGGCCTAAGACACGGTAGAATTTCACATACACCATATTATTAGTTTATCTTATGTCAATCTATTTTGTTTTTTCATGTGAAGCTACAATCAAAGAGTTATATAACATTAGACAATGAAATTAAAATACCATAAATTTCATATAAATAATAAAAAAATCAGACAACTTACGTGTTGAAAGACTCCCCAATTTCTCTCATAACCGGTTGCACTACATGTAACGCTAAAGACTCGTGCATCAAAGACTTTTAGGTTGGGAGTGGAAGATCCGAAAGATATCCACCACTCAGTTGTAGGAGACTATATTTGAAAGATAAATAATAGTGAATCTATTACACTAACTTTAATTAAAAAAAAAGCGAAGTAGTTAACCTGGTGGTTTCGTCTTCCTTTGCCTAACTACCATTAGTATACCAAATAAACCTTCAGCATTTTGATGTGCAGATAACTCCTCAGTAATCTTGTATTGAATATTAGAATCTGGAACGAATTGCTCGATGCATTTATATAATCTGGTCATGACTTCTTCACAAGATGCGTTAACTTCGTTATCATAAAATATCTCCCGAATTCAAGTAATATCTCGTTGCATGCAAAGGACAATGAAGTTGGCATTCCCACCTTTGATCAATAATCTCAAAAGTTTTATTGTACTCCTCTTATTTATTTGGAAAACTTTTTGAAATTGCCTCTTTGGGTCTATCCATTGCCTCATAAATATAACCCATTGCCGACTTCTTTTCCCCATCGACCATTGTAAGGACCTTAACAAGCGGCCATGTCAACTTAAGAGCATATACAATATTCCTCCAATATGAGTCTTGCATAAAATATTGTTTCATCTTTTTTCCCGTTTCTTCCTTAGACCGCTTGTTATCTTCCAACTCTTTTGATAGAATCATTTTTTTCTCAAATTGTTTTTTTGCTTGTGAATTTGGGATAGAGTGATGAATGATGTTGCAAACCTATAAAGTGAAACATAAACATCAGATAATATTAAATAATAGATTAATAGATAGAAATAGAAATATATTGTAAAATAAAATAGATAAAGAGTCACAAATCTAGTAATAGTGGGTCTATGTAAGTTTTTTTTATTTGTAAAGTTTCTCATCAAGTTTTCAAGACCAACATGGGTATATATGTACCCATTTGATAGCATAGACTTTTTCAAAGCACTTTTCACCCTAGGGATTTTTTTCTAGTGTCTTCTAACATAAAGATCAATACAATGTGACGCGCATGGAGTCCAAAAGAGTTGTGATCTTTTAGTTTCCAATAATTTTCCTACAAAGTTGACAACAAAGTATAATTAATGATTAACAATTTAACATAACGGAAATATATAAAATAAGTTGCTTAATATTCTCTACCCGCTTTAACATAAGCCGATGTGTTATCCGTGATAACTTGAACAACCTTCTCCTCTCCCACTTCGTCAACCATTTCATCAAGAACACCAAACAACATGTTTGCATCTTTTGAAACATCTGAAACATCAATAGATATCATAAACACATAACTACGGGGAGAATTCACCAAAAAGGTTATTATATCTTTTTTAACCACTGAATCACGCCATCCATCAGACATTATTGAGCAACATTTTATGGCCCATTCTTTCTCGTGTTCTTTCATCCTTTCTTTAATAACATCTACTTCTTTATTCAACAAATGAACTCTAAGCTAATACATGCTAGGTGGTTTCAATCTCGAACCATATTGTCTAATTTATTCCACCATTATATTAAAACTATCATATGCAGCTGCATCAAAATGAATACCTACACATTTAAAAACCAACATTAATAACATGTAAACATTACAAAACTGCATAAATACGTTAAAAATAGCATAAATTACGTTAAAGCAACACTTAAAGATCATAAAAAAAATGCATGTATCGTTGAAAAACAGCATTTGAAAACATTAAAAATTGCATATAAACGTTAAAAACAACAGCTATCATTAAAATATCATAGAACTTTAAAAAAACCGACATAAAAACGCAAAAACAGCATATATACATTAAAAACAACACTTACAAATCATCAAAAAAAATAACGCATATAACATCAAAAAATGGCATATATAAATATGACTTTAAAAAACAACATATAAAAGAAATAGAAATACCTGCATCGCAAAACCATTTTGCTATTTCTCGACGTTCTTTATCCCTTAGTTCTTTTCAACACACGTCATTTATCGTTCGTATTCTCTCGCCTTTTCTACCTTTAAATGCATCTCCAAGATTTGGAGTGAAATACATATGCATGGGCCCTCTTTGTTTCAATTCCTTTTTGGGATGTAGTTTGCTATTACCTTCACTTCCCCATTTTAATGTTAGTTCAACACAATCTTCTTCATCTTCTTATTCATCATACTCATCAACTTGTTGTAGCCTTTATATCATTTCAATACTATCCTTTACAACTTGTTTTTTTTATAAAATACTCGATTTCTTTCTTTACATGTTCTGGGGATCTTTTGCAACCAATAACGTTTCTAAAACCTCCAACAATGTGTTATTTTAAACGGTATGCACCACCCTTAAGAACTTTCAAACAGAAGTTGCCTGTAAAGTTGTTTCTAATCTTAGGGTCTTGAATACTGTATTTTATTGTCGGATCTTTGTTAGGTTCGGATGAAGCACCATTGGTGTTCATTATAGAATACAATAAGGGGAAAAGCATTGCCAAAAACAGCACAACTTGACACAGTTGACACCGGTTCTAAATTCTAAACTTCTGATTTTTAGAATTCTAAATTTTTGATCGGTTCTAAAAAATAGCACAATGAGAACACCAAATCTAAACATTTGATCAGATCATCAGACTGAGATTCACATTCATTCAGCAATTAGTAGGAAAAAATAATGGACTAGTGGTCAATTGGTGGTGACTAGCATTTCAGAAGATAAAAAGAAAAAAACGGGATTGTTGACTTGTGATCACTGATCATCGATTATCAGATCAGAAGAGAAAAAGAAAAAGAAAATATGTAGAAAACTAGAACCGTGAAGAAGATAATGTGCATGGGAAGATGGGAGAAGAGAAGATATAGACTTGAGGTCAATCAAGAATGTCTCAAACAAAGAATATTATAAGAGAAGAGGAACAGTGTACTAGTACCATATTGTAGGTCACGATATTCCTGCAAGTGCATGTTTTCTTCTTCAAGTTGACATCATATGCTTCACCCATATACCTTGTTTCAAATTGCATCAAACCACATGGCAAAACTTGCCAGTACCTGTTTAACAAAACATATGAGTATTGAAGGTGTCACTTAAAGAATAATGTTGAACAAAGTACCTTTGCAGGAATTTCAAGTCATTAATTTTTTGTCTAAGCACTCGAAAAATTTGGTAGTTAAGCCAATTACTTCCTTTAAGTTGCATTCTATGCATCCTATCCATCACATACATACGAATTTCTTCAAGCATGGTAATAATAGGTTTTTTCCTGGCTTCTGTTATGACACTATTAAATGTTTCTGAAAACCCATTCTCAAATGCATCACATATGCTGCCAAATCTAAAAAAGGCTCTTGACCATGTCTTTGGATTCTTATCTAACAGATAATCGTGTGCTGTAGTACTCAATTGCTGAATCTCCTTCATAACTGCATTGAAGTGGGGTTCTGTGGTAGCATAGATGTGCCTTGCACATTACGTATGCTCTGCTTCAGGTAAGACCTCCTTGACTGCCTCTAGAAGACCCTACAACCATTTTGGTAATGTTAATTTACAAGTATATAACAAAAGATAAACACAGACTTTTTGAATTACCTTATGTTGATAAGACATGAGGGACACACCAAGCCCTGTTTCAAGGTGTAGGTCTTTAGCAAGTATTTCCGAGAACCATTTCCAATTTTCCTTATTCTCCACACACACAACAGCCCAAGCAATGGGAAAAACCTAGTTGTTTGCATCCCTTCCCCAGGGCCGGTCCATTAGTTTTCAATGCCCGGGGCCAGATACTAATTTAATGCCCTTTTATATAAGAATTTTTATAACAAAACCGAAATAAAATTTATAATCAAACAAAACTCATGGTTGTACAAACAATAACATACAAAAATCATTTAAAACGATGCCTTCGTGCATTTTTTGAAGCAAAAATATCTATTATTTTACTATAATCTATACTTGGTAGAGATTGACTTTCGATGCATAATATGGCTAATCCATTTAATCTTTCTTCGGTCATAGTACTTCGAAGATACGTATTTAATAACTTCAATTTTGAAAAACTTCTTTCTGCGGAAGCAACCGTAATTGGTACCGTCAACATAATTTTATATGCAACGAGCACATTTGGAAACATGTCCATTTTCTTAGCGAACTCCATAATTTGAATTGCTATCCAAGGAAGTTCTTCTTTGTATGCTTCATCCGGCAACATAACCTGTAAAATTTGCAACTCCAAAAACAAAGCGTTACCATCAATATCATAATCATCACCATTTGTCAAACTAGATTCAAGTTTCAAACAACATTTTTTTAGTTCATCATCAAGTAAAGATACTAACTTTGAACCATCAAACAAAAATCCAAAAATAGTTTCAAAAACTTGCATTTGCTCAAATCTATTTTTCAATTGAGTACGAGCCATATCAACTAAAACAAGAAAATAATCAGTTCTAAATTTTTCTCGAGCAGATTGTTGTTCTCTTTCGATATTTGGAATTTCATCAAATTGTTTTTTTCTACAAATATTACGTTTAATGGGAAATTCCGGTACAACTTTAATAGTATATGCTATTTCTCTAGCTTCATTAATAGCGGAGTCAAACCCATTTTCTCTATAAATTTCAAAATATTTAATTAATCCTTCTAAATTTTTTATTGCAACATCAAGAAACATATCTTTTGATTGCAACTTTTTACTTACCAAATTAATTCTAAATAAAACTTCATGCCATATGACTAAACTTAAAATAAATTCAAAACTAGAAAATTCACCATTTATTAATGATTCGGCATCTCTACAAACTTTTCCATCATCACTCGTTTTAGCCAACTTTTTTAAAGCTTTTTTATTTTAGGAAGTTGAGTTTTTATTGCTTTAACACTTTCAATGTGACTTTCCCAACGAGTAGCGGACAATGATTTTAATGTTAATTCATCAATATGCTCAAGTAAAACACTCCATCTTTTAGTGGAACTAGAAAAAATGTTATATATTGTTTGACAAGTACCAAAAAAAGTTTTTGCCTTATAACAAGAGTTTGCCATATCACACAAAACTAAGTTAAGACTATGACATCCACAAGGCATGTAAAAAGCTCTAGGGTTTATGTCAAGCAATCTTTTTTGTACACCTTGGTGTTTACCTTTCATATTTGCTTCATTATCGTATCCTTGTCCTCGGATACAATTAATGTCCAAGTCAAGAGATTTCAAAGCATCTTGCAAAACATTTAAAAGTCCTAATCCACTTGTATCTTCTACAATTAAGAATTCTAGAAAAAACTCTTCTATTTTTATAGGAACACTTGCAACATCAACACATCTTATAATCAATGTCATTTGTTCTATGCGACTTGCATCCGGAGTGCAATCAAAGATTATAGAAAAATATTTTGCTTTTTTGATTTTTTCAATAATTGCACTTCTTACTTCGGATGCCAAAGTTTGAATTAATTCATTTTGAATTTTATGACTAAGATAATGATTATGAGTTTTTTTTATCTTGAATAAGTCGAAAATGTTGTTTCATTACGGGATCAAACTCAGCAATCGCTTGAAGTACACGTAAAAAATTACCATTAGAATCTTCATATATTTTTTCATTTTTATCACGAAAAGCTATGTTATTTTCAGCTAAACATTTCACAACAGCAATAATTCTTACCATAACTTCTTTCCAATGTTCGGTATCTTTTTTTATCATTTCTTGTAGCTCTTTATCAATTGTTTCATTTTTACTTAACCTAAATCGTGTTTCCGTCCAAGTTTTTAAATTAATCATATGCTCGGAACTATTTTTATGTTCATTTAATTTTTCACCAAGATGTTTCCAATCTTTTATTCCATCGGATGCCAAATTACTTCTAGATCGGGCGGTTTTAAATATTTTGCAACAAAAACAAAACACTTTATCAAGTTCTTTGGAATACACCAACCATTTTCTATCACAAGAATCACCATTCCTTAATTTACGAACAAAAAAATCATAAGAAAAATGTCTACCAAGTGCATCTTTTGGAAAACTTTGGTTTCTTTCAATTTCTCTAATAGGCCATTTTTCTATAAGCACATCTTTCATTTTAAAATCCAAGACATCCCACACTCTTGGATCAAAAATATTAAAATCACTTGGTTTTTCAACAAAATCATTTTCAAAATCATTAGAATTATCAATTGGATCGTTAGAATTATCAACGGGATCCGGATTTGAATTATCAACATGATCATTAGAACAATCAATGGGGTCATCATTAGAATTAGTTTCTTTATCATCTTCAACAACATTAGTTTTTTTAGAAAAATTTTTGTTTAATGATCCTTGCAAAGAATTAACAAGTGCTTCTTCCTTTTTTTTCGTTTTCTATTTTGAGCACCCGACGGTTGTGAACGTGGAAACATACTTAGTTACTTAAACAACTAACTTTAGCAATACAACAAATAACAGTTAAACAAAGAGAGATACAACCTGAAGGAAGCTGAATATGAAGCTAAATGAATTGGAAACTTGTTTGCAGCCTTTGCTTCAGAACAAATGTATATTGATCAAGCCACTGTTGCTTCACAAAACAATAAAACACAATCACTATCGAACGGATTAGAAAAATCCACAATCAAATCAGAGGGTTAAACTGATAAAATCTAAAAACTCATAATCAAATTTAAGTATTCTTACCACTGTTTCTATAGAACGAATTAGAAAAATCCACAATCAAAGTCAAAATCAAGTTGAAGCCTTTGTAATTCTGGACAAATTCATCAAACACGCAAAAATCAATTACTGAATCGGAAATCAAATTCAAGCTTTATGTAGAATTACTGAATTAATTTATAAAATAGAATGTTTAGGACTTAGGACTTACCTCTGTGTAGGAATCGGACCTTGATGTTGAATCGTTGATGCCTTGAGTGGAAATCAGAAATTGATGTTTTGAAACTGAAATCGAAATTCTGAGTGGGGAAGTCGATGCCTTGAATGGAAATCAGAAATCGTGGCTCGTGGGAATTCTTGAAGAGATTAGAGATACGTTGGGAAGTTTTGTAACTGGAATCCAAATATCCAATATTCAAGAACAATGGAATCGAAATTCTGAGTGGGGAAGGAAGTCGAGCACCAAGTCGTGAAGTAGAGCAGTCGAGCACCAAGATTCGTGGGAAACTGGGAATGTGGGATCAGGGATGAGATCGGAAATCAAAATGAAGAGATACGAAAGGCAATTCCAACCTCGATTAGGCGTGATTTCATTAGGCGACTCCTCGATTTTCGCCTTGATTGTGGGATACGATAACCGGTAGAAAAGCAATTCCAATTTTAGCACAAAAAGTTTCCGCCTTCCTTCCGGATCCCATTCCTCCCGCCTGCGCCTAATTCCCTGATTTGGGCTACTCTGCATTGGCCCAATAGATATATATATATATATATATATATATATATATATATATATATATATATATATATATATATATATATATATATATATATATATATATATATATAAGGACTTCTAGAATTTTGCTGCCCCTAGGTCCAATGATGCCCTGGGCCATGGCCCAGCTGGCCCCCCTTGGGCCGGCCCTGCCCTTCCCACAACAGTTAACAATTCCCCAGTACATAATGTTGGAAATCATGGTTCATGTAATTAGTTTCAAAAACAAGAGTTTGCAACGGAAGCATAAAATCATGAACACAAATTCCATTTTCAAGAGGATCATGCTACATGCATGTAGAGATAAGATGAAGAACAAACATAGTTTAAGTTCAAGATCATAACCTTTGTTCTTGGGTTTGGTTTGGATGATTTTGATAGCTAGGAATCAAATTAGAATCTCTCTATAGTTGATCCACCACAAGCTTGAACACCCTTGAATGCTAGTTCCACAACTTGCAAGATATGACTCCTTTTCTTATAAAACCAAAAACCAATTTTTTCTAAGAACTTAAGGAGAGTTTTTGGCTGATTTCTTGAAGCAAGAATGATGTACAAACACCCTAAAAATCGTGGCCAACATATATCACACAAAGGAAAAGAAAAGCACATGCAACTAGCTTAAAAGAAAGTCCCATTTGATTTCTATAATCAAAAGCTAGAAGACACAAAGCATCTTCCTTTTCTTTTAAGTTCTTAATGCATTCTTTTCCTTCCAATATGGCTGATTTTATGATGACAAATGAAGTGCTAGTTGGTTGTTATTATTTATAAAACTTAGATAATAAAAGCTTATAAATAATACATCTTCTTATTTCTTAAATGGGATAACATTTAACCCATAATCATATACATAAATAAACCATCTAAATATACAATCTTAATTGTATAATTATATATATATATATATATATATATATATATATATATATAACAATATATATATATTTTATTTAATTTACCAATTAAATTAAATAAAAGGCTTACTTATAAATCAATTAAATCGTTTAACAATTTAAACAATTTAATTGTTACACTTAATTAATTCATCACATATGAATTACTAATCAACCTTTAATTTTGTAGTTATTATTATTTACCTCAAATAATAATAACCTACAAGATTAAATTGCAAGTTTAGTATCATTTGATGTTAAATCAAATTTAACGTTCTAAATGATCAATTGGTGTCAAACTTGTTGTTGGTGTGACCCTATAGGATCATGTATTATTAGTAACATCATTTTATGATCATCCTTGGGCATATAGAACTAACAATCTCCCACTTGCACAAGGTTGCATCATAGAATGATATCGACAGTGGTAAACGTCTAGCAACATTTCACTGCCCCCAATAACACATGACATTGTGCCATTCAACAACATTCAATTCTTCAGAAAACACGAGGCTCTAATTGATGTATACGGTTATCTATCAATTATCCCTTTGTCACAGACATCTTGTTGAACATGAGACATGGATCTTAATCATTCTCATTTTATGTTCAACTTTCAATCAGGCGCCTTAGATGTCTAACTCTCAACACATAAGAGGAACAAATCCCGTCTTGACTACATACGCCCCTCATATAGTTAGTACTATGCATGAGTATGGCCTTTATGGTTGTCTGTATTTCAAGAACAACAGTAAACCATATCAAAGCATAGTACACTCCACATTTGAGTCCCAAATATGTATCTCAGGTCAAAGGATACAATGATAATACCTTTATTCAAGAATCACTTATGATGATGATCCATGGAGTGATCTTGAAACGGGTCAAGTCCAATACTTGTTCACTGACAAGTACCTATGAATTTGGTTGCAACCTTTTGCTACTTTTACCCATAAAAGTCAACCAATCCAATTCATATTAGTCTTACTTCATAATTGCTCCCACAACTATGATCGCCTATGGACGTTTAGAATAACTAAATTATTCAAGGATTAAACATGCTAATAAAACACAATAATTACGAATGAAACATCACGTCACAAATATTACATAATTCTTGTCGTTTACATAAGTTCATATTCATAAAACATTAAACACAAATCAAATCCATTCATTAGAAAAACGGAGTCCTATACCCTTAGCATGACTTTCATGCTTAGTTTGGGGTAAAGGCTTCGTGAATGGGTCTGCCAAATTCTGATCTGTATGAACCTTGTGAATACTAATTTCACCATTTTTAACTTCATGTCTAATGTAGTTATATCTTCGGTGAATGTGTTTGGTTTTTTGATGCAATCTAGGTTCCTTTGCTTGAGCTATAGCACCTAGATTGTCACAGAAGATTTCTATAGGGTCCCGAATGGAAGGAACAACCCCTAGATCTTCTATGAACTTTCTCATCCAGACAGCTTCTTGAGCAGCTTCTGAAGCAGCAACATATTCTGATTCTGTAGTGGATTGTGCAATCACTTCTTGTTTGGAACTCTTCCAAGACACGGCTCCTCCATTTAAAATAAAGACATACCCAGATTGAGATTTCGAATCATCCCTATCTGTTTGGAAGCTTGCGTCGGTGTAACCCTTTACCTTTAAGCTTTCTTCCAAACCGCCGTAAACTAAGAACATATCTTTAGTTCTTCTCAAGTACTTAAGAATGTTCTTTACAGCAGTCCAATGGGCTTCACCTGGGTTCTGTTGATACCTACTAGTCATACTTAAGGCACATGAGACGTCGGGCCTAGTGCATAACATGGCATACATGATGGACCCAATTGCCGAAGCATATGGGACATGTTTCATCCTTTCAAGTTCAGTCCTAGTGTTTGGGCACTGAGATTTGCTTAGGATGGTGCCATGCGGCATTGGCAAGAATCCTCTTTTTGGAGTCTTGCATCTTGAACCTTTTCAAGATTTTATCAATATATACACTTTGGCTAAGACCAATAAGTCTCTTGGATCTATCTCTATAGATCTTTATGCCTAATACATAAGCAGCTTCCCCTAGATCCTTCATTGAGAAACAACTCTCAAGGAACGCTTTGACACCTTTTAAGGTTGGGATGTCATTTCCAAATAAAAGTATGTCATCTACATACAATACTAGGATTATGACAATGCTCCCACTAGCTTTCTTGTAAACACAGGAGTCATCCTCATTTTTGATGAATCCAAAACTCGTAATCTTTTCATCAAAACGGATGTTCCATGTTCGAGACGCTTGCTTTAATCCATAGATAGATCTTTTAAGCTTGCACACTTTGTTTGGATGCTTGGGATCGACAAAACCTTCAGGTTGATCCATATAGACATCTTCCAATAAGTGTCCATTAAGGAAAGCGGTCTTGACATCCATTTGCCATATCTCATAATCATAGTACGCGGCTATGGCAAAAAGTATCCTAATCGACTTGATCATTGCCACTGGAGAAAAGGTCTCATCATAGTCAATACCATGAGTCTGTGAGTATCCTTTAGCGACAAGTCTAGCCTTAAAAGTGTGAACATTTCCATCCACGTCGATTTTCTTCTTGAAAACCCATTTGTTCCCAACAGTCTTACAATTGGTGGGAAGATTAACCAAGTTCCAAACTTGATTATTGTGCATGGATTGCATCTCAGTGTTCATGGCCTCAAGCCATTTATCAGATTCAGGATCTGATATTGCACTCTGATAGTTGACGGGTTCATCAGAATCTATCGTATAACATTCCTCTTCCATCAAAAGGTAACCATACCTTTCTGGTTCAATTCGAACCCTACCAGATTTGCGAACACCTTGTGTTACAATTTGTTCCTGATCAACCGTTTGTTCAGGTTCAACAATTTCTTGTTGAATGCTAGATTTAACTTCTTGTGTATCAGGTTGTGGTTCCTGAAGTTCCTCAAGTTCCACAAACCTCCCACTAGCCTCTTCCGTCAGAAACTTGTTTTCTAGGAATTCAGCTTTTCGAGAAATAAATATCTTATTCTCGATGGGATTGTAGAAATAGTATCCAAGACAATCTTTCGGATACCCTACAAAGATACATTTAGTTGAACGGGGTTCTAATTTGTTTGAAGCTTCTTGTCTAACATAAGCTTCACAACCCCATACCTTGAGATAGGATAAAGATGGAACCCTTCCATGCCATATCTCATAAGGCGTTTTATCTACCTTTTTAGTAGGTGCCATATTTAGGAGACGAGCAGCTGTTTGTAAAGCATAACCCCAAAATGATAAAGGTAGAGTACATCTACTCATCATGGATCGAACCATATCCAATAGTGTTCGGTTCCGCCTCTCAGCCACACCATTATGTTGTGGTGTTCCAGGTGGAGTAAGTTGTGAAACAATTCCACAAGTCTTAAGATGATCCATAAAGTTTGTACTTAAGTACTCACCTCCTCTATCAGAACGAAGAACTTTAATTGTTTTGTTGAGTTGATTTTCCACTTCACTTTGAAACGTTTTGAACATTTCAAACGCCTCATGTTTATGTTTAATCAAATAAACATATCCAAAACGACTAAAGTCTTCAGTGAAGGTGATGAAATATCTTTCACCATATCTAGTCATTGGCTTGAAAGGACCACATACATCCGTATGTATGATTCCTAACAAGTCCTTTGCTCTCTCATTGGTTTCGGAGAAAGGAGCTTTAGTCATCTTGCCATGTAAACAAGATTCACATATATCAAATGAGTCATTCTCATTTGCCTTCAAAAGTCCACTCTTTTGAAGTTGGGATATGCGATTCTTGTTTATATGCCCAAGGCGACAATGCCATAGATAGGTTTGACTCAAATCAAATTTGGGTTTCTTGGTGAAAGTGTGGTATAAAGAGCCTTGGTTAGTCTTTTCATCAAGGTTTACTTCATAAATTCCATTCAAAGGCCTAGCCTCAAAATAGAATACATTATTTTTGTAAACACAACTATCATCGTTCATAAAGGAAAGATCAAATCCACATTGTCTTAATTTTGCAACCGAAATAATATTCCTAGTCAAGCTAGGAACATAATAAACATTCAATAATGTTACACACAAGCCATTAGGTAGTAATAAATTAAAACTTCCAATTGAATCCACCGCAACCCTTGCATTGTTTCCAACCCGGAGTACTACCTCATTTGCCTTCAGTCGCCTACTCCTTTTGAACCCCTGCAACATATTACATATGTGAGTTCCACAACCAGTATCAAATACCCATGTGTTAGGAGATAAATTATAAAGTTCTAGGTCTATCACATAGATACCTGAAGTGCCTTCACCGGCCTTCTTCTTCTTCAACTCCGCAAGATAAGTAGGGCAATTTCTCTTCCAATGCCCAGCTTTGCCACATTCAAAGCATGAGTCTTCTTTGGCAACCTTTGCCTTCTTCTTGGGCGGATGGGAAGGTTGGACAACTTTCTTGCCCTTACCTTTGAAAGCTTTTGCTTTCCCTTTGCCCTTGGAGTTGGTGGGGTGTTCTGGTCTAGTTCTCTTTGTTCCACCTTCCTTGATCATGAGAACTTGAGTGGTTTTCTTAGGCAGATTCTTTTCCCCGGTAATTAGCATCCCATGTAATTCCGGGATAGTATTGTTTAAACCATTCATGTTAAAATTCATGACAAAAGGATTAAAGGACTTTGTCAAGGAGTTAAGGATCATATCCGTTGCTAGCTCTTCGGGCATCACAACTCCAAGACGTGCCAAATGATCAATGTGACTCTTCATTTTGAGCACATAAGAGCTTACCGACTGCCCATCCTCCATCTTGCAAGCATGGAAAGCCCGAACAGTTTCGAACCTTTCCGTTCTTGCAAGTTGTTGGAACATTTCCTTTAGTTGATGAATCATGTCATAGGCTGAATGATTCTCCAAATCCTTCTGAAGGTCAGGAATCATGGTTGCCAACATGAGGCATGATGCATCGATGGAATCATCCATCTTTTTAAGCCATGCATCGTGTGCGGGCTTAGGAATGGCAGTGTGCTCTTCTGGAAGTGGTTCATTGAGAACATATTCTTTCTTTTCTTGTTTGAGAACAATTCTCACACTACGGTGCCAATCTAAGAAGTTGGTATGGTTAAGTTTTTCTCCTTCAAGGAGAGACCGTAGTGAGGTTTTGTTAGGAGCCGAGTGTGTGTTGTTTGGTGCCATCTACAAAATTTTAACAAGGTTCTATTTAGTAAATTATGATATTAAGTCCTTAATAATTAATACCCTTTCATGTTTCATAAACTTTAATTAATTAAGGTCTAGAATCCAAGTTGCATTACGAATAAGTGGTTAGGTATCCTTTATCCCGCCTATTCGAATCAACAAGGTAGGTAACGGTTTACCAATTATATCCAAATATAATTTCTAGAGTTATGGGATCTCATTATAACATTTATAAGTTTGGCATGTTTGATCCCATCTATGCCTTGGATTTCTAATGCTTAGGTGACCTTTATCACAAGAGATTTCCAAACGAATCATCCTACTTAAACGGACGCGTAGTTTTGACAACTATTAATGGTTAGGTGTCCTTTATCCCATCAATATTGCAAAACTACTTCTTGTATCACAAGAAGACTCCAAGTGGTTAGGTATCCTTTATCCCACAAGGAAATACAAGTGATACATGAGTGTCTTTAAGAGGGACGGCATTGATTCGTATTTCATAAGGGATTTGAATGTTTTACAATTCTAATTTTGAAAAACATATGGTATCATGTAGATTGCATGCATCCAATGAACATGGTACCATTAAATCTTATTTTGTTAATTGGTTCCTAAATCATAAAATCTCCATTTTATTGATTCTTTGTTTGTGGTCAAGATTACAATTAATATCCAATATTAAGTTTGAGTTTGATCACATATATTAGAACCAATTTATAATCCTAAATAATTACCATTATTACTTAGGGTTGGAGTTTGTAAGAGTTTATAAAATCTCCATTTTATTTCTTGTTTCAATCATTTTCAAAACTTGACTTAATAGGTTTTAAATCAAAATCCATTTTAATAAAACCAATTTTATCACATCTTATGTTTTAATTGTCAACTTTTGAAAATACAAACTCCTTGATGATTATGTTTAATTATCTAGGTTGTCTAGCATGCAAAATCTTATTTTCATACACAACATAATATAATAAAACATTCAATCATCACAAGCATGCATGGGTGCATAAACACAAGCCAACTAGTTTGATATTTCATGTGAGCCACACATGAAATATCAAGTCCAAACCTAGGGACAAAAGGGTGACAAAAACTCAACCAAATGATCTTCGATTTGGCTACAATTTTGCCAAGCCTTTTATAACATCAAATGATACTTGAACCACCATTTCTTGACTTCATGGAGTGAGTTATGAATTTTCTTCTGGCCCCTCAAAACTTGCGACAGGATCAAGGGCAGCAGGAAGATTTTTTGTGTTTTTTGTAGCATTTTTCAATTCATTCTTGGCCATTTTGATGCTTATACTTGTTGAAACTTAATGTATATACTAGATATTAAAGTTACCAACAATTATATTACCAAATGACCAATATATGAATTTGTAAAAACCCTTTTTAAACAATTTCGAATCTGGACAGCAGCTCTTCAGAAAGTGCTGCTGTTGGGTGCAATCTTCTCTTGGTCTTTTACTTCCTTCTCTTGTTACATTTTGTGAAATAAATAAAATACAACTATTCTAATATTTACAAAATGAATATTAAGAAGGAAATAACTAATTATTATTACAAACCATTTGAATAAATGAATAGATTACAACCATATCGAACACAAACACAAAACATGCATCATATGGTCCTTGGCTTGTTTATGCACCATTTTATCACATAAAATCATAAGAAAACCAACACTTTGTTTTTCTAAGGCAACAATTTATGTAACCAAAAGCATGCTAACATAAGATATAGTTGGTTACATAAAATCATAGATAATATACTTGCATGTTGCCAAAGAAGCCATGCATGAAACTTTCATTCAAGAAGATGAACATTCATGGCTTCCAAAAACCAAGTTTATCCAAATAAACTTATTATATAAACATGCAATATAGCTATGGCTCTGATACCAATTGTTGGAAATCATGGTTCATGTAATTAGTTTCAAAAACAAGAGTTTGCAACGGAAGCATAAAATCATGAACACAAATTCCATTTTCAAGAGGATCATGCTACATGCATGTAGAGATAAGATGAAGAACAAACATAGTTTAAGTTCAAGATCATAACCTTTGTTCTTGGGTTTGGTTTGGATGATTTTGATAGCTAGGAATCAAATTAGAATCCCTCTATAGTTGATCCACCACAAGCTTGAACACCCTTGAATGCTAGTTCCACAACTTGCAAGATATGACTCCTTTTCTTATAAAACCAAAAACCAATTTTTTCTAAGAACTTAAGGAGAGTTTTTGGCTGATTTCTTGAAGCAAGAATGATGTACAAACACCCTAAAAATCGTGGCCAACATATATCACACAAAGGAAAAGAAAAGCACATGCAACTAGCTTAAAAGAAAGTCCCATTTGATTTCTATAATCAAAAGCTAGAAGACACAAAGCATCTTCCTTTTCTTTTAAGTTCTTAATGCATTCTTTTCCTTCCAATATGGCTGATTTTATGATGACAAATGAAGTGCTAGTTGGTTGTTATTATTTATAAAACTTAGATAATAAAAGCTTATAAATAATACATCTTCTTATTTCTTAAATGGGATAACATTTAACCCATAATCATATACATAAATAAACCATCTAAATATACAATCTTAATTGTATAATTATATATATACATATATATATATATATATATATATATATATATATATATAACAATATATATATTTTATTTAATTTACCAATTAAATTAAATAAAAGGCTTACTTATAAATCAATTAAATCGTTTAACAATTTAAACAATTTAATTGTTACACTTAATTAATTCATCACATATGAATTACTAATCAACCTTTAATTTTGTAGTTATTATTATTTACCTCAAATAATAATAACCTACAAGATTAAATTGCAAGTTTAGTATCATTTGATGTTAAATCAAATTTAACGTTCTAAATGATCAATTGGTGTCAAACTTGTTGTTGGTGTGACCCTATAGGATCATGTATTATTAGTAATATCATTTTATGATCATCCTTGGGCATATAGAACTAACAAATAAACCCTTCAAGAAACAGCCATCTAAATTTATCATTCTTCTACATCCATTCCTCCAGCCCTCTTTTATACCACCAGAACAAATATAAAATTTGCTAAATAATTATTTCCATCTGACATGACATTCACATCTAGTTTGACAGATGACCCAGGATTTGATCTTCTAATCTCCTCACCATATTATGACCATAATTTCGCATAGTGTTCCACAATGGTACCTTCTATTAGATATAAAGCATATTTTTTCGCTCTTGTACACCGGCTTATACTGACCTCTATACCAAAATCCTTTTTGACCTCTTCCCTTAGGAGTCTCACACTCATTTTCTGTTTATGTATAATCTCATTAGTGTAATGAGAGCCAATCCATGCATACGTGAGAAGGGAACCCGATTTGAAATTCCGTGCACAATTATGTTGGTCTTTAAGGAACTTAATTTGGAATGATTTCTCATCACTCATCCATGAACCCCATAGCCTAGATGTGCAATCACCATTATAACATTTGACTAACAACCTTTTACTATCATTTTTTTTGTAACATAACTGATAACTGTTAGCTACAACATAATTAGAAAGCATACTTTTAAGTTGTTTAGGATTTTCGAACCTCATACCTAACACAGATACCTGCTTCTTCCATTCAACATCTTGATTGTACCTTGTTGGACACTCTAGTTGAGTGTTGAGATCATCAACATCCATATGTTATGCATCTTCACCTATGACCATTACTGCTTCATCAGCATCTTCCGTTAACCCATTTTCATATTCTCGTATGGGTGAAACCGGTCCTGTATCGGAATTATGCTCATCAGGACTAAGAACAACATCATAGTCTTCATCAATCCAATCATGTATGTTAACGCCTTCATGGTCCATATAAATTGGCACTAAAACCCCACAAGTGGTACAAAATCTCAATAAAGTCGACGTATTCCATTTTGTCTGAAATCAACCGTAAACCATGAGGAACATCATAATCTGACAGACAATAGTAGAGATTCTTGCATTTCCTTTGAGCAAACCTTTCAAGGAACTCGACACATTCCTTCAAATCCATCCCCAAAAAATCCACAACGTCAATTACCTCCTGCATGCCATCGATGTACCTAAAGGGTTGCCGATTAAAAGTTCCTTTGAAGTGTACCTGAACGATGACATTCGATGCCATCGTTTCGATCGATAATTCAGAAATTTGGGGATAAAATATTAGGATTGGGGTTCAAGGTTTTTGTTCGCCTGGGTAATTTTTGAACACCATCATATTTGCATATGTTATACGAATTTATGCTAACTGGGCTATATCACGTGACATGTATGCTGACTCAGCTGCTGATTAGGACAAATAACCGGTCTACCGCTTCGTTTTTCCCATAAGGATGTTTTTAACTGTCGATAATAAACTTCGTGCCCTTATAAGGCAAAAAATTAAACTTAGTGACCAATTCGACCAACTTGTAACACTTCATGGGGCTACAGTGTCATTTTGCCTTTAATATATTGTCATAAGGCCAAACCTATTCCTTTTTAACCGATTGTCTCACATGCAAAAATTCATGTTTTTTAATACCAAAAAGCCGTCCATGACTATCTTTTACAACTAGAAAACTCAATATTATAACTCTATTATACTTGAAAATCACAATTTCTTGATTCCAAAGTTCAACCGATATAAGATATCAATATATAATTTTCTTATGAAGACAATCTCCTTAATAATTAGGTAGCTGATGTTTTTAATTTAATGTTCACTATTTCACAACAATTCTAGCATTTCTTCAAGCATATTCCAAATAATAAGTTTTAAGCACTCTTTAGCACAAGAACAACCAACATATATTAACATCAACATGTTTGCAAAAAACCCATTTTATGATCAAGTTTGACCAAATCAGAAAAGTCAACAACACTATTCATCATCCTCTACAAATTTCAAGATTCATAATTTACACTTTGATGTATATGAAGTTAATATGATGCAACAAACACAACACTAGTATCAAAACACTTGGATTCAGTTAAACTTTATCATTTTAAGCATAACTTATATACAAATCAAAACTTTATGGCTTTTACTCATCATATGCTTCCAAGATTTAATCAAAATCATCAAGATGTGAACATGGCAGAAAAACCAGCCATTTGAGTCTAGTAATTCCGTTCATAAATCCAAATAATTCCATGTGTTCATATCTAATTTCTGAAATGCAATAACTAACCATTGTTTCATTCAAATAAATTAACTTAGGTTTTAAAAAAATACTTTCATATTGTTGTCCAAATATATGAAATTAAGTATGTTCTTGACCAAAAGTGGTAGAAATTAGACCAAGAGAATTGAACCCTGCCATCTCATCATCACCGACCACCATCGATAGCTGTGGTCGCTGACAGCGGCGATCATCCGCCTATCAGAACGCAGCAGCATTGGGCAGTTGCCCTGCGTGTTTCTTCATCTTTCTATTGTTGCTACTCGGTCTGTATATATATATATATATATATATATATATATATATATATACATATATATATATATATATATATATATATATATATATATATATATATATATATATATATATATATATATATATATATATATATATATATATATATATATATATATATATATATATATATATATAGAGAGAGAGAGAGAGAGAGAGAGAGAGAGAGAGAGAGAGATGAACCGCAAACACACACACACATTAGAAAATGATATGTGTGTGGCTCTCTTTCCTTTTCCCATTTTCCTTCTAATTTAGTCTAATATACACACTAGCAACACCCACATAAGGAATACTCATCAGGTCCTTGATTTTGACCGGTCAAGTTTTAAGAATAAAATGCCCCCTCTTGAAATACCTTAAACATTTTTTTTTCTTAGCAATTTGCCATATTTTTCCTAAACTTTAAACTGACATAAAATCTACATATGATATCTGATTTTTGAAAACTTTATATCTTTGGAAAGGTAGGAACGAGCATTACAACTTCTCTTTAGTGACCTAAGGCTGGATCTAATAAGATTTTCTAATACAAATCATCAAACATGAGCGTTTGATCATTTTAATCACTTTTTGGCCATTTTCAAACATTTATAACTTATTCGTTATAACTCAAAATGATCTAAATCTTTTTCCCATATTTTTGTTATATCAAATATTACAAAAGTTACCTTGATGGCTTTTCCCCAAAATTTTTTAAAAATTTTAGCTATTAATTTTAAAAGATTGACAAATATTTTATTCACTTTTTGTCTCCAAATCCACATTTTGCCCTTATGTCCTTAAAAAAACTTCTAAATGAAACAACACTTCATATTGATTTAATAAAAGGTCTTAACACATAAATTTTCATATTTTTACATTCTTTGACCGTTTTGTCATTTCATAATACATTTACTCTATTTAAGCATCAAACTCTTTATCATCAATACTTATATTAAAATTTTATTTTATATACCAAATTTTTAGTTGGTAACACCAAAAATATACAATTTGGGTAAAAATAATGTGAAAATGGAGTTGAGTCATAGATGGACCACTTTTTACACCATATTGTACTCTAAAAATGGAATAAAATGGAGGTAAGTTAGAAATAGTCTTAATGATTGTTGTTTAGTACTGTTTTCTATATTGTTTATAATAATTATAAACAAATAAATAAAAAATGAGAAGAACTTAATAAGATGTCATGTCGATACTATAGGCCTCCTTCTGTTTTTTAAAATTACACCCATTGTGAAAGTCCTATTTATAGGTTCTTTAGGTTATCAAAGTTAAAATGATTTGATTATGACCTACTGCGACAAGTCATTTTAACATTTACATGACTATAGCCAAATCATTGCAAATGGTTGCAACAACTATAGAGTAGGGTTGAGTGGCAATGACCAAATATTGATCACATACTGATCTCGAATCGATACTTGACATACTCTGAACCATTTACACTCTACATGGTACAATATCAGTTCTTCATTTGGAACTTATTCGATATTCGGTACTACCGATCAACATTAGTGAAAATACCGATAATATTGACTACAATACCGGTCCCGTATCCTACATGTTTGCAACAATGCGCTCACAAAATTATTAGAATGTCAATTCCGATACATAAGTTCAAAAAAATTCTATGATTAATCCCCTTTAATTTTTTTATTAAATGTTGACTATTGTTTTGAAGTTGTTTGTAATTAGTTAAGTGATTACAAATAAAATAAATGTTATGCTTTTGCAGTTGATATAAGTAGTTGATATTCATTACGACATCTATACGCCTTCAAGTTTACAAGAGAAGTGATAAATTAAATCATAACTATTAAACTATTTTAATCTGACATTTTTATGTATAGCGTGTCGATTGTTTTCATATCACAAATCTGGTTTATAATCTTCAGAATCTATCATTGTTCCATTGTTATTTTGTTTGCAAATAAGAATAGTTATGTTTTGAACTTTGATACTTATTATTTTATTTACGAATAAATTTTAATTTGATTTGTTTATGAATGATTTTGTTTATCAATGTTTTAAAATAATGCACATCTCAATTACATGACATATTAACTTTAATAAACCATACACCGAAAAAAACTAGAAACAACCGGTTCATTCTAGTTTAGGTTCCGGTTTAACATCAAAGTACACCCGTCGAACAAAATCGATTCAAATAATATAAATACAAAATTTTACATATCAATCTTAATACCATACCGATCTCATATTCCTAAACTAGTCAATAATCGATTCTATCCGATGTTCCCAAAAAAATATACTACCCACCGATGTTCGATACCGGTTCCAAATAACACCCTAAACAAATCATATGCCGCCACGTTCAAATCGTCTTTTTACAAATATACCCTCGACCATGTTCGAAAGTCTATCGGCATCATCTCGCGCACGCCATAAAAACCACTGAAAGAGTGTGTATCCGTTCTCTCTAGGTCGCCGTACGTCGTCTGTTCATCCGAGAAATCAATTTGATTGCTGACAATCAGTGTTGGATTGCATAACCTGGAGTTTATTGAGGAGTCTTGTGCTTCGTTGGAAGAATTAGGGTTTGTTTTGCTTGTGTAATTTGAAAAAGTTGAGCTTTCTGAGCCCTAAAGGGCCTTTTGCGCGAAGAAGCATCGACAACTATAATCAAACGGTCAGGTTCAATTACCGAATGGAGGGAGGTAGTATTACCTTCTCCTCTTCTTCTACATTTACTTCTTCTGGTAATAACTGTCCCGTTACCTCTATTAACGTGTGTTGTTTCATTGGTGTTAAAGTGAGTTAGCTGCAAAAAAAATTGTTAATTTTCTTTGTATGTAAGATACTTTATGTAGTATGTGGGGCAATGGGGCATGGTTTAGAAGGATTTTGAACATGCATAGCGAAATGGTATCCAGTGTTTGCCAAACTTGATTTTGTTAAAGTAATTTTTAATGGGATTGAGCGAGAGAGATAGTACATGGAAAGAAATCTCTTTGAATTGAACATGAAATCGTATGCTGGATACTTTGTGCCTGTTGGCCTGCATGCCTTAAATGTTTTTGTGTATCAGTGAGTGGCGGTGACCATATCATCCTAGATTTTTTCTATCTTGTGTGTTTGAGTGTAGACAAACGTTCTAACTGTTACAAGTAACTGTCATATCTCAGCCTTACCTTGTTAGTTCTGTTAAAATATGTGTTATCATGACCTATTTTCTTTATAAAGAGGATCAGTTTGCTTTGGAACTCATTGAATGACTTTGTTTTCTGCCTGCCCTTATTGGTGGCCAAGGGTTTGGAATTATTGGATATGAAGCTTAAACTTAAACATGAATGGGTTTTGGTTGCTTTTAGCTAGTTATCGAAATGTGGTTTTCATGTTTTAAATGCAAAATTTTCACTTGTGCTAGAGATTGTACCCTTGCATTCCTATGGTCTGATAAAACGATTCAAAATACTATTAACTATTGTAAAGATATTCTTGATACTGTATAAAGATTTTCACAATCATGCTAGATCTACTTTCCTATCTAATGTATGAGTATATTTGTTCTTGTTTCTATGTCTCCCTTACAACTTTATTCCATCTATAGGGATACTCGATGGATTATGAAGACAATGATGCTCAAGATCAAAATCTTCACTTAGCCGGGGAAGTTAGCTCCAAAGTTTCTCCTGTGTTGCATTCATATTCTCTTCCCAAATTTGACTTTGATGACAACCTACAAGAGCATTTAGGGTTTGACAGTCTGGTTGAAAACGAGGTTTTTCTTGGTATTACAAGTCAGGAAGACAATCAGTGGATTGAGGAATACTCACGTGGAACTAATACAATACCATTTAATTCAAGTGCACCTGAATCAAGACATCAAAATGTATGGTCTGAAGCAACATCTTCAGAATCTGTTGAAATGCTTTTGAAATCAGTCGGGCAAGAAGAAAAGGTTGTAGAAGAAACAATGATTGAAGAATCAGATCCCAACTTGAAGCAATGTGATGGAAATGATGATTTGAGTAATAATTCTCTCAATGAAGTGGTACCAGATGAGTTTCAGGAGAATCTTGTTGGGTCAAAAGAGAGTGATACATTCACTTCACAGCTTCAAGAGAATCAAATTAGGGGGTTAGATTTGGTAGTTGTAGGTGACAAATATGATTTATCTTTAGGTGAGAAAAAAGTTGATGAGATATGTGATGATGCAAATCAGGATGGTAGTAATTTGGTAAAAGAATCCTTTGTTAATGAATTGCAAGAAGATCCTCCACAGAATGTGGATGCAAGTGTTGAGGAGAATCCACAAGAACTTCTTGAAACGTTTGATGAAAATGAAAGTGATCTTTCAAAGAAATTAGATAGTAGTGAGCCTGAGAATATTGATAAGATAGATGATGCTAATGAGAAGGGTAGTAATTTAGCAAATGAATCTTTTGTTAATGAATTGCAAGAAGATCCTTCTGTCTCCATTGTAGAATGTGGAAATGCAGGGTTCTCAGAGAATGCGGATGCAAATATTGATGAATGTCATGAGAATGAAAATTCAAGTGATGTTTTAAAGAACTTTCATAAAAATGAGCCTGAACATATTGATAAGATATGTGATGATGCAAATCTGGAGGGAAGCAATTTGGCAAATGAATCAATTGTTTTGCAAGATGATCTTTCTGTCTCCTTACAGAATGTGGATGCAAGTGTTGAGGAGAATGAAAATATAAGTGATAATTCAAAGAACCTTGATAGTAGGGAGAGTGAGCATGTTGATAAGACATGCGATGATGCAAATCATGAGGGTAGTAATTTGGCAAATGAATCTTTTGTTAAAGAAGTGCAAGAAGATCTTTCTGTCTCAAAGAACATTCATAGTAGTGAGTCTGAGAATATTGATAAGATACATGATGATGCAAATCAGGAGGGTAGTAATCTGGTAAATGAATCCTTTGTTGATGGATTGAAAGAAGATATTACTGTCTCCAAGGTAGAAATTGGAAATACAGAATCCTCACAGAATGTGAATGAAAGTATCGAGGAATGTCAGGAGAATCCACAACAAGTTCTTGAGACACTCAATGAAAATGCAAGTGATCTTTCAAAGAACTTTCATATTAGTGAGCCTAAGAACATTGATCAGATACATGATGATGTAAATCAAGAGGGTAGAAATTTGAAAAATGAGTTGCAAGAAGATCCTTCAGGAAGTGACATTAATAATGTTGGTATAACTTCAATAGCCTCAAGCTTTTCAGCTGAAATGCTTACTGAAAACATCTCAAATAAAGATGAAGTTGCTGTCAAGAATTCTGGTTTATCTCATGTGGGTGATGAAACTCAATCATCAGAGCCAAATGCTGTCCCTATGGATCAAGATTTTACTTTCAATGAGAGTGAAGATACAAATACAAAATTATCTTTGGATTCTAAGGATATGGACATGGATGTTGATAAAGTCCCTGATAGCCCGAAAAATGTTGAACCTGATGCTGGTATATTGCAGTTACTGTAATAGTATAAATGTGGATTATACTAATGATATATTTGAACTAACATCTGTTTCATTTTGCATAAACAGTTACTAATGTGGAATCAAGTAAAATATCATCTCCTGACACAACTGTTGCTAGAGTTGATATTGTTACTGAAGACCACCCAAGATCACCTATACTGGGTGTGAGTTTATTGCATGATACTAAACAACAAAAAGTGGAAGTAGGAGACCAGAAAGAGACCCCAGAAGTTGACAATGCAGCAACTTATGTTTTGGATGGTTCATTACCAGTTGTTAAAAATGATGCTGAAAAGGGTGTGGGCCCGAGTGAACAAATAACAGAGGAGACACACCCTCTTTCAAGTGAACATGACACTAATCATGGTGTACAGGATGAAGATGTTTCTGCTTCTTTGGACAAACCTCAAGTTTTCTCTTTTTTAGACACAAAAAGCATCCAACTTTCTAAAAGTGAAAAAGATAAGACCACCAAGGGTACTGTTGAGAATTCGTCCCCAATTATTTCTTCAAGTAGTGCTACAAAAGAAGAAAAAAGCTTTACTTTTGAGGTCACTGGACAAATTGACATTCAGGTAAATGCTTTGCATACTTTGCTTCTCATAGTATTTATCACAAGTCATAACCCTTTATAACACCATCTTTCTATAAACTTGTTAGAATATGAAGGTGCCATCAGTTACTTCTTCGGACACCCTTTTGGATCCTAACAAATTGCATCAAGATTCCCTGGTTACCCCTCAAAAACCTAGTGTTACACCCTCTGAATCAGGACCCAAGAAAAAATCTGAACGTAAACCAAGGAGAAAATCAGTTACCAAAAAAAAGGAAACAACTCCCACAAGACATTCAAGAACAGAAAAATCACCTCCACTAACTGGAAATGAGAATAGACCTGATCTGAATAATTCAACCTCTATACCCCAACACTCTTTTACCGACAATCAACAAATACAATTGCGAGCACAAATTCTAGTATACGGATCATTAATGTAAGTTCACTTTTCAAATATTCATACATGTACACACGTATGTGAGTTTTTACAAGTTTTCATATTTATGACTGAAAACGTCTGAAACATGTTTCAGATCCGGTATGTCACCTGAAGAGCCTCATATGATTGCTGCATTTGGCCAATCAGGTCAGTGTACTTAAGCGAATCAAAATCTTATATTATCTTATATCACTGTCATATACAGATTATCAATTTATCATCACATATATTTTACAGACTCTGGAAGGAAAGCCTGGGAAGCTGCATGGCGTGCATGCATAGAAAGGGTCAACACTCAAAAGTCGGTCAACACCCCTCATACTCCTTTACAATTGTTTTCAGGTATCAAAGATTCCGATCAAGGAAACAAATTTGGTTCAACCAAAAGCAAACCGATTGTTAGTCCCATGATCCCTATTTCATCTCCTCTTTGGAATATTTCTACCCCTCAAGATCATTTACAGCCACCAAGAAATGTTCTTTTTGATTATCGCCAAACAGGTTCACCTCTTAATTCTTATCAAAATCCACGGATACAGAATCTTTTTGGTCAAAATCCATACGGTCAATGGGTTACTTCTTCACCAGTTACCGGTTTTAGCCCTCGTTTTTCTTCACTCCCTATAACAGAATCAGTAAAGCTAACAACAGTTAAAGAATCAAGTTCTTTAAACCTACCCGTTACCTCTGTAGAAAATACCGCTAGTCCAATCGTATCATCTGAAAGCAAAAAGAGGAAGAAAGCGGCTGTTACTTCTAGTAATTCTCAAACACCCGTTCTCTTATCAACACCTGTTTCTGTCACATCTGTATCTACTCATGGTCAATGGGTTGCTTCTTCACCAGTTACCGCTTTTACCCCTCTTTTTTCTTCACTTCCTATAACAGAATCAGTAAAACTAACACCTGTTAAAGAATCAAGTTCTTTAAATCTACCCGTAACCCTTGTAGAAAATACCGCTAACCCAATCGTATCATCTGAAAGCAAAAGGAGGAAAAAAGCGACTGTTACTAGTAATTTTCAAACACCTGTTCTCTTATCGACACCTGTTTCTGTCACAACTGTATCTACTCATGGTCAACCTAGCATTGTTGACCAAAGCATGAGCAAGATCGAGGAGTCTAAAGTACAAGCAACAGAAGCAGCTGTACATGCTGCTGCAGCAGTCGCACATTGTCAAGAAGTATGGAGCAAATTAGAAAGACAAAAGGGTTCTAATTTGGTTTCAGATGATGAAGCAAAGTTAGCATCTTCAGCTGTTTCAATAGCTGCTGCTGCTTCTGTTGCTAAAGTTGCAGCACTTGCTGCTAAAATCGCATCAAATGTTGCAGAACAAGCAAAATCAATGGCAGATGAAGTAATTTCATGTCAAAAAACCACCACACCATTGAAGACTGATCATTCTTCTTCGGCTATTTCTGTTGCAAGAGAAGCTGCACGCAGGAGAATTGAAGCTGCTTCAACTGCTTCAAAACATGCTGAGAATCTTGATGCCATTCTGAAAGCTGCTGAGCTGGCAGCTGAAGCAGTGTCACAAGCTGGAAAAATTGTTGCAATGGGTAATCCGTTGTCGATAAGTGAGTTGGTTGAAGCGGGTCCCGAGGGTTACTGGAAGTCTCCCCAGGGGTATTCTGGTAATAAACAGAATGTTGTTGAAGGTGCTTCTGGTGATAAAAAGATTCAGACTTTGAAACATGGGTTATCACTGCAAGATGATTTGGGCAAGAATGGAAATGATAGAAGTATTGTAAAAGGTCTTGATTTATCCAAAACCACTGTGGCAGTTCCTGAATTGGAGATTGGACAAATTCATACTTCTGATGCTGACGTGGACATGCCACAAAGCACTTCACACACTTGGAAAGATAATGACATTAAAGAAGGTTGCCTTGTTGAGGTAAGGATATGTTACACTCTTTCTTTTTGGGCGAATTGCAGGGAATAGCAACCTACTTTAGTCTCGCTACCAATATTGGCAACGTACATTGTTCTTTCCCCATAATAGCAACTTATATTGTTTTTACCTGTAATAGCAACATTGTTACGTTTCTTTATCTATAAAAGCTATATGTAACTTGAACTTTCTAAAATGCTTATAATTCTTAGAGTAAATTACATGAATGGTCCCTGTGGTTTGGGCTAGTTTGCGCAGTTGGTCCCTAAGTCTTTTTTTTAACTTGCATCATCCCTGTGATTTGAATTTGTTGATTTGGTCGCTGCCAGACCCAAAATGGGGGAGGGAGGAGACGAAGGAAAATATAAGATGTTTGGGTGGGGAGAGTTACCAGCCGTGCTTAAGGTTTTTTGGGGAAAGGGGATGCCTTTTAGTTTATTAATATTTTTTGTAAACAAGTGTAAGTACGTTGCTATTATGGGAAAAGAAATGCAAGTATGTTGCAATTATGGGTTTAGATATCGTCAAAAATGAAAGTATGTTGCTATTGTGGGTAAAGGTATGTAAGTACTTTGCCTATGTTTGTAAAACAGAGTAAAGTATGTTGCTATTCCTTGCAATTCTTCTCTTTTTAGTAGCAAAATGATTACTTGTGTGATGTTTGTCAATCTATGTGTCTGTCTGTTTTTAGGTATATAAAGATGATAAGAAGAAGAAAGGTGCCTGGTTTGCAGCTAATGTACTGACTTTAAATGATGGAAAAGCATTAGTCTCTTACACTGAAATCCAATCAGATGAAGGTAACATCTTACAAATTACCACAAAACCTTATGTTATCTGCTACTTAATCTTATTTAAAAATTAAAATATTGTTTCTTTAGGGTCAGGAAAACTGAAGGAATGGGTCCCACTTAAAGTTGAAGGGACGGAGGCACCCAAGATTCGCATAGCACACCCTATGACAATCATGCGGTTTGAAGGGAATAGAAAGAGGGGCAGAACGGTCTTTACAGATTATTCTTGGTGTAGTGGAGATCATGTTGATGTGTGGGTACAAGATAGGTAACCATTTAACAAAATTCCTCACATTATTATTTTTCAACATGCTTTCATTTATATTCATTACTACAAACTTATAATTACTTTTTGTAGCTGGCAAGAAGCAGTAGTTGTAGACACAAATAAGATTGATTTAACTTCTCTAACTGTTCAGTTTCCTGGTAAGTCATGTTTGTTTGAAATTTTCTTCAAAATTCTGTAATAAAAAGTTGAAATTTACGTTCTTGCTCTTTTGCAGCTCAAGGAAAGACATCTGTTGTTAGGTCATGGCATGTGAGGCCAGGTCTTATCTGGAAGGATGACAAGTGGATTGAGTGGTCTACTTTAAAAGGATCCCGTTCTTCTGAGGTTTGTTAGTTTGTTTTCTTTTTGGCTTTTTATTATTTGTGTTTAATTAATTATATTGTTACAGGGTGACACACCACAAGAAAAACGAAAGAAGATGGACAAAGAAAAGGAAAAATCATGGAATGGTGTTGATCTTCCAGAATTTACAGAAAGAAGTTCATTTAATGTTGGTAAAACCTCCATGGATGACAAGAAGACAAACACTAGTAGAACAATGAGGAGTGGCTTACTACAAAAGGAAAGGTCCCGCGTGTTCTTTGGTGTTCCTAAACCGGGAAAAAATCAGAAATTTATGGATGTTAGCAAACATTATGTTGCTGACACAAGCAATCAAAATAACAATAATTCAGTTAAAAAGATTTTTAGAAAACCACCAATCCCTTCGGTCGTAAGAACAGCAGCTCACAAAGAGAAGTCCAAAAATGTTAAGGATTTTGTTACTGTCGATGAGAAATTGGCACGTCAACAGAACGAGTTAGGAGTTGGTTCTTCTTCTAATGATGTTCCATCAAACACACCAAAGCAAAGCTCTCAGCGATTAAATAAAAGGAAATTTCAACCTGGAAATGGGAAGGTGACTAAAGTGGAAGTCAAAGAGACTTTGACTTCTGATTCCGAGCCACGCAGGTCAAATCGTAAAATTCAGCCAACTTCCAGGGTAAGTTTTCTGGTTATTAAAATATCTACTTTATTTTTTATTGAAATTTCACAATGAGTGTTGTTTGTTACAGCTGTTAGAAGGGTTGCAAAGTTCGTTGACAATCTCAAAGATGCCTTCGGTTTCAAATTCAAAGTTAAAGAAGCCACAAGATTATGCCAAAAGGTAAATAAATTTGCTTCTCACTTTAAATAGAAAATGAAAATTATAAGCGTCCCTTTATATATCTTTGTTAAAATATAAGTATTAATGGACTTGCTTGGTTTTGTAACAGGGAGTCCTAAACCTGGGTGAGATGATTAATTAATTACTCTATAACCGGATTGGAAGAGGTTCAAGTCTAAAGTTTGTAATTAAGAGAGTTAAGTTGTGAAGGATGTTTGTATATTGATTCATCTTCTCTTTTTCTTACCAAATTGCTCCTTTATTGTTGTAATATCATCAAGAGGGTGGTTAAGAGCTTTAGAAGATTATTAGTTTATAAAAAAAATGATTAGATACTAATTTAAAATAAAAATGTTTACTAGTTTTTAGGTTTTATCAGGAAAATTATCGTATGTATGGTAAAGGTTTGATATAACGAACTACGGGTGAAGAAACTAGCAATATAAGGGATTTCGTAATGTTGGGTCTATTGATAGAAGAAAAAAATTAATCAAATAAACAGGAAATGACAATAATGGAAAGAAACTTTAGTATCTTTTTTTCAAAGACCCGATTCAGAAACATACAACACAACTTGTCAACAAGAAGATTGAAAGAGACTCGGCTAGGGTCATTCAGAGGGAGATCGTTGAAATATCAAAGGTGACGTATGCCAATCTGAATGTGTTACCATTATGAGGTTATGTCTCATCTCAGGATGACAAGCTTTGGAGTCTAATTTTTAAGCACTTTGTGGTTTAATGGGGACAATAGTAAAACCATAAGTTGTGCAAACCATGATTTGACATTATTCATCTGTTGTACTAGCCACGTGTTTGTATTCCATGTACACATTTTATTTTCACTGTAAGTAGTCATCATGTATCATCTTGTGAAAATCATCTTTATACTACTTTATTGCATATTGTAATTGTTTAATTCTGTTATATTAATCTCCGCACCTCTAGTCTTCTTATTTAAACATTATTAGAAACCAACCTAGTTAACATATATGTTTCATTTGAACTAAATTATTAACGTCGCATTTGAATGGATTATTCACCTGTGAGTTCCTTCATCACCTTCTCTGAGTTTAATTTATATATCAAACAAAGTAAAAAACATAAAAAACCTTGTCATATCATATGTCATAATTAAAAAATCACACACAAGCAACCAAAATCAGCTAATATAATACACACACATAGGAGGTCAGAGTGGTTAATGTAAATAAACTTATTAAAATTAGGTGATTTAGTAGAATATTTTGATTACAATGGTTAAACCGAAAATTATCAAAATATATTGTGGATCTTATGTAGTTTTTTTAGAAAATTATTTTAAAATCATATATTTAGATAGTTATATACATATATTTATATTGGGGATGACTTATAGAAATGATCCATGTAGTTGACAAAAAGTTACACCCTTAGTCCAAGTTATCTTTTGGACTTTGTTATGAAAAATGTCCACATGATTTAGTAAACCATATAAAATGACTAAAATAAGTTTATCTAATCTCTTTTAACAATTATTTTTTAATTTTTATTAAACAACTGTTATATGTAGTCCCCACCAAACCCATCCCCATCCCCTCCCTCCAATCCCCCACTCCATTTCTTTTCTCATATGGATCCTCCATAATAATCACCCTTGATACACCTTATAAAATTAGTAAAATAATCAAAGATGGTTCCACTAGCAACCTATCTACTATATTTGATCATGTCTGCCCTCAACCTGCCCTCAACCCAAGGCTTGTTTATAACATCACCACCGATAATTTTTTCGATTTCCTACGTGCATTATATAACATGGCGAGTGTTAGCCAAGAGAAACACTACATCAGACTCTACAAAAACATAAACTATTTGTGATCTCACTTACCATCTCCCTTCCACCACAACCCTCCTACTCTTCATATCTTCAACTCTTCTTCTTCCTTACCAACTCCTACGAGAGACCCACAAACAACCCAACAAAGGTCCTATATTTCTCACACATTATTCTACTTGTCCTTTCAATTGACAAACACTCCTTCTTTTCTCTCTAAATCACAATGTCCCTTGTCGATATTCTTGATCCAGCACCCTATTACAATCTCCAATCTCGGAAGAGATAAATGACACTAAAATTTGTTTTTTTCTTGATTACATAATATTGCTTATTAGCTACATGTTAATAGGGGAGAGCTTAGTTCCTCATCGACTTTACATAATTGTTGGTTAACATTAAATTTGGAATTTTCATCCCATGGTGAGTGAGTTTTGATGCTCATTTTAACATTTAATACCCTCCTGAAGGCAAGATTCGTTGTTGGATCATGGTAAACTCATTTTTAGATACTGCTTACTAGATGCTTGATCTAATGCTCCTTTTTATGAGTAATTTAATGCACTCCACACCATCTGCAGTAGCTCCAACCAATTCCTTGATATTGATTGTCATAAATCTTTTTCCGAACTACATATAGTATCCATTGCATAGAGAGTCATATCAATATAAAAACGAACAATTTATTCGTGGAGATATGACACCTTGTATTTGTTATAGATATCCACTTGAGTACTACTTTGGAAAAGTTAAAATGTCGGTGTTCTTTGATCTTTGAGTTAGGCTTTCTTTACATTTACCTCAAGTCGTGAGTTTCATTTTAATCACTTTTTATGGTTGCATGTTATGACCTTGATTTTCTAATTTCATCGAGATGGATGAAAGCAAATAGATAACCTCAATTTTACAAAGGGGAATGGTGGGCGGGGGTAAGGGAGGGTGGGTTGAAGAAGAAGACGATAATGTGGATGGGGCCATATTCTATTATTGTTTAATTAAGATCTAACAAAAAAAGAAAGAGATTAAATAATGATATTCAAATTATTTGACTGGTTCATACAATCAAAGTAACTTTTTCCACAGTGTAATCATTATGAAAAAAATTTGACCGAGTAATTTCATATTATTTAAATTTTAAACAAGAATGTGTTTATATATAGTGTTAAGAACCTTACGTGGCTGTAAATACCTGAGATTGAATCCCTTCGATGTTATATTTTTCTTTTCTTTTTTTGGTAAAATATGGTTGAGTCATTTCATAACTCATGTTCATGACATTAGAAAATTTCAACTTGGGATAATCGAGAAGTTATCATGTAACCTACCGCATAAATAAGGATAAATTTTACACATAAGAATAAACAGACAAAAAAATAACAAAAGCATAGCAAATTCCTTACCATTTTCATCTGTCTCGATTTGAACTTCGAACTCAAATGATTCATTAGATTCGTCCATTTTTCCCGTGTAATAATGGTTGTAAAGATCCCGATTTTGATCTTAAGATCTTAAGATTTTAAGATCCTCCAACCAAAAAACGATTCCGATCACAGTAGGATCTATGTGAATAAAGATCTATACAATGATCTTAGGATCCTAAGTAGGATCTTAAATCTTAATATCTTAATCCGATCCGATCCCAGTTCTAGTTGTAGATGATTATGATGAACTTGTTTGTTTTTCTACTCAAGTTGTTTTCTTCCTAATTTTTGTGTTTTCTAAATAAAAGAATCATAATTCATGCATAAAAAGTTAACTTTGATTCTATCATCGACGTTTTAATAGGCATTAAGTTATAATAGGCACTGCACAAAGTATATGACACTGAGCGAAATTTTAAAGACTATTTTATTGGTAGGATCTTCCGATTCCTATCCCGATCTTACAAAACATAAAATGATATTTGGTAAAATCTTCATTTTAACGACTTTGCGTATAATGAATAATTATTGAAATTCAAATGTCAAAATGTTAAAGGCCGTTCTATTTCCCGAACAAATCATATGCCGCCACGTTCAAATCGTCCTTTTACCAATATACCCTCGATCTTGTTCCAAATTCTATCGGCATCATCTCGCGCACGCCATAAAAACCACTGAAAGAGTGTGTACCCGTTCTCTCTAAGTCGCCGTACTTCGTCTGTTCATCCGAAAAGTCAAATTGATTTCTGACAATCAGTGTTGGATCGTATAACCTGGAGTTTATTGAGGAGTCTTGTGCTTCGGTGGAAAAACTAGGGTTTGTTTTGCTCGTGTAATTTGAAAAACCCGAGCTTTCTGAGCCCTAAAGTGCCTTTTGCGCGAAGAAGAATCGACAACTATAATCAAACGGTCAGGTTCAATTACCGAATGGAGGGAGGTAGTATTACCTTCTCCTCTTCTTCTACATTTACTTCTTCTGGTAATAACTGTACCGTTTTTTCTATTAACGTGTGTTGTTCCATTGGTGTTAAAGTGAGTTAGCTGCAAAAAAAAATGTTTATTTTCTTTGTATGTAAGATAATTTATGTAGCATGTGGGGCAAGGGGGAATGGTTTCGAAGGATTTTGAACATGCATAGTGAAATGGTATCTAGTATTTGCCAAACTTTGATTTTGTTTAAGTAATTTTTTAATAGGATTGGGCGAGAGAGATAGTACATGGAAAGAAATCTCTTTGATTGAACATGAAATCGTATGCTGGATACTTGGTGCCTGTTGGCCTGCATGCCTTAAATGTTTTTTGTGTATCAGTGAGTGGTGGTGACCTTATCATCGTAGATTTATTTTATCTTGTATGTTTGAGTGTAGACAAAAGTTTTAACTGTTACATGTAAGTATGTAACTGTCATATCTCAACCTTACCTTGTTGGTTCTGTTAAAATGATGACATATTTTCTTTATGAAGGGGATCAGGTTGCTTTGGAACTCATTGAATGCCTTCATTTTCTTCCTGACCTTATTGGTGGCCAAGGATTTAGAATTATTGGTTATGAAGCTTAAACTTAAACTTGAATGGGTTCTGGTTGCTTTTAGCTAGTTATCGAAATGTGGTTTTCATGTTTTAAATGCAAAACTTTCACTTAAGCTAGATATTGTACCCGTGTATTCTTATGATTTTATAAAATGATTCACAATACTATAACTAATGCAAAGATATACTTGATACTGTATAAAGATTTTTCACAGCCGTGCTACTATATGCATATATTTGTTTTTGTTTTTGGTTGTATATTTTCCTTACAACTTTATTCCAACAATAGGGATACATGGATTATGAAGACAATGATGCTCAAGATCAAAATCTTCACTTAGCTGGGGAAGGTAGCTCCAAAGTTTCTCCTGTGTTGCATTCATATTCTCTTCCCAAATTTGATTTTGATGATAACCTACAAGAGCATCTAGGGTTTGACAGTCTGGTTGAAAACGAGGTTTTTCTTGGTATTACGAGTCAGGAAGACAATCAGTGGATTGAGGAAAGAACTAATACAATACCATTTACTTCAAGTGCACCTGAATCTAGACATCAAAATGTATGGTCTGAAGCAACGTCTTCAGAATCTGTTGAAATGCTTTTGAAATCAGTCGGACAGGAAGAAAAGGTTGTAGAAGAAACAATGATTGAAGAATTGGATCCCAACTTGAAGCAATGTGATGGAAATGATGATATGATTAATACTGTCAATGTAGCTGAACCAGATGAGTTTCAAGAGAATTTTGTTGAGTCAAAAGTGAGTCATGATACATTGACTTCACAATCTCAAGAGACTCAAATCACTGGTGAGGGGTTAGATTCAGTAGTTTTAGTTGACAATGACGGTTTATCTTTTGGTGAGAAAAAAGATGATGCAAATCAGGAGGGTAGTGATTTGGTAAATCAGGAGGGTAGTGTTGATGCGAGTCTTGAGGAGTGTCGGGAGAATCCACAAGAAGTTCTTGAAACTCACAATGAAAACACAAATGTTGATAAGATATGTGATGATGCAAATCAGGAGGGTAGTAATTTGGAAAATGAATCATGTGATAATGAAATGCAAGAAGATCCTTCTGTCTCTAAGGTAGATAGTGGAAATGCAGGCTCCTTACAGTATATGGATGCAAGTATTGAGGAGAATGAAAGTGCAATTGATCATAGTAATGAGGTTATTAATTTGGAAAATGAATCCCTTGTTAATGAATTACAAGAAGACTCTTTTAATGAAGGCTTGAAACAGAATGTTGAGGAGAACGCACAAGAAGTTCCTGAAAAGCTCAATGAAAATGCAAGTGATGTTTTTGAGAATGTTGATAAGACATGTGATGATAAAAATCATGAGGGTGGTAATTTGGCAAATGAATCTTTTGTTAATGAATTGCAAGACGATGTTTCTGTCTCCAAGATAGAAAGTGGAAATGAAGGATCTTTACAAAATGTGAATGCAAGTGTTGAGGAATGTCAAGAGAATGAAAATGCAAGTGAAAGTGATATTTCAAAGAACATTCATAAGATTCATGATGATGCAAATATGGAGGAAAATACAGTCTCCAAGGTGGAAAGTGGAAATGCAGAATCCTCACAGAATGTGAATGCAAGTATTGAAGAATGTCGGGAGAATCCACAACAAGTTCTTGAAACACTCAATGAAAATGCAAGTGATCTTTCAAAGAACTTTCATAGTAGTGAGCCTAAGAACATTGATCAGATACATGATGGAAATCACGAGGGTAGTAATTTGAAAAATGAATTGCAAGAAGATCCTTCAGGAAGTGACATTGATAATGTTGGTATAACTTCTATAGCATCAAGCTTTTCAGCTGAAATGCCTACTGAAAACATCTCAAATAAAGATGAAGTGACTGTCAAGATTTCTGGTTTATCTCATGTGGGTTATGAAACTCAATCATCAGAGCCAAATGCTGTTCCTATGGATCAAGATTTTACTTTGAATGAGAGTGGTGATACAACTACAAGATTATCTTTGGATTCTAAAGATGTGGACATGGATGTTGATAAAGCTCCTGATAGCCCAAAGAATGTTCAACCTGATGCTGGTATATTATAGTTACTATTATAGTATAAAAATGTGAATTATACTAATGATATATATGAACTAACATCTCTTTCATGTTGCATAAACAGTTACTAATGTGGAATCAAGTAAAATATCATCTCCTGAAACAACTGTTGCTAGAGTTGATATTGCTACTGAAGACCACCCAAGATCTCCTATACTGGGTGTGAGTTTATTACATGGCACTAATGAAGAAAAAGTGGATGGGGCATTACCAGTGGTTAAAAACAATGCTGATGTGGGCCCAAGTGAACAAATAACAGAGAAGACACACTCTCTTTCAAGTGAACATGACACTAATCATGTGGTGCAGAATGAAGATGGTTCTGCTTCTTTAAACAAGTCTCAAGTTTTCTCTTTTTCAGACACAGAAAGCATCCAACTTTCTCAAATTGAAAAAGATAAGGTCACAACAGGTACCGTTGAGAATTCATCCCCATTTTTTTCAAAGATGAGTAATGAAGGAGCAGTTTCTTCGAGTAGTGCTACAAAAGAAGAAAAAAGCTTTACTTTTGAGGTCACTGGACAAATGGACATTCAGGTAAATGCTTTGCATACTTTGCTTCTCGTTTTATGTACCATAAGTCATAACACTGTCTTTTTATAAATTTGTTAGAATATGAAGGTGCCATCAGTTACTTCTTCGGACACCCTTTTGGATCCTAACAAATTGCATCAAGATTCCATGGTTACCCCTCAAAAACCTAGTGTTACACCTTCTGAATCTGGAGCCAAGAAAACCTCTGAACGTAAACCAAGGAGAAAATCAGTTACCAAAAAAAAGGAAACAACTCCCACAAGAAATTCAAGAACAGAAAAATCACCTCCATTAACTGGAAATGAGAATCGACCTGATCTGAATAATTCAACCTCTATACTCCAACACTCTTTTACTGACAATCAACAAGTACAATTGCGAGCACAAATTCTAGTATATGGATCATTAATGTAAGTTCACTTTTCAATTTTCATGCATTTACGCATGTATGTCAGTATGTGAGTATGTCCATCTTTTGGTTTTCGTATATATGACTGAAAAAGTCTGAAACATGTTTCAGATCCGGGATGTCACCTGAAGAGCCTCATATGATTGCTGCATTTGGCCAATCAGGTTTACAGTTTACACTTTAACCGAATCAAAATCTTATATTACTGTCAATTACAGATTATCAATTTATCATCACATATTTTTTACAGATTCTGGAAGGAAAGCCTGGGAGGCTGCATGGCGTGCATGCATAGAAAGGGTCAATGCTCAAAATTCGGTCAACACCCCTCATACTCCTTTACAATCGCGTTCAGGTAACAAAGATTCCGATCAAGGAATCAAAATTGGTTCCAACCAAAACAAACCAATTGTTAGTCCCATGATCCCTATTTCATCTCCTCTTTGGAATATTTCTACCCCTCAAGATCGTTCACAGCTACCAAGAAATGTTCTTTTTGATTATCGCCAAACAGGTTCACCTCTTAATTCTTTTCAAGCTCCACGGATACAGAATCTTTTTGGTCAAAATCCATATGGTCAATGGGTTGCTTCTTCACCAGTTACCGCTTTTGCCCCTCGTTTTTCTTCACTTCCTATAACAGAATCAGTAAAACTAACAACTGTTAAAGAATCAAGTTCCTTAAACATACCTGTTACCTCTGTTGAAAATACTGCCAGTCCAATCGTATCATCTGAAAGCAAAAAAAGGAAAAAAGTGGCTGTTACTAGTAATTTTAGTAATCCTAGTAATTCTCAAACACCCATTCTCTTATCCACACCTGTTTCTGTCACATCTGTATCTACTCATGCTCAATGGGTTGCTTCTTCACCTGTTACCAGTTTTACCCCTCTTTTTCCTTCACTTCCTATAACAGAGTCAGTAAAACTAACAACTTTTAAAGAAACAGCTTCTTTAAACATACCCATAATCCCTGTAGAAAATACTGCCAGCCCAATTGTATCATCTGAAAGCAAAAGGAGGAAAAAAGTGGCTGGTACTTCTAGTAATTCTCAAACCCCTGTTCTCTTATCGACACCTGTTTCTGTCATAACTGCACCTACTCATGGTCAACCTAGCGTTGTTGACCAAAACAAGAGCAGGATCGAGGAGTCTAAAGTACAAGCAACAGAAGCAGCTGTACAAGCTGCTGCAGCAGTCACACAATGTCAAGAAGTATGGAGCAGATTAGAAAGACAAAAGAGTTCTAATTTGGTTTCTGATGATGAAGCAAAATTAGCATCTTCAGCTGTTTCCATAGCTGCTGCTGCTTCTGTTGCTAAAGTTGCAGCACTTGCTGCTAAAATCGCATCAAATGTTGCAGAACAAGCAAAATCAATGGCAGATGAAGTAATTTCATCTCAAAAAACCACCACACCATTGAAGAGCGATCATTCTACTTCGGTTATTTCTGTTGCAAGAGAGGCTGCACGTAGGAGAATTGAAGCTGCTTCAACTGCTTCAAAACATGCTGAGAATCTTGATGCCATTCTGAAAGCTGCTGAGCTGGCAGCTGAAGCCGTCTCACAAGCTGGAAAAATTGTTGCAATGGGTAATCCCTTGTCTATAAGTGAGTTGGTTGAAGCGGGTCCCGAGGGTTACTGGAAGTCTCCCCAGGGGTATTCTGGTAATAAACAGAATGTTGTTGAAGGTGCTTCTAGTGATAAAAAGATTCAGACTTTGAAACATGGGTTATCACTGCAAGATGATTTGGGCAAGAATGGAAATGATAGAAGTATTGTAAAAGGTCTTGATTTGTCCAAAACCATTGTGGCTGCTCCTGAATATGAGGTTGGACAAATTCATACTTCTGATGCTGATGTGGACATGCCACAAAGCACTTCACACACTTGGAAAGATAATGACATTAAAGAGGGGTGCCTTGTGGAGGTAAGTATGTGTTATACTTTCTATTTTGGGCAAATTGCAGTGAATAGCAACCTACTTTAGTCTTACTATCAATATTGGCAATGTACATTCTTCTTTACCCATAACAGGAACATGGTTATGTTTCATCTATAAAAGCAATATGTAACTTGAAAATTTCTAAAATGCTTATAATTCTTAGTTTTATCATGGATATTGATATTATTGGACATTGATAAAAAGAAGTATAAGTACGTTGCTATTATGGGTAAGGTAGTATGTGAAAAAAATGTAAGTATGTTGGTATTATGGGAAATGAAGTGCAAGTATCTTGCAATTATGGGTTTACATATTGTCATAAATAATAGTACATTGCTATTTTGGGTAAAGATATGCAAGTACGTTGGCTATGTTTGCAAAAAAGGGTAAAGTATGTTGCTATTCCTTGCAATTCGCCTTCTCTTTTTAATAGCAAAATGATTCTCAATCCATGTGTCTGTCTGTTTGTAGGTATATAAAGATGATAAGAAGAAGAAAGGTGCCTGGTTTGCAGCTAATGTACTGACTTTAAATGATGGAAAAGCATTAGTCTCTTACACTGAAATCCAATCAGATGAAGGTGACATTTTACAAATTACCACAAAACCTTATGTTATCAGCTACTTATTTAACATATTCGTTTCTTTAGGCTCAGGGAAACTGAAAGAATGGGTCCCACTTGAAGTTGAAGGGATGGAGGCACCTAAGATCCGCATAGCACATCCTATGACAATCATGCGGTTTGAAGGGAATAGAAAGAGGGGCAGAACCGTCTTTACAGATTATTCTTGGTGTAGTGGAGATCATGTTGATGTGTGGGTACAAGACAGGTAAGCATTTAACAAAATTCCTCACATTATTATTTTTCAACATGCTTACATTTATATTCATTACTACAAACTTATAATTACTTTTTGTAGCTGGCAAGAAGCAGTAGTTGTTGACACAAATAAGATTGATTTAACTTCTCTAACTGTTCAGTTTCCTGGTATGTTTATTCGAAAATTCCTTTTAAAATTTTATAATAAAAAGTGGAAATTTACGTTCTCGCCCTTTTGCAGGTCATGGAAAGACATCTATTGTTAGGTCATGGCATGTGAGACCAAGTCTTATCTGGAAGGATGACAAGTGGATTGAGTGGTCTACTTTAAAAGGATCCCGTTCTTCTCAGGTTTGTTACACATTAACTCAAAAAGAAACAACCATTTATTATTTGTGTTTAATTAATTATATTGTTACAGGGTGATACACCACAAGAAAAAAGAAAGAAGATGGAGAAAGAAAAGGAAAAATCATGGAACAGTGTTGATCTTCAAGAGTCTACAGAAAGAAAATTTTCATTTGATGTTGGTAAAACCTCCATGGATGACAAGAAGATGAACACAAGTAGAACAATGAGGAGCGGTTTACAACGAAAGGAAAGATCAGGGGTGGTTTTTGGTGTTCCTAAACCTGGAAAAAAACAGAAATTTATGGATGTGAGCAAGCATTACGTAGGTGACACAAGCATTAAAAATAACAATAATTCCATTAAAAAGAATTTTACAAACGACTCTAAAGAAAAGGAAGTGACTGAATTCAAATCCAAAGCACCCAAGTTTAGAAAACCACCAGTCCCTTCTGTTGTAAGAACAGTAACTCACAAGGACAAGTCAAAAAATGTCAAGGATTCTATTACAGTTGATGAGAAAATGCCAGGTCAGCAAAACGAGTTAAGGATTGGATCTTCTTCTAATGATGTTCCATTGAACACACCAAAGCAAAGTTCATCTTCTCAGCGTTTAAATAAGAGAAAAATTCCACCTGGAAATGGGAAGCCGACTAAAGTGGAAGTCATAGAGACTTTGACTTCTGAAGACGAGCCACGGAGGTCAAACCGTAAAATTCAGCCAACTTCCAGGGTGAGCTTTTCGGTTATTAAAATATCTATTTTATATGTTTGCAAAGTTATTCTAATTTCTCAAATTGAGATTTGTTTGTTACAGCTATTAGAAGGATTGCAGACTTCATTGACAATCTCAAAAATGCCTTCAGTTTCTCATTCAACTCAAAGAAGCCACAAGATTATGCCAAAAGGTAATTAAATTTGCTTCTCTCTCAAAGACCAAATGAAAATTATAAAATATTTGTTTGTTAAAATATAAGTAATTAATCAACTTGCTTGGTTTTGTAATAGGGAGTCCTAAACCTGGGTGAGATGATTACTTTAACCAGATTGGAACAGTTGTAGTCTGAAATTGTGTAATTATAGAGAGATATTTATAGAAGTAGGTTACAGTCTCATCAACATTGTTACCGTAAGTTTCCAAGACACAATAACTTGTGAAGGATGTTTGTATATCTCTCCATCTTTTCTTTTTCTTACCAAATTGCCCTTGGTAGCATGGTTATAATCTCAAAAATGCCTTCAGTTTCTCATTCAACAAGTTGATTTTCGGGAATTGCATCCTGTGTATCAATCATAAGGTGGATCTTCAACTTCGTGAAGCATAGATAAAACATATCAATCGAAGAAAGTAAAAAATAAAAATACAGTTACATCCATATAAGAATACATACAATTGACATAGCTACATCTACGAGAACATCTTTCATACAACAATTATGTCTTCAAATTCACCACCTATGATACCAATTATTTTAGCATTAGTGTATTTTGATTTTCTCATATAGTCAATGACTATTTCAGTTGTGCTGCATCTCTTTCTTCAATAGCATCCCTTGTTCGGCCTATTCTCCACCCCATCACATCAACTAGCTTTTTGATGTTCTTGGCAACTATAGTTTGTCTTGTTGTCTAATTGGATGAATTCGTTTTTAACATGGGGAACATCCAAACAGTGAGTTGACAACTTGGGCAAAAAATCCGCTATGTAACTGATTATGCCAAGAAATTGTTGAATTTCTTTTTGTGAATGAAGCTCATTGTTTGGTGAGTTGACAACTTGGACAAAAAATCTGCTATGTAACTGATTATGCCAAGAAATTGTTGAATTTCTTTTTGTGAATGAAGCTCATCTGGGAATTTCTGAAGTTCTTAGGAGATAAGGGGTTGTGGCTGGTATTTACCGTCTTTAATCTTCATGCCAAGGAAATCAATTTAACTCCAATTTCCATCTTCTTTTCAGAAAGCATAATACCAAAATGTTTGACCAATGAATGAAATTTTGAAAGCAATTCAATGTGAGAATATCATTGATATAAACCAATGTATTAACAAGAATGGACTCAAAAACTTGAATCATCGCTTTTTGGAAGAAAGAGCGAGCATTTTTTCAAACCGAAAGGCATGACTTTCCATTAGTAATGTTGATTATTACCACGTGCTTGTTCATTGGGTTTGTTAACATAGAAAGCTTCGCATACCCATGGAGATGTAGTTTGCTCAATGATACCTTGCTCGACTAATTCAGTGCATTCTTGAATAGCTAGCTCATAATGGTCCGAATTCGTTCTAGGGTGGCTGGCTTTTGTAGGATTCATATCTTCATTTTGTTTGAACGACAAAGAGACATAGAAAAAGGAGTTTAACCAAAGAGGGGAGGAGTGTTTTGTGAGGATATCGGTGTGGGACAAAGCACAAGATGACTGTATGATTTGTTGTTTCAGGTGGTCCATGGATAGGGGTGAGGCCATGCTAATACGTGGGATAGAACTCTTCATCAACGATCAATTTAGTCTCTTTTCCAACCTCCTAAACTCCATCAATTGACAATTTTGTCTATTTTCTAACATCACCAACTCCGTAAACTAACACTTTAACACCTTAATAGGGTACCTAAGTCCAAATGGTTGCACAACTCAACACACCTTAAGTATATGCATATGTTCATGAAGAAAGCAAGTACAAAATATCAAAGTCAATTCCATAGTAGGGTAACTTATTTAAAAAAACTTCTTAAAGTCATACCATCATACATATAGTATACACATAACAAAAATGGAAAATTATCATAATATGATATAAAACTCATCTACAAATCAAAAATAGGACAGCGACATGTATTATTGGTAAAAATCACCTCAACTAGTTGTAATTACACAACTTCACTTCTAGTGATGATTGTTTGACTTTATGACACCTAAAGCCCAATGTAATATATGTAATTAGTCTCAAACCAACAGTCTAAATACCTAAATCAAGTTTCATAACTTGTATAACTATTTTTATTCTTAAGTTACATTTCATAAGTCATTAGAGGAGTAGTTGGGATGATCAAATGTCAAATTAATAAAAAGTTAGAAAGGAAATATCCAAGAAATTTGTCAAAATAGTCTAGGAAGATTTTGACCGCTACATAATGATTTTTCACATCTTTAGAAGGATTTGTAATTGTCCAAGATAATTTTTATCAGAGTAAAACTATTTATAACTTCGAGTTTATTTTTTCCAAAAGCTACCCAAACACATCCAATCAACTCCAAATCAGCTTCATTCCGCTCATAATGACTTTGATGTATGCTGACATCCTAATACATATATTAGACTACTATTTAGCATCCTAATCATCATCATTAACTCAATTAAATCATGGATAAAAGTGATCACTATCATAAACTCTATTTTCATGCTTTAAAACTTGAATATGATCATCGGTTGGGGCTTCACCCTTGGTTTACACCAGGGATAATATAAATCAATCCCTAAACACTCTAAAATCTTTAAAACATTATTACCCCTAAATTCAATGGATCCATAAGTGTTCTATCAAATATTAAGTGGAACTCCATTAAAACACCTACATCTTTACATTAAATCTAATAGATAGATTCATTCACCATGTATTGGATTAGGATAATTGAATTCACACATAAAACACTTGCTAAGTCTAATACAAACTTAGAAATTGAATTCCAATGGATCCATGGATGAAATCATGAACCCAGGGTTTCAAATCCACCATCAAAGCTTCACAACTCTATGAATGGCCAATAAGATAGACTTTCAACATTAGTTAGATTCGTAAATCTTAAGCATAGAATTAGATTCAAGACCTCAACCTAATTCATAAATTATCCTCGGAATTCGAATTTGTACAATTCCCCAAGCCCTAGGTTTCTAAATGAAGAAGATGAGTAAGATTCACTACATCATAAAACTTCCTTAAATGATTCTGAGCCTTAATTTTTCAAGTGATGTTCAATCCACTTCATTCTTCCTTCAAGATCCCACGTGACATCCCTAATTTTCGGACCAATTTGAAAATAGTCTTATTATTTCAAAAATCACAATTTTAAATAATTATTCTCAAGGAAAAATCCAATATAATTTAAAACAATTATAACTCATAAAGTGTTCGAGATAAAACCATAATGGATGTCTCATCAACATAAAAGCATAAACATCAACTAAGTTCAAACTAAATGTCAAACAAAAGTATCTCCATACACTCAACAAGTCTCTTGTCTCTAACTGCTGGTGTCCCTTATTCTGTTACCTGATACACACATCAAAATAATACGTCTAACTAGAAAACCTGGTGAAACACATAGGTTTTAGACACTATATTTTATATATATATATATATATATATATATATATATATATATATATATATATATATATATACTAGGTTAGAAACCCGTATAATACACGGGTTGATTAAAAATATATAAAATAATATGGAAAATATAAATATTGCAGACGATAAAATTGTCACATTTTTGTTTATTTTGATATTTTATATGATAAGATACATTTTGCTGGTTTTAGTTAGGAATTACGATTGCTATGTTCAAATAAAATATGATTTAAAATTAAGAATAAGTATCAAAAGTAATAAATGAATAATACTCAAAATGAAAGACGTAACAATAATCAGATAAAATAACTTAGATAATAAATAGGTAGGAAAGCATTAGAATCTCATGATAAAGTAATGCAAGAATTAGCAACATACATTAACTTATTATTATTATTATAATTATAGCATTGTACTTTATCATTTTATCTTTCTGCAAAGTTCAATGCTTATTTTTTTCCAAAAAAATGTCTTATTAATAAGCTCTAATGTACAAAATGAAACTTTTCCGGATCATATAAAAAAAATCCGAAGAAGTCATTCTCAAAGTACGATGCTATTGATGATTTTTTAGCAAAGTTCAATGGTAAAAACATATTCTTTTTCCAGAAAACTATCATATTAATGACCTTCAATGTTCTAAACTATAAGTTTTTTACAGATTCATGTAAAAAGAATCCAAAAGAGTCATTCTTTCAAAGTATGTTGATATTAATAAACTATTTTGCAAAGTTCAATGCTAAAAACAGAAGCATTTATTTATTTGAAAGATACATGGTTTTTGGTTACCTTTCTGTTGTACCACAGTAAAGAAGAACTTTGATGAGAGATCTAGTTCCTCAATCTAAATCCTTTTGGCACAAGGTCTTCAATGATTCCTTTCCAAATCTGCTTCCCTCATAAAAGAAGTACTAATGTCTGTTTTTAATATAGCAAAAGATTAAATTATTTGTTAATGCAAAAAGAAACTGAAGATAAAGAATGAAATTGTCAATGTCATAATTATTGTACCCCATTGTCAAACTTAGCATCCCTATCAAAAGATCATACATTGTAGCATTAGAACTTAACACGATTCCAGCTGTAAAAATCTACTTAGTGTCGGGTGACGTGATAAAATATAATTGAGTAGTCAAACAATTGTGTCAGATTTTGATCAGGAACATCGCTAAAGGGAATATTATTTAAGATGCCATCAATATTTGTTGTCATACCATTGTGAAAAAAAAATTCTTGTGTTATGTTATAGAGAAGCTCTAATAGCCAGCTTGTCCAATGCTAACCACGCTCCACTAGCCTTCTCAAGAATCTTGTCTTCATTTTGGTAAAAAAAATAGGCGGTTATATTAATTACCAAATATGGGTAACGTATTACTCCAAAATATATTTTAAACTGTTCCAAAATGATAAATAGAAAACATAAAATCAATCAGATTAAAACCTTTAATCTGAACCCACCTAGCAAAGATGGATCCTTATAGGTCTTAAGAAGGGTATTAATTAATCTGGTTTTAAAGAATGACATGAAAAGAGATGGGTTGAATCACTTCTAAGTACACATTGTGATGTGAAGGGTAATGTGAGGTCATTTGAGGCTAAGTTGCAGGCGGTGTAAATAGGGGTGTAGAACCAGTGGGATTCTTTTGATTGACAATTTTGATGGGGCTTGAAATTGACTAATAATTAATTTTCCTGACATAGGAAAATGATAATCTATTTAAGTCTTACTTAGAAAAAATTGGATCATGGTTTTTTCCATCTCAAACTCCACTAGACAAAGACGTGTAAACCATACCAGAAAAATTGCACATCTATCTTTGGTTCTGAGCATATCATGAAGCAGAAGACCTTGTTGAGAGATTAAAAAAGAGGTTCAAAGAAAAAATCTCAAAAAGAAATTTATCATAAGATATATAATGAATAATGAATATACATGTTCGTATGACCTTTGTGCTCCTGGTAAAGATCATTTAAATTATTTTTATCTATAATTTAGATTCAAACTATTCAATAACAGATTCTATAACTTACCCTTCATCTGAAGTGGTCAATTCCTGTCAATTATAACTCCTAAAAAGATGTAGTTAGCAAGTGAAATACCTTCCGAAAAGCATTGATAGTTTTAATTTCAAGAAATCTACCAAAACTGAGACACTTGGGGGATTGGCTCGAAACTTTCTTCTCATTAGCTTCGATCTGTAATTGAAGTATGTAATTACCATATGAAGAAAATGAAGGCAAGAATTTTTAAAGCCTAACGTCGCTCATATACCTATGTAAAGGGACATGCTATATGACTATTCTAGTTCATATTAAAATTTATCCGGGAATGGAATTAACATTACATGAGCTTAAAATAAAGAGACATATGAACCCTAATCAAATACAAAAATATTTTCATTTTGATCCTTTAATTTCTTATAATAAAGCTAACTGGAATTTTGAATTTAGAAATAGAGGAGAATAAGAGAAAAGGCCTCTATACCAGATCGATGGTCTCATTCTTGATTCCTTCCACACTGAGCGCCATATCACCACCAATCTTCAACAACAACAAATGACAACATAAACAATCCCTAAGCCCCAAGAATTGTTACAAAAAAAATATAGAATGATGAAGAAAATGTGTTGAGAGCGTGGAGAAGTTATCTACCTGGGAGCTTTCACAATTTTTTGCTTAACATAAAAGGCTCTGATATAAATTTAATTGAAATTTGTATAGCAATGGTAGAAGATGGTAAACCCACAGTTTGTTTATAAAGTTCTTTTTCTTTCTGATATTATTGTTTCTTGATGAGTGTAGATATGAAATATGATGATATTCAAGTTCAAATGTATAAAAAATACGAAATAAAGAACAGTAATTAACCTGGGATTCTTTTACGCCATCTGGACAACCACCATATAGCTTGTTAGGAGCTAAACGTAAATCATCATCGAGCCAAGATTTATACATGCATCCAAATCCACCAACGCCTACTACCTCTAACATATCAATAATGATCAGTAGAAATCTTAGTATGTAGTATATTCGGTACATAAGTTTACTGTAAAGACTTCACACACTATATAACCATGACAGTTCAATAAAAAGGCACGATGATAGTTGTGAGTGTTTGATGACACTACAACTCAGTAAACTAAAAAATCAATTTGGATGGAAAATCAAAAGCAAAATAATCCATGAAAAGAAGCTTACAGGCTGAGTATCTGTTCTTCATTTGGCGGTGTGGCTGGTGGTTGATGTCGGTGGTTGGTTGTTTAGATATATGGTTTGTCGAGGGACGACAAAGATAGGGTTTCTTGGATTTCATATTCCAGTTTTGTATGACATCGATGGGTTTGCTGTAATGACGGTGTGTAGTGGTGCGACAGATGGTTGAAAGTAGAGACATAAGCCGTTTAGGATTACAAAGATGGAGGAGATGGTGAGGCTGGTGGTGTGTGGTCGTGAAGAGGATCCAACTTTCAATATTCATCTTCTAGAATTTTTGATCAGGTGAAAGTAAGTTTATCCCATTATACCCTTATTCATCTGTGAAGTAAAGTATAACACAGCTTGTCCTTACCTGTCAACATTGATCAAACCAATTAAATACAAAATGTTCAAGCCCACTCCATAGTTTTTCTACAGTTACAGTAAGTTTATCCCATTATAGGCAAAATGACTTAACTTATAATGATAAAATAAAGATGGAACTGTCAAACCTGTAAGTTCCTCGTTTGCACCTTTTGGGGATTCACTACAAAAATAAAAACCAAAAAAAAGTATCATCAAACTCACATGCTCTCCAGCTAAGAAACACTTCAATAGGAAGTGCATGTATCGAGCCACCAAAGCCAAGGAATCCAATATTCGCTCATATACAGGCTGGATCTGATGGCTAAAAGTAGCGTCCATCCTCTACTTCCTCCACATGTAATTTGAGGAAAAAAGAAATTCATTAGAAGATCGACTAAAACAACCTTTTTATTAGGAGAAATGATAAAGGTAAGGAGTTGCTAAATCATTCTTACATGTGCTTGTGTTGTTTCGATTCAATGTCAAACAAATGGAAGGAACCGTTGTAGCAGGGCATCTACGATAAAAAATTTGTACATCATTATAGATCAAGACGAATGTACATCTGCGTCTCACATTGTCTTTATCATTAACACAGAAGTACAACTTGTTCATCTGCAAAAATGAAATCCGTTCAACATGATGATCTTGGATTGTAGAAATGAAAGGAGGCCGAGCCATTTGGGTCTACACAAAATCGACGTTAGGGTTCTAGAAAAGGAGAAACAATCGCTTACAATAGAATCCAAATTAAAAAAGCGTGACCGGGTAATGAACGCTTTACCGAACCAACTTGTTTAGCCCTAATAATCCATCATTAATGTTCTTTAGATTGCAATCGAATTGCAATACCCATCGATTTGTCCGGTTATCAGGAATCAATTTTGAATGATACAAGGAAAAAACAACATAAATGAAAAAATTATGTGAGCTCCATTTGATATTGAGATCTTGAAGACGATGAAACATTCCAAAAGAAAGTGATAAAAGGGGAATGTATTAATAGCAGGAGACTAAGGCGAGAAAGGAACGAAAGTAGAAGTGAAGGCTGAGGCAATGGAGGTGAATGACAGGATTCATGGAAGGCTGTTTCAAATTTCAATTTTGAAACGAAAATCTTACTCCTTGATTTTAGGCATCATTCAATTGAATCAGTTAAGGGAATGACGGATTACATGAGATTAATGGGAAAAAGAAAAATATGAAATGAAGGAGAAAAAGACACGTGTACTAAGTAGCTTTAGAAGATGACACGTGGCAAAAGTTATTTTCATTTATTATATATATATATATATATATATATATATATATATATATATATATATATATATATATATATATATATATATATATATATATATATATATATATATATATATATATATATATATATATATATATATATATATATATATATATATATATATATCAGTAATGTCAACAACACAACAACACTCAGCAGACATTAGCATAGAACATGACAATATCAGCAAACAACAAAGTAGCTCAGCAAACAGCTTAGCAATATCGATACACAACACAACAATATCAGAATACAACATGATAATATCAACAAACAACACAAAAAATCTACAAACAACTTAGGAATGTTACCACACAACACAACAACATCAACAAACAACAAAGTTACACAACAAGTATGGTATCTAATATGAACAACACTCCTAATTTCCACCCAAATCCTCTTTCATTCACAACAAACCTAAACAGCAATGACCACATGACTTCAGGGAGTCATCCACGTGTATTAGGTCAATATAGGTCACAACAGGGGTAAAGTAACAACAAAGGTGCAATCCTTCAATAACAACACACGATCGAAAGATCCACCTATAACACCTATATGTAGCTATCCCGGTCCAACATCCACATGACTTGTCTAGAATGCCCTCTCAACAAAGTCTTTCACACCCCCAGTAAAAGATAACCAACCCATAACTAATACTACCATAGCAATAACAACAAGTAATATCAACAACATTTCAGAAAAAACAACAACAATCCCAACATGTAAATTGAGTAGTATAACAGTAAGTAAATCGAACATAATCCATAACATACATTCACATCAACAACAACATAATATATATCATATACTATAGACTCAACACATAATACATATAATAAATAACAAAGTAAAACAATTTTGTTTTATAGAGATGTGTGGTCAGAAAATCAGTATGTACTCACCTCTAATAACTGTAGTATCAATAAACTGTCCACAACTCGTCAGTCGTCACGTATCCTAATCAACTTCCAAATGACCTAAACACCAATATAACTCTGTTTAGGTACTGTCATACTTATATAAATCTAGTTAGTGTTTACAACATTTTAGGGAATCTTGTTTGGTTAATTACTGCTTTGCCCTTTCTAGCATTATCGTTTGTGTTATAATACATAGATCATATTTCCAACTCACTAAGGTTACCTACACACTCAATATTAACCAATTTTTTAAATGTTTTTAGGCTTCATACTAAGATTATTGGTTTTGTACATAATATCAATGAGACCCTTAAAATTTCCCAAACTGGTCATTGTTCAGTGTTTGGTTCATAACTCAGAAACTACAAGTCTGATTGAGATGATTCTAGTGGTATTGGAAAGAAAAAAAAGTTTATACGATTCTTGTCTCTGGTGGTTCCCCTATTTGTCCCCAATTTCCATCTACATCGCGTACAACATCAGAGATGGTTGCTGTTTTCTCGGTTTGTACAACAACGAGACAAAACCAAGCTAGAAACCAATGTTTTCCATTAGTTCTAGTCCATTTATTGATTCTAAACAATAAATAGGGTATATTATTACTTATAAATTGAATGATAAGTTCCAGAACCCACCGAGCAATTCCAGAACACAAAACATATAGAATTGCTCGATTTAGAGCTTTCTTGACATATAACGCGTTTGGGAGCGTTTAAGCAAGCACGTGGCTATAATATTAGTTTCTTGACATCAACAGGTGGATTTAGAAACAAAACAAGTCCTTACGAGTGTTTTGGACAACAAAGAACAAGTCAATACATAGTAACACATTGTTGTCCGCTTTTTAGGGTTTTCGAGTCCTTTTCCGAGCGTTCCATATTGTTTTTGGGAGTTCTAGACATCTGGACCAGATTAGAAGGGTTAATAAGGTCCAATATAAGTTCTAAAAACAGTAATGATTGTATAGGACTTGTCCAACATGTCCGAAACAGTTCCGAAACATAACAAGAATATAAATCTTGTAATAGGGTTTTTGGGTGGGGTTTTAGGGCTGTTTTCTTAAATTCGGGCCATAAGAACATAACTAGAGATGATTACAAGCGTTACTCGCTTTAAGCGAAAAAAAGAACTTAGACATCCAGTTTCCTTTCTTTTTCTGTTCCCAATCACAACACTACCTCTCATATTTCTCTTGATTTCTATATCTCTTTCTCCTATTTTTTTCCATTGCAAGTTGTTGCAGCCCCAAAAGCAGCGTTGTACACATATATATATTAAGAAGTGATGGGATCGGTTGGAGTAGGATATGGAGTAGGATTACCATATTAGGTTTCAATATGAAAATCATGTTTTTCATGCAAATGAACAAGCTTGTCCACTAATTGCACTTTAGTCCCTAAAACTTCCAACAAGCTAAAATAATGTTACTTTTAGATTTAACAAAATAACCCCTTGACCTTCCATTCTTCCTCATTTGATCCATTAAAAAAATTAACTTTCATTTAATAACATTTAACCCCATTTAAAAAAATAATATCAATTAAACCTCTTTTAATTAAAGTAAGTTTTATTTGTACACTAGAAATATTTATTCATATATTATAAAATTTTAATTATCAAAATTAAGAAATCTATTATTATTATTTTCATTAGCAATATTTAATTGTAGTATTTTAGCTGAACATTTTATCCATCTAATGTCCAAAACGTCTAATCCGTGATCACAAGTATTACATCATAAAAATTCCATTTCAGCCCTATCAAGCTCCCAAAATCGTCCAAAATGAGACACAAAAAGAGCCTTGTCAATTTAGTTTTAAAATTTTTAATTTGGCATATTTAGTCCCTCTGATATACATTTTTGGACCCAAAATTAGTCAAAGAAAGGTCAAACCTAAGTTTCAAAATTTGGCAAGTTTGGTCCCTTATTTTTCAACTTTCCCAAAATGACATCCAGTAACATTTACATATTAGAAACTTCAAATTAAGATTCTGAATATCAATTTCTTTAAACTTAATCCTCAAAACATCAATCATCATATTAAAACCAAGTCATGCCATCGTTTTTAAACTTGACAAAAATAGTCCCTTATCATATAAATCCTAATTTAACCTTTTAATAACTTTGAAACCTTTAAATTAATATGTATTAATATCATTTATTTTATTTGTTTATATTTAATTTAATAAATTTTATTTTTATTTTCATTTTTAGAAATTTAAATTTGGTTAATGTAAATAATTTTAGTCCAAAATTACGATTGTTACATTCTGTTCATAAAATTGTTGAAATTCCTAACACATATTGGTTCATCAACAATATTTTGAACTTGAAAATATCTTCCCCTGAATCATCCAAGAAGCCCAAAGTTGATATATACATTGAATTTTGTTAGTTTTCTTCCTACATATAACTATTAAACAACCACTATTACATTTTAGAACCTTATATATACGGTATACCCATTGCTTATGGCATAATTAGTTAAACATGTTTTTAGTTGATGTGGTAATTCATACCTTTCTCCAACAATGAGTTTCATATTCTTCCACTTAATAGTTGGATCATGGATGACATATTCTACTCCAACCCCATCTTCATCCTCACTCTTATGCTCCATTTTTGTGTTTTCAACTTCCTCATCTATGTTAGTGTATCCAACATATATACACACTTATATGACCGTGTTGTATTTGCATTTTTTGTTAGTGTATCTCACATTGGTGCGAACATGGTCATATAAGTGTATATATATGTTGGAGTCTCCCCTCTCTCCATAAGGGCTCATTTAGAGAGACAATATTGGGCTCTACATATATCTTACATGGTATCAGAGCCGATGGGCCCGCACCCCCATGGCCTACCATCTCATTGTCTATCCTCATCGAGCCTCCGTCTCTGAGGGAGAGTGTTAGTGTATCTCACATTGGTGCGAACGGGGTCATATAAGTTTGTATATATATATTGGAGTCTCACTCTTTCTATAAGGGCTCTTTTGAAGAGACAATTTTGGGCTCCACATATATCTTACAATCAAATCAAAACCATCATGCTCCTCACGTGTCTCTGTCATATCAAGCATGATATTGATGTCTTCATCACATAATGTGTTAAGGAAATCATCCTTGTATCAGTTGTTGGATTTTGATTTGAAATCATCATCCAGTTCAACATATAACATCATATTTGTCATCGTAAAAAACATAATATGGTCTCATTTCTTGGGATGATTTCACCATTATCTATCAAATGAAAGGTAAAAACAAGCTGAACACCATTCAACGGTCAAAAGTTGAAAAATAGAGTTGGATTATATGGGATTTACCTACGAAGTTTACTAACTTTCTCTTCTTTCTTCTTCTTTGAAATCCCTTGCCACTTCCCTTCTTTGCTAGCACGTACCTGTCTTTGCTTTGCACAAGAGATCCCCCTACTTAGCCGGAAAGGCAAGTCCATCGCGGGCACTACCCGACTTATTTCGGTATTGCATATAAGTACAAGTTTAGATGTGGCCATCGCAAAGCGGTGGGAATGCTGGCCATAGCTGCATTTCATGACTATGACGAGACCTTCTCACCAGTAGCCAAGATAAAGTCTATTAGGATTATGCTGGACATAGCTGCATTTCATGACTATGAAATTTGGCAGATGGACGTCAAAACCGCCTTCCTTAATGGAAAGTTGACTGAGGATGTCTATATGAATCAGCCAGAGGGTTTTGTCGATGCAAAGTATCCTAATAAGGTGTGTAAGCTTGAGAGATCAATCTACGGATTGAAGCAAGCTTCTCGCAGCTGGAATCTTTGTTTCCATGAGAAAGTCAAAGAGTTTGGTTTCTCTAGGAGCGAGGATGAGTCCTGCGTATATGTTAAGGCTAGTGGGAGTATAGTCACTTTTCTGGTGCTGTATGTCGATGACATACTGCTCATGGGAAACGATATTCCAACCTTGCAAGATATCAAGGCTTGGCTTGGGAAATGTTTCGCCATGAAGGACCTAGGAGAGGCTGCCTATATTCTCGGGATAAGAATATTGAGAGATAGGAAGAAGAGACTAATTGGACTTAGTCAGGGTACATACTTGGAAAAGGTACTGAAAAGGTTTAGTATGGAAAATTCCAAGAAGGGAGAGCTGCCTATCCAAAGTAATGAAAAATTGAGTAAGACTCAAAGTCCGAGTACAGACGAAGAAATAGCTGAAATGAGTCGGGTACCTTACGCTTCGGCTGTAGGATCGATCATGTACGCTATGACGTGTACTCGCCCTGACGTGGCCTTTGCTTTAAGCATGGTCAGTCGGTACCAGGGTAACCCTGGAAGGGCGCATTGGATAGCTGTGAAAAATATACTCAAGTATCTGCGAAGGACCAAGAACATGGTGTTAGTCCTCGGTGGCAGTGATACCTTGAGAGTTGAAGGATATACGGATGCCAGTTTTTAGACGGATAGAGACAGTGGTCGGTCTCAGTCTGGCTGGGTATTCCTTCTGAACGGAGGAGCAGTAACTTGGAAAAGTTCCAAGCAAGATACAGTGGCTGATTCTACTTGTAAATCAGAGTATATAGCAGCAAGTGAAGCGTCAAAGGAAGCGGCTTGGCTGAAGAACTTCATCGGTGACCTTGGAGTAGTCCCGAGTATTCAGGAGCCCGTGGAACTGTTCTGCGATAACGATGGTGCGGTCGCCTTCACAAAGGAACCGCGAGACCATGGAAAGTCTAGACATATCGACAGAAAGTACCACTACATAAGGCATAAGGTAGAAGAAGGTCACCTCGTGGTAAAGAGGGTATCATCGGAAGATAATCCTGCAGATCCCTTGACAAAGGCTCTGAGTAGGATTAAGCATAATCAGCATGCTAGGAGCATTGAATTAAAAGATGATATAAAGTTTATGTAAATTAGATAGGTTTCGAAACTTGTAACAATGTATTGTATTTGACTCTTGTGATTTAATAATAGAGATTTATTAATGAGTAATGGTTTACTACTTTTGTCAATACATTATCATTGTGTTTCGTTTTGCATGTTTTACTTCCTGAATAATTGGATTATTCAAATATCCACAGTCGATTACACTTTTGGGAGTAAGTGTGAAGTAAGGCTGTCATGAATTGGTAATAGATTGTCTAAGGAGTTAGACATTGCAATTGGATTGCTGCACCATTCGTGAGTACTTGGAAATGGAGATTTGAGTATTGGATAAACCCGTGCTCAATGGATTGCTTCATGGATTTCATCACGAGCAATGTTGAGACGATAATATCTTTTGATCTTTAAGCTAAGACATATGAGTTATGATTTACTAGACGGTTGTTCATTGATAATACGAAAACGCATCGGTAACTCGGTGTTATAAAACGTATTGTTGTGAGTGATTTGTCTGATAAAAGACATAAGTATATGAGTCGAAGCTTATTCGTCCATTGACCCTAACGGGGAACAGATATCAGTAGGCCTCTCGATGAATTTAAAGTTGACTAAAATGGTTGGCCAACCGGGACTAAATTGGTAGTCTAAGAGTCATATGCAAATCGGAAATCGAGGAACAGTGAATCAGACCAGATTGATTTTTATCCATGTCTTGAGTCTGAAAAATATCTTGTTGGACGGAGGATCATCTGATCACTTATCTATGGACAGAACTGATTAGATCAGAGTTTGACAGCGGTTTCTAGGAAGCTAAAAGTGTTGGTTAATTAGAGGTTAAATTGGTAATTATAGTCATAGACTTATCCAAGTGGGAGACTGTTGGATTAGGTGTCTAAGCCATGACTAATAATTAGTATTTACCTAATTAATAGTAGCATAGTCCATTTGGGTTGCCATCATAGCTAGAGGTTTGTTGGAAAGTTAAAGAGAGAGAAAAAGGTTGATTTATTATATGACTAATAAATCAAGATATTGTTTGTTAATATATTATGAAGATGATATATTAATTAGAAATAATATTATTAGATTAATAATTAATCAGAAATTAATTGGATTAATTTCTGTGGCATTAATTAGATTAATCAGGAGGTCAGGGATTAAAGTCGTAAAAATTCAATAGTTGAATTGCGGCGCGCGGCGCGCCAATGTAAAGGCCGCGACGCGCGTACATATTCGTACGAATTCAATAGTTGAATTGCGACGCGCGGCGCGCAAACGACTTGGCCGCGACGCGCGTACAGATAATCCGGAAAATGGGCTGCGGCTAGGGTTTCTAGCTTTACCCTTTGGTTCCCTATAAATAGGGAACCCTAGACCTCATTATCAGTTGCTCATTCTATTATTTCTCTCTGGAATTTCGATCCATAATCCTCTCGGCTTGGGTGTGGTCTCATTTGAGGCAGGATATTTTTGCTGCTCAGCTTCCAGGAAATTCTAAAAGGTTGGTTTTTCTAATTTTATTCTTTTAGTTAATTTTCTTATGGCCTTTAGGTTTTGTTATATGTTCAATTAGAAGAAAACATAGATCCTCATAGGTTGCTTGTGAACTTAGGTTATTTAGTTCATGGTTTGCAGAAAACCTTTCAGTGGTATCAGAGCATGTCTTGTTTTCTTGTTGAATTGATATAACTGTTTTAGGGTTTGAAGCTTATAAACCCAAAATTTTTATGTGGATCGATTTCTAGGATTAGGGTTTTGGAAACCTTAATCCCCCTTTGTTAATTTCGAAATCTGGCATTAGGGTTTTAGGAGGTTTTCTATTTTTGGTAACTTTATTTGTTAATTAAATGGATAACCTTAAACCTTTTTTCCTTGAAATCGAAAATTAGGGGTTTAAGGATAGGTTTTAATTAATCTGATTAATTTGGATAAACCTATCTTCATTTGAATTAATTTAATTAATTGTTAATTAAAAGATAACTCAAAAGGGATTTAATTAATTTTTAAATTGTCGAAAATTAATAGAAAAATCCAGAAAAATATTTTTAAAATATTTAGATTTAATTAATTTAATTAATTGGTAATTAAAATTGATTAAATCGAATTTAAGGTTTAATTTAATTCAAAATTTAATTGTTAAATTTGGTAAAATTAAAAGATAAACCTTGAATATTTTAAAGGGTTTTAAAATACATCTTATATATGTTATTAATACTATATGTATAAGATAAAATTGGTCAGTCAATACAATAGTAGGCCTCATTCACGAAGCTGGTCTATAAAGTGGGTATAATGAGGCTCCCTATAAAATGGCAGTCTAATGGGTGAACACTCTCGCCCACCGCTCGCCTGATCAGTGGAGGGTCGTTAGCCGAACAGTTTTGATAGGACCACTTAATCATTAAAAGTATAATGATCAAAGTACTAGAACTTTTACACAAAATCCCAATCTAGTTACTTTAGGAAAAATGTGAATTTGATGCTACCCCATGAAATTGCACATTGCACTTTATGAAACGTTGGTGGAGCGTGTGTGGTTCACCGGCACACCAATGGGGGTTCATAAAGAGTGGCAATGGGTGTCTCGGGTGTTATCATTGTTGATGGAGCGTGTGTGGTTAACCGGCACATCAATTTGAGATGATAATGGATCCCGAGAGTACCAAGCTAATTTGCATGGTTATTCACACCCGGTTTGTGATCCTCGGCATCCCAGTCACAAACGGTGGGGCATATCCGAGATTAAACATGCTATTGAACAGATCAATAAATCTCAAAAGAAACTAGGAATTCCATTTATAATAAGATTATTTTTCCGCGGTGGAATTGGCTGAATCGTCATTCGCCTACCTTTATAAAATTTGCTTATAGATTACGGCATCCCTCTTCTATGTTGCAAATTATTATAGTTGGATCCTAGCCTTATTTTATATTGGGTTATTATAAGGACCGACAAGTATCTAATTAAACTTACCTTCTTTTATAGATGTCTTCTGCTGATCAATCCGCTCCCCACTCAAACTCCAGTGTTCCCTCAATCCTCTCATTATGTTCCAAGGTTCAACTGAACGGGACAAACTACAATGACTGGATTAGAAATATCAAGATGGCTCTGAGGTACGAGAACAAAGAGTATGTTCTCGAGACCGAGCTTGTCGATATTGACCCTGAAATTGCTACTCCCAAGGAGATTGCCTCGTACCAAAAACATTCTTATGATGCGACCAAAGTGGCCTGCATCATGATCGCCACAATGAACCCCGAATTGCAGAGGATATACGAAGACTACTGGCCCTTTGAGATGCACAAGGAGCTTGCGGAAAAGTTCCGCAAGCAAGAGCGCATCGAGAGGTGCGAGGTGGTCAAGGACTTCACGAACAGCAAACCTAAAGATGGAGAGTCCATCTGCACTCATGTGCAAAGAATGAAAGGTTACGTGGAGCGGCTTAGAAAGCTTGCGATGCCTGTACCAGAGCAGTTGGCCGTTGACATAGTGCTTAACTCCTTACCGAGTTCTTATGACCAGTTCAGGCTGGCTTATCATTTGAACAACAATCAGGCTAATATGACTGAGTTGCATCGTATGCTTCGAATAGCTGAGGACGGGATGAAGGGTAAAAGTGTACCCTCGGTTAATCAATCCGTCCTAGCCATTGGAAGTGGCAAAGGAAAGAAAAGGAAGGGCCCTCCTAAGCAAAATTGGAGGGAAAAGGTTCAGGTCGGGTCATCCAGCAATGGCTCGAGAACCAAGACTTCCTACATTCCTTGTGTGGCCAACCCCGATGAAGCCAACTGTTTCTACTGCAAAGAGAAGGGCCATTGGAAGAGAAGCTGCCCCAAATACTTGCAGGATATCAAGGATGGGAAAGTAAAGTCATCGACAGCAGGTATATACACTATCTCTAAAAACTCACCATCTTCTAATTCTTGGGTCCTTGATACAGGATGTGGTTTTCACATTTGTTCTGATCTGCAGGGCCTAAAGGAAAGCAGGGAGGTGGAGCACGGTAGACTGAACTTGATCATGGGCAATAGGATATCGTCCCCTGTTACCAAGATCGGCGTTTACAGTTTAGTGCTTAGTAGTGATGTTAGTATAGAGTTAATTAATTGTTGCTATTCGCCAGAAATGGCAAGAAACATTATTTCATTTCACGCATTGTTTAGACAAGGATTTCAATTTTCTTTTGATAATAAAATTGGTTCGATTTCTGTTTTCAAAAATGGTATTTTGATTTTTACTGCTTATCCTTGTGATGGTGTGTATGAAACTGTTGAATGTGTTGACAATTTAGGACATAGTGTAAATTATATTGATTCTACTAGTGGTGTAGAAAAGGCATGTCTGTGGCATAGTCGGCTCGGGCACATCAGCAAGAAACGCATCGCCCAACTCCAAAAGGATGGAGTGTTGGAATCATTCGACCTCAATCGGATGATGTATGCGAATCTTGTCTGTTGGGCAAGATGACTAAATCACATTTCAAAGGATCTTTTGAAAGAGGTGAGGGTCTGCTGGACATCATTCACACGGATGTGTATGGTCCATTCAGATCAACCACAAAGGATGGCACGCGGTTCTACGTGACCTTTACCGACGATTTTAGTAGATACGGTTATATCTACTTGATCAAGCACAAGTCGGACACCTTTGAAAAGTTCAAAGAATTTAAGAATGAAGTAGAGAATCAATTATGCAGGAAGATAAATATGCTCAGGTCCGACAGAGGCGGAGAGTATCTAAGTATCGAGTTCCTAGACTATCTAAAGGAATGCGGAATAGTTTCGCAGTTGACACCTCCCAAGACACCACAGTTGAATGGTGTTGCAGAGAGGCGCAACCGAACCCTGTTGGACATGGTTCGTTCCATGATTAGTCGAGCTTCACTTCCCATTCACTTCTGTGGGTATGCCTTAGAGACTGCCGCCCATATCCTCAATCTTGTCCCAACTAAGAAGGTTGCTAAAACACCTCATGAGATGTGGACGGGGAAAGTCCCCTCGTTAGCACACATCAAGGTCTGGGGTTGTGAGGCTTTCGTTAGACGAGAGACTCAAGACAAACTCGCAGAAAGAAGCGAAAGGTGTTTCTTCCTTGGTTATCCTAAACAGTCCTTTGGATATCTATTCTACAGACCAAGCGAGGACGTGGTCTTTGTAGCTAGACGAGCGGTCTTTCGAGAGAGAGAGCTTATATTCAAAGATGACAGTGGGAGTACCATTGATCTGGAAGAAATTCAAGAGTCATCAGATGACGCAACCTTAGGAGAAACTAGCAACCAACATGAGGAAGAAGTTCATGTTGGTCCGACAGATGTATCCTTACCTCTTAGGCGTTCCGGTAGGGTTAGCATGCCACCCGAGTTTTATGGTTTCCATATAACTTCGGATGGGGACACGTTTGTCAGTGATAGGGCACTGATAAATTTGGATAAACCAGCTAACTACCAGGAAGCAGTGGCGGGCCCTGAGTCTGCCAAGTGGAAAGAGGCCATGGATAGCGAGATCAAGTCCATGTATGCCAATCAAGTTGGGAACTTGGTTGACAACATACCGGGTCGAAAGACAGTCGGGTGCAAATGGATCTTCAAGAAGAAGACCGACATGGACGGAAAAGTACACACTTTCAAGGAAAGACTGGTTGCGAAGGGCTTTACTCAAACCCCAGGGGTTGACTATGACAAGACCTTCTCACCAGTAGCCAAGATAAAGTCTATTAGGATTATGCTGGCCATAGCTGCATTTCATGACTATGAAATTTGGCAGATGGACGTCAAAACCGCCTTCCTTAATGGAAAGTTGACTGAGGATGTCTACATGAATCAGCCAGAGGGTTTTGTCGATGCAAAGTATCCTAATAAGGTGTGTAAGCTTGAGAGATAATTCTACGGATTGAAGCAAGCTTCTCGCAGCTGGAATCTTTGTTTCCATGAGAAAGTCAAAGAGTTTGGTTTCTCTAGGAGCGAGGATGAGTCCTGCGTATATGTCAAGGCTAGTGGGAGTATAGTCACTTTTCTGGTGCTGTATGTCGATGACATACTGCTCATGGGAAACGATATTCCAACTTTGCAAGATATCAAGGCTTGGCTTGGGAAATGTTTCGCCATGAAGGACCTAGGAGAGGCTGCCTATATTCTCGGGATAAGAATATTGAGAGATAGGAAGAAGAGACTAATTGGACTTAGTCAGGGTACATACTTGGAAAAGGTACTGAAAAGGTTTAGTATGGAAAATTCCAAGAAGGGAGAGCTGCCTATCCAAAGTAATGCAAAATTGAGTAAGACTCAAAGTCCGAGTACAGACGAAGAAATAGCTGAAATGAGTCGGGTACCTTACGCTTCGGCTGTAGGATCGATCATGTACGCTATGACGTGTACTCGCCCTGACGTGGCCTTTGCTTTAAGCATGGTCAGTCGGTACCAGGGTAACCCTGGAAGGGCGCATTGGATAGCTGTGAAAAATATACTCAAGTATCTGCGAAGGACCAAGAACATGGTGTTAGTCCTCGGTGGCAGTGATACCTTGAGAGTTGAAGGATATACGGATGCCAGTTTTCAGACGGATAGAGACAGTGGTCGGTCTCAGTCTGGCTGGGTATTCCTTCTGAACGGAGGAGCAGTAACTTGGAAAAGTTCCAAGCAAGATACGGTGGCTGATTCTACTTGTGAATCAGAGTATATAGCAGCAAGTGAAGCGTCAAAGGAAGCGGCTTGGCTGAAGAACTTCATCGGTGACCTTGGAGTAGTCCCGAGTATTCAGGAGCCCGTGGAACTGTTCTGCGATAACGAAGGTGCGGTCGCCTTGACAAAGGAACCGCGAGACCATGGAAAGTCTAGACATATCGACAGAAAGTACCACTACATAAGGCATAAGGTAGAAGAAGGTCACCTCGTGGTAAAGAGGGTATCATCGGAAGATAATCCTGCAGATCCCTTGACAAAGGCTCTGAGTAGGATTAAGCATAATCAGCATGCTAGGAGCATTGGATTAAGAGATGATATAAAGTTTATGTAAATTAGATAGGTTTCGAAACTTGTAACAATGTATTGTATTTGACTCTTGTGATTTAATAATAGAGATATATTAATGAGTAATGGTTTACTACTTTTGTCAATACTTTATCATTGTGTTTCATTTTGCATGTTTTACTTTCTGAATAATTGGATTATTCAAATATCCACAGTCGATTACACTTTTGGGAGTAAGTGTGAAGTAAGGCTGTCATGAATTGGTAATAGATTGTCTAAGGAGTTAGACATTGCAATTGGATTGCTGCACCATTCGTGAGTACTTGGAAATGGAGATTTGAGTATTGGATAAACCCGTGCTCAATGGATTGCTTCATGGATTTCATCACGAGCAATGTTGAGACGATAATATCTTTTGATCTTTAAGCTAAGACATATGAGTTATGATTTACTAGACGGTTGTTCATTGATAATACGAAAACGTATCGGTAACTCGGTGTTATAAAACGTATTGTTGTGAGTGATTTGTCTGATAAAAGACATAAGTATATGAATCGAAGCTTATTCGTCCCTTGACCCTAACGGGGAACAGATATCTGTAGGCCTCTCGATGAATTTGAAGTTGACTAAAATGGTTGGCCAACCGGGACTAAATTGGTAGTCTAAGAGTCATATGCAAATCGGAAATCGAGGAACAGTGAATCAGACCAGATTGATTTTTATCCATGTCTTGAGTCTGAAAAATATCTTGTTGGACGGAGGATCATCTGATCACTTATCTATGGACAGAACTGATTAGATCAGAGTTTGGCAGCGGTTTCTAGGAAGCTAAAAGTGCTGGTTAATTAGAGGTTAAATTGGTAATTATAGTCATAGACTTATCCAAGTGGGAGACTGTTGGATTAGGTGTCTAAGCCATGACTAATAATTAGTATTTACCTAATTAATAGTAGCACAGTCCATTTGGGTTGCCCTCATAGCTAGAGGTTTGTTGAAAAGTTAAAGAGAGAGAAAAAGGTTGATTTATTATATGACTAATAAATCAAGATATTGTTTGTTAATATATTATGAAGATGATATATTAATTAGAAATAATATTATTAGATTAATAATTAATCAGAAATTAATTGGATTAATTTCTGTGGCATTAATTAGATTAATCAGGAGGTCAGGGATTAAAGTCGTACAAATTCAATAGTTGAATTGCGGCGCGCGGCGCGCCAATGTAAAGGCCGCGACGCGCGTACATATTCGTACGAATTCAATAGTTGAATTGCGGCGCGCGGCGCGCAAACGACTTGGCCGCGGCGCGCGTACAGATAATCCGGAAAATGGGCTGCGGCTAGGGTTTCTAGCTTTACCCTTTGGTTCCTTATAAATAGGGAACCCTAGACCTCATTATCAGTTGCTCATTCTATTATTTCTCTCTGGAATTTCGATCCATAATCTTCTCGGCTTGGGTGTGATCTCATTTGAGGCAGGATATTTTTGCTGCTCAGCTTCCAGGAAATTCTAAAAGGTTGGTTTTTCTAATTTTATTCTTTTAGTTAATTTTCTTATGGCCTTTAGGTTTTGTTATATTTTCAATTAGAAGAAAACATAGATCCTCATAGGTTGCTTGTGAACTTAGGTTATTTAGTTCATGGTTTGCAGAAAACCTTTCATATATATATATATATATATATATATATATATATATATATATATATATATATATATATATATATATATATATATATATATATATATATATATATATATATATATATATATATATATATATATATATATATATATATATACGTATTTAGTATATGTATTATCTTTAGCAAAATGAAAACAAAAGTCATTGTAGTTCAGATGGAAAACGCGTTGGCTATGGAAGCAAAGGGTACGAGGTTTGAATCCCGTTTTCACGTTTTTTTTGCGTTTTTTTGGGTATGTAAACGGATCGCAATTCGCATCTTTCCAATGCCTAAAAAACCCAAACGTCGTGAATTAAACCCACTTACCCACACTGGACAGTCATCTACGCCATTGTCGATTCTTTTTCATCATCGTACATCATCATCGTTAATATCGTTCATCTTCAATTTCTGTTTCTCGACAATCATCATCGCCGTTCGCTGAATCGCTGTGAGTCCATCATCATCTCCGTTCGCTCCATCATCATCATCACAGCAGCCAGGATGTTTGACCTAATTCGATTTGCTTCTGATAGCATAGATATTCCTTGTATTAATGTATAGGATAGAGATTCCTTATATTAATGTATATGTAAATAATTTACCATTTCATCGATAATGTTTTTTCAGTAACTTTGATTGATTCTTTTATACGAATACTTTGAAACTTTTTCGCCTTATATATGCATGACGTTGAGTTCCATCAATGAAGTATGCCACAAAATATTAAACTAAATATAATAATTGCGAAAAATATTACAAGATAATCGCCTTGTTTTAGATGAATTAATTAAATATTCTTGCTTCTGATTTGCATTACAGTCTCTGTTATTGAAGATTGAAGTATAATCGGTTGATTAGAGATGCTAAAATCTTCAGAAGAGCATTACAGTCACATTAAGATTGCTGAAATCTAATTCCTCCTCTTGAAGGTAGTTTTCTTTCTCTTTTATTAACCTGCTACTAGTTTTAATTTATTATTAATCTGCTGACTGCTATTAGGTATAGTTAATAAGTGAGTTTAAATATGTTTCCTATAAAGCCTTTGTCTGATAGTCAAAAAAGAAAAAGAAAACAAATAATTGAACAATCTATAGAACGACAAAAAGGATCAATGAATAAGTTTATTATTAATCTGCTGACTGCTATTAGGTATAGTTAATAAGTGAGTTTAAATATGTAGCTGTTAGGTTGTTTGGCACATGGGGGTTTGTCTCATGGCCTTTTTTTTTCATAGGTGGGGAGTCCACAGCCTGCTATTGTACTACTTTTTTAATTAATAAAAATTTTCGGAGGTACCGCCCTCCTTTACTTAAAAAAAATATCGTATGGGGCCTCAATTTTTTATTTCGTCTCAGGCCTCAAATCGGCTTGGAACGTCCCTGAGAGTAAGCACCTAAAATAATGCCTTTTAATCGATCTTTTTATGTCATTGAATTTGTTTGACATTGTTTAACATCTGTAAAACCCTCACTCGATGAGGAACACTCATAAAAAAGAATATTACCTCCATATCCACATCATTAATGTAAGGCCACATAAGATCGATGGCGGGATGGAAATGGGGCGACCGAAATTCTTTTTTCAAAATTAAATATTATTTTATCATTTTTGTTAAAAAAGTTGGATGATTTACTCATAAATGAGACCAAAATATAGATAGAGGCTTTACTAAGATTCTCCAATAAAAATAGACTATACATAAACAAGATTTTAAAGACTATACATAAACAAGATGTTAAGACAAGATGATTTATATTGAAATCCATCGTCCATTATTTGCTGTGTCCACATGTCATGTCGGATTTTTTATACATGGACGACTAAATTTTGTTTAAGTTTATATCAAATAAACCGTACTCATTTATTACATGTTCAGATGCTTATTTGATATATTTTATCCACATATAATCATGATTTATTTTTTAATATTTTATTAAAATGTGTTATTATAAACTTTTGAACCCAAATTCCATTTCATTTCCCCAAACTCAATGTACCCTCTATTTAGATTTGGGTTAAACAGCGGTTCGGTTAGCGGTTCATCTGCAAATAGCGGTTCAATATCACTGTGTAATAGCGGTTAGCGGTGCCGGTGCATAGCGGCGAAATAGCGAGTCACGGGTCCGACGGGAGATAGCGGATCGAAATCATGGCGCAATATCGGTGAAATAACGACTCCATAGCGGTTAAGCGGTCGGATGAGAATTAGCGGTGCCATAGCAATAGCGGTTAGGGGTCCGACGAGAAATAGCGGTTCGAAATCATTGTGCGATCTCGCTGAAATTAATGACGGCGCCACAGCCGTTAGCGGTCCGACGAGAAGTAGCGGTGCGATAGCAGCGAAATAGCGGGTTAGCAGTCCGACGGGAGACAGCGGTTTTGAAAACGTGGTGCTAAAATTGCATCAAATGTTGGAGAACAAGCAAGATTAATGGCTGATTAAGTAATTTCATCAAGTAGAACCAAAAGTCACGAAGCTAAACCATTGAAGACCGATCATTCTACTTCATTTATCTCTGTTGCAAGAGAAGCTACGCGTAGGAGAATTGGAGCCGATTCAAAACATGCTGAGAATCTTGATGCAATTGTGAAAAGAATCGTAAGTACATTGCAGTTATGAGTTTACATATAGTAAAAAGTTGATAGTACGTTGCCATTACCGTGAAAGAAATACAAGTACAACGCCTATATTGGTAAAAAGAGTAAAGCAGGTTGCAATTTCTTGCAATTTGCCCTTCTTTTTAATAGCTCAATGATTCCCTGTGTGATGTATTTGCATTTTTGTCAATCCATCTGTCTTTTTTTAGGTGTATAAAGATGATAACAAAAACAATGGGTGCCTGGTTAGCAGCAAATGTACCGACTTTGAAAGATGGAACAATGCAAACAATTATAATTTGGTCAAATAAGTTTGGATAAGAGATTAATAAATAAGATTTCATGATTAAAACTACAATAACCGGACCACTTTTATCCATGAAATGTCAGTGAATGGTACTTCATTATAAAAGGCTTGATATAAGTGACAGAAGAATAAGTTGTTAAATGTTTGATAGTGTTATTAAGGGATTTCATAATGTTGACTCTATTGTCAAAAGAAAAAGTTATCAAAATTTTATGACAATGATGAAAAAAGATGTTAATATTTCTGTCAAATCATTTATCAAAAGGAATGTAGACAGTTGGTTATTAGTAATTAAAGAAGTGAAAAGTTATTTACCGGATACAAAGCGTATTATCTTACTTAATCTTTCTACATATGGTATTATTTTCTTGTAATCATACTAAATTCTTTTTGTTTGACAAATAATATATTTTACTATTATCTTAATGTCTCATACTGTGTGAGAAAGGGTCTTGTCTTATTAAATTTTGTTGTTTGACAAAAGATATTATCGTACTATTTACTATGTCCTATTTGTCTAGAATATTATCTTATTGTAAGGGTATTGGTAAAAAAATCCCTTCATCATTAACTTATAATGTCCCATCAATTTGGGTTTATATATATATATATATATATATATATATATATATATATATATATATATATATATATATATATTAATTATGATATTTTTTAATTATTTTCTTTTTTTTGTAATTTTATAACTATTATTAATTGTTTTTATTTAATATAAATACTTATTTTAGTATTTATAATTTAAATTTTATTCTAACTTTTTGACGTTTAGTTCGAATACGTTTTCTAATGTGTTTTTTTAACGTTTTGTTCGTTGGTATCATTTAGCGTTGTAATTTAGTAATTTTTGTTCTAATTTTTGACGTTTTGTTTGAACACATTGTAATTTAGTATTTCTAATTTAGGTTTCTTTTATGTTTTATATATATATATATATATATATATATATATATATATATATATATATATATATATATATATATATATATATATATATATATATATATATATATATATATATATATATATATATATAAAATTTGAAGTACACTTTGTTTTACAAGCTTTTCCAGTTAATCGGTTTAGGCTTATTAGATTTGGTTAATCGGTTTCGGTCAAAATTTATTTGCGTGTTTTTTGAGAATTGTGGTTGTCAAGTGCACACTTGTTATGGGTTAGTATGCGCACTTGTTATTATTGTGAAGACGAACTCCATGAGAGACAAAAAGCAGTCCAAACATGGTAAGTGTGCTCTTTATAATAGGGTAAATGAGTTTTTTGCACCGTCAAAAACTCCAGTTTGTGAACCCGCTGTTCACAAGTCCACTCACTGACGTCCCTCTTTGAAGGATAAACGGTTCAATAAAACTACCGTTGATCCACCTCCCCAACAACCCCTTAGGAGAAGTTGTTCAAACGTGTCTACTTCAATTGATTCAAGGGGTTTGGGTTATAAAGAACCAGCAATGCATAGTTCCTACGTCGAGAATAAATCAAATTGTTCAATGCCCTTCATCAATGAATTGTTAAAGTTATTTCATGCTTACGTTAGTCAAATACAAGATGTGAAACATGATGGAAATTGTGGAAATTGTGGTTTCCACCGATATAAAATGTCAAAAATTAGAAAATTAGAAAATTAATGCATCAAAAATTATAAAAATTAGAAAATATATTCAAACAAAACGTCAAAAATTAGAAACGAACAAAACATATAAACGATATGAACGAACAAATCATATAAAAATGTTTTTAAACAAAACGTCAAAAATTAGAAAATGCAAACTCATAAGTCTAATCAACATTATTTAATAACTTTCCACCGATATAAACGAACAAAATATATAACAATGTATTCAAACAAAACATCAAAAATTAGAACAAAAAAATACTAAATTACAACGTTAAATGATACCAACGGACAAAATGTTAAAGAAAACACATTAGAAAACGTATTCGAACTAAACGTCAAAAAGTTAGAATAAAATTTTAATTATAAATACCAAAATAAGTATTGATATTATATATATATATATATATATATATATATATATATATATATATATATATATATATATATATATATATATATATATATATATATATATATATATATATATATATATATATATATATATATATATATATATATATATATATATATATATAAGGAAACCCAAATTGATGGGACATTATAAGTTTAATGATGGGAGCGTTTTTTTAAGATGACCCTATTGTAATCTTAATGAATTCTCTTTATCTGACATAGAGTTTTGACTTATTGTAATTTTATTGTATTTTCCTTGTTCGACAGTAGGTGTAGTTTTACTGTAATTCGTTACAGAGTGTCTTGTCTTAATATAATCTTATTGTAATTTCTTTATCTAATAGAGGTTATTATTATACTGTATTCCCTCTGTTTGACAGAGGGTATTGTCATACTCTTATCTGATTGTAGTCTTTTTTATTTGACAAAGGGTATTATGTTATTGTAATTTCTTTGTCAGAGAGAGGATATCATCTGTATGAAAAGAACTTTTTCTAACTTTTTGGTCAATGTTTTTTTCTAGAAAATGACTAATTTTTATAATTTTCTAACTGAGGTTTTCTTTTGAAGGTAACTACTTTTTTGTAATTTTCAAACCGAGGATATCCTTTATCAACAAATATTTTTCTAAAATTAATTGTTTTTTTAAGATTAATATAATAAAAAGAAAGATTACAATAAGATTAGAGTAACATAATACTTAATGTCAGACAGACAGAGAAAATAAAGTATACTATAGTAAGATAATACATTTTGGCAAAATTAGTTGGAAGCTGGAAGCTGGAAGCTTGTAGCTGGTAGCTGGTAGCTGGTAGCTGGTAGCTGGTAGCGGGTAGGTGGTAGCGGGAAGCGGGTAGCTGGCAGCGGGAAGCTGTGACTTTTAGTTTTTATATGACTGTTCGGCAAAAGTAGCTGGAAGCTTTTAAAATATGTAAAATTACATAAAAGGACCTCTATGTAATTATTGGTTATAGTTTTAAGGGTATTGTAGTAATTAATGGAATAATTGACAGAGCTTTTTGTTAAACGCTACTTCAACTAGCTTTTAAAATAGTAGCGTTTAGTTTAAAATAAAAGCTTCAAGCTCGTGTCGCCGAACGAAGCTTTTGGTTTTTATTAGAGCTATTTCCTAAACGCTAGAAGCTAGAAGCTCTCAAACGCTCTCAAAAGCTCCGTGCCAAACACGCCCAATGTATAAATGGGTGTCAGTTTCTTGTTATTTTCTATAATCAATTTTCAGTTTTTTCAATTTTCCGTTTAAAAAGTTATGGCTTTCAGTATGAGCTCAAAATATTAAGACTTTTCTAAATATTTCTCCTTTTAAATTATGATTTCTCATTCTTCATATACCAATTGTCAAGCCAATATTCATTATCATTGTGATTCAGTTTCCCAAATCAATTTCTTCGGTTATTTTATAATGATGTAAAACTCCTCTTATGTATATTTTTTTAGAAATAGCATTTAAATCTTTGAAAATCATAAACTTTATTGAAATTTTAGACCACACAAAAACATCTTGAAATATATGAGAGAATATCCATTAGAACAAAGACATAAAATGTATTTACTACTTCTAATCCATGGTCATCCTCAAAGCTCCCTTAATCATCTTTTCTTCATATCCCCCTCTTCACCTAGCACTAGGGGTGTAAATGAGCCAAGCCGAGTTCGAGCTCGGATAGGCTCGGGCTCGGCTCGTTTAAATTCAGAAAGCTCGAGCTCGGCTCGTTTTAAATTTACGAGGCTCAAGCTCGAGCTCGGCTCGTTTAAGATTTACATGGCTCAAGCTCGACTCGTTTAGGCTCATTTAATATTTATTAATAAATTAATTAATATTTTATTGATAAATTAATATATAAAATAAAAAATAAAAAATTATTATATAAAAATATACACGCTCGTTTAGGCTCGTGAGCCTAAATCGAGCTCGATAGTGAGGCTCGGGCTTGAGCTTGTTTAATAAACGAGCCTAAAAACAAGGCTCGGGCTCGTTTAACTCGAGCTTGAGTCGAGCTTTCAACGAGTCGATCTCGAGTAGCTCATAATTAGCTCGACTCATTTACACCCCTACCTAACACACGTCGTTAGGTGGGAAATGCCTAGTTTTTTTTTCTTTTAAACATCATTAATCGTTCTGAAATACATCAATAATCTTTCTAAAATACATGGGTTAGACTCCATAAAGGTTTATATAAGAAGAAATTGAACTTCATAAGTTAAGGAAACAAACTCCCTGTTTTTCTCTTTGAAACATCAATACTTTTTCTAAAATACAAGCTTAGGAATGACACATCACGTAGAAATTCATACATAGGAATAGAAAAACATTTATTGTTACAGTATACACAAATAATGCAAGCAATGTATGATATGAACACAGAAAAGAACTTAATCTTGAGTCACCTCATAATAGTTACCATTTCCATTAGTGGTTAGTTGGAACATGCTTGTTATTGGCACAAAATACAAATTTTAAATAAAGGTTCTGAAACGTCTAGAAAACTAGGCAACACATGAACCACAACCATATATGCCACAAATCCTTTTCCTCAAAATGATGTTTGCACAATACACATGAAGATGAAGTGTTGATATAGTAGATATCACAGGACAAATTGCCAATAACATAAACTTACACAAACAAATCAATGAAAAACATAAACCAAAGAAAAAAAGTCCAATTTCTTAGTGCAGGCTTGAGTTCCGTCGTGTATGGTATGAACATTTTTATGAACTTATAGGAACATTTTCATAAAAAAATCCATAAAAAATAAGCAATGTGAAATTGCCCAATTTTATAGTGCAAGATTGCACTACGAAATAGTTTTATTGTAAAAACATATTTTTTAACATGTTTTTTTATAGAACGACTAACTCATACACTCACTACTCTAATCTTATATCTATATGTTTAGTCTTAATCAGGACTTGAATACTCAACTTTTTATTGAAGTTTTGGTTTTTCAACATGTTTAGTACACTAGAAAGCATAAATGTTCTTATAGCCTTACTTGTTGTGAAGTTTGAAGCCACAACAAAGGGGTTTGTTATGGTTGAAAGAATTTTCGAAATAAATTGTGGTATTTTGGTTTGAAAATGATGAAACTTTTGAGGAAAAAAAAACATGTGTAAAATTTAAGGAGGAACCACTTTTGAAAGTTTTGGGATTTCATTATGAGGTCTAAAATGTGTAAAATTTAAGGAGGAACCACTTTTGAAAGTTTTGGGATTTCATTATGAGGTCTAAAATGTATGGTTATTATGAGAAAATTTTCTAATACGAGCTTTTTATAAAGTTTATCCAATTATAAATACTAACAATTTGCAACCCTTAAACAATGATTTTATTAAATTTATAATGATTTTACAGTCTTTTTAAGAAATTGTGTCGTATTTTTAACAAAATAAAAGAATTACCATCCAGGTAACCCGCCTCAAATCCTGACCCAAGTCCATATCTTTTTTTACAATTATGACAAAACTTATTATTATTTTTTATACAAATTTGACACAAACTTTTTTTATAAAATTTCCAACTTTTTTACAACTTTATTTTTATATGTTCCTTAAAACTTAGTTTTTATATGTTTTTTTAAAAATTATTTACTTTTGAAGAAACGCTTCTTTTTCAGGTTCGTATACATCTTTTTTCTTTTACATATTGGTTTTTTGCAAAAGAAAATATAATATTTATCATGAATTATTTTGTATTTTTGTTTTTATGTATTTTTTCCTGTTTTTATCAATTACTTTTTATATATTGTTTTTTTATCGATATAGAGCTGTATAAACATGTAAAATCATTTTTTACATAGTTGTTTATGTATAAAAGGTAATTATGTCTCGTCAGTTATATAAATTTTCCGTGTAACTAAATAACATAGTTTTAAACATTTTTGTGAATTTCTGGTAAAGAGATGTAAAACATTTTGATAAATTTGTTTAACATTATACCCTAAAATAAAGATATAATAAAAACTAAAAAGAGCGACCCTCAACCCTCTACATCGGACACACCACAGTCACACTCCTTCGACGACGGTTTCAGATTCTGTATGTGCGGAAAATGGTGAAGAGGTTCACTCTGATCCAAACAGTAGCAACCGCCGGACTCTTCTCCGCCGTCTCCTTCTGGTAATTTGCAAACCAATTCGTCTCAGTTCATCTTTCAATATATTTTATCATAAAAATCCCCTCCTTCTTAGGTACGGCTTCATGTTCGGCAGAGAATCTTCTCGGAAGGAATTAGGAGACCTAATTGCCGATCTCCGCCGAGGAAATCCTGATCCTTCGTCATCTAATCCTTCGCACTCTTGATTCGGTAAAGTATTCGTTTTCATTCCTCTTACACACCACCAAATCCTGTAAACTTATTTACATATTGTGTATATCGCATCACGTCATCAGAAAACCAGGATTTCCAATTTATATAGAGAAGTATACGAATTCGCAATTGATTTGATTGCTGAAGTCAATTTGGTAACTTGCTAAAACTGTATGATGGTGGAGAAAGAGCTATCCTTCATCTTGATTCTTCAGTGTTACATATGGTTACTTATCTACTCTATAATGAAATGAATTCTAGATTAGAATATTTTTCTAGTCCTGAAGCCCTATAATACTAAAAATAATTTCACATTAACTTGTCATTTGGGAATCAAGACTGATATGTCAATTGATGTTGGTGAAATAGACCATTGATTGACACACAATGTTTGGAATATATACTTATACTTAAGCATTATCAGAAAGGTGAAACTGTGTATTATCTTTTTCTAGCTTATAGTTTCCATTATGTTTCATTTGTTGTTCTTGCTGTTTATACATTTGTATGGTGTAATGCAGGTATGCTTTGGGATGAGGATTCTAACTATGGTTAGTTAGTTTTGAGAAATTGACTCGTATTTTGTTCTTTTATCCTTGTGTGAATTCATGGTAGCTTTTGGGTTAAGTTACATGCGGAATGAAATGAAGGGACAAGTTTATTTTGGGTTTTAGCCCATTTGATTTTACAACTCTCTTATGTGTAAAAACTACGAATTGGTTTCATAATACTTTGGTCCAAGTAATTCTTGTAAATGATATTTTTCGGTTAAATGTTAGATAATCTTTTAGGTTCATGGAGATGTTTTTTCTTGTCTTATACATATCAATGTACCATATCTCCGACATAATAATGCTCCTTTTATCACATATGTCATTCAATCATGTATTTGATTTGGTGTTTTAGTTTGTCTTTCTCAATTTTTATAAATTGGACAAGATGGGATCCCATGGCGATTATCTTGGAATTGATTTGATTCAGCGTATAGTAGTGTAGGAAAGATGAGTAAATGGAATCAAATTAACTGCCAATTACAAAAGTACCCCCACAAAGATATATCGAAAGAAACGTTAAATCAATAATTCAATTTAATATCTTGAAGCATCTTTTGACATTTAAAAAAAAAAAAAAAAACGCATCAAATCTTATATTAATCTTTAACATAAACACAAAAAACCGCAACAAACACTACTAGGAACAAATGGATAAAAAAGGAGCCTCAACCGTCTTATATTATATCGTAATTTGATGAGTAAATATGATCCAATTGTACTCTGAATGAATATCATATGGTCATCTATCAAAACTAATACACGGTAAGTAGAAATTATAATATGGTTATATGATACATAACCATCTTGCATTGAACACAACTAATCATAAATACATAGAAATTCTCTTGAAACCATTTTCTCCTAAATATTGAAAACATTTCATGATAAATACATATATTTGCTTAAAACCATCCCTCATTATAACATTTATTAGTTGTAAAACACTATTATTAATGTCAAATCAAATCAATAGTGTTTTTTTAGTGAATTACAGTATTAGCATATGTGGTTTTTAAATAGACAAAATGACTTAAATAGTTTCCGTATGAGAAAAAGTTACAGATATTTCATATGTTACAAAATTACAGAAATGATCAACGTCTAAGACGAAATAACAGAATTGGTCACAGTGTATTAGAAAGTTACAAAAATTGTCCATGTATAAGACAAAATTACAGAAATGGTCCTTATGTGTAAAAGACAAATTTTAAAAAATGGTCTCTATGTAACAAATTTACAGAAATACTCTCTGTAACAAATTTACTGAAATGTTAATTAGATAAATGGTCCATATGTGGGAACCGGCACGACCTTTGTTTTTTAATTATTATGTTTTATACTTACATTTTTATCGGTTTATTCAGTCAAAAAATATAGAGCAATAAACCCACCGCTAGGTATATGAATGTGGTCCACGAACCGAACTGAAATTGCACTTGATATGGACCGATGACCGAACTGATTAGGGGTATATGGTTCCAGTTTGATTTTTCTAGACCAAACCGAAATGAACCGAAACTTATGAGTTTATAATGTTTTCATTTAGATTAGAAGCAACTGTATTACGTTTGGTGTTTTTTTTTTCATCATCATTGATTATGTAAAAACATGTGAATGTTCTTTCTAGCCTAGTCAAAAAGATTTGTAAATACTAGTTTCAAATTTTTTCCAAATTACATTAATACTGTAAATTGGTTTTATAGAATTCGTTAAATTCTTGCCAGAAACATTACATATGCATGGAGATTTAAAATCGGCTCAACTACTAAGAAATATTCTTAACTATTAATTTACAATGTATACATAGTAATAAATAAAGACGCTTCCATAACTATGACCCCATCTATGTTCCGACGAATGAAATTAATTAATGCTGGGAAAATTTATTTGTAAAGGTTAATTTCTTATTACCATGCATACACTTGCACATGAACCACAATCCACAGCTCACCGTAATGTGCTCCGACGTGTCCATGATGTGGGGCTATTAATCAGAAATATTAATAGCTCTTGTGTTTGTCAACGGTCAATAATGAACGAAAAAACAAATAGAGTTCCGCCTGAAGAAGCAGGGGCCGCAGTAGCTGCCGAATCTTCTACTGGTACATGGACAACTGTGTTTGTCTAATCGGTATTGTGTTTGTCACGATCGCTATACGGTAATAAATAATCTGTATTGATTTCCTGGGTTTTCACTCTATTCGGTAATCAGTATATGTTATACACATCAGTCTATCACAACGTTAGGTGTTTTTTTAAATTCTCGGTTCGGTCTGGTTTACACTGAAACCCATAGGACCACAGACCGAATGGACCGAACCAAAATCCAACACATTCAAGGACCAAAAACTGAACCATACTATATAAATCGGATATGGTTTGATCCGTTTTATATAAACATTAAGATACTAAAATCATATACTAAAATCATACGTTCAATCCCCACACATCAATTCTAATCAATATAACTGGATGGTAAGAACACAAAAACAATCTTAAGAACATATCATAAGAAAATTAATCTTTGTGTTATACCATGGCTATCAATATTAAATTGAAATTTATCAAATCCACGATAAAAAACAAATAAAATTGAGTATTCATGTAATTTTTCAATTGAGTTTGTGTCAGAAAGCATTGCTCAATGAGTGGTGCTCTGTACCCCCAACACACACAATCATGGGAGGATGGTATATATAGTAATTATGTCTGTTTGTGTTTCACTTTATGGGATGGTATGAATAGAATGAGCAATGCTTAATAGTCAATAGTTTACCTAGAAGGGTAGAACACATTGCTACAGGTCTACAATCCCTATTTGCAGAACTAACTATTTATGATTTTTACTAAGCCTACTTGCAAGAACTTAATGGATTTTTCACAAAAATCTTATTAAAATCAATACTACAAGTAACATAGTTTCCATGAGATGATGCCAATCTTTTTATAATATGTACTAGAAGTCTGGACAAATAACATATGCAAATTATGTTTTAGTCTGCACATCTAGATTCTCCATAAATAAGCAATGAGTTAATAGTATGCTCCTGACATCATAACATGGATATCAATAAAGTTGGGAACAATTAGCATTCAACATGTCCAAAGTATATATGTAATTTCACAAAATTAAGGAACAAGCCAAAAAAAAATTCTAATCAAGAACATATTCCGTTCAATCATGTCATCTAACACTTACGCTTAGTTCCCGAGTTTTAGCATTGAGAGAAAAGAAAAAAAAAAAAAAGAGACAAAAGAAGAGAAGGCAAAGGAAAAAAAAGTTATATTTTCGTGTTCCCGAATAAAAAAAAAAATCAAAAGAAATGAACATTTTGTGTGTACCATCCTATTCCTTTATCTTCTTTCCACTAAAAAAAAAAAAAAAAAAAAAAAAAAAACTCAGGAACATAAAAAATTTTCTTTTTCTCTCAGTTTTATCCACTTCTCTCTCTTTCTCTCGTTAAATGAGACTCGAGTTTCATCCACTTCTCTCATTTTCTCTCGTTAAATAAGACTCGAAAACACAGCGTTAATATGCAAAAACTTCATAATAAAAACCAAGCATGTGCGTGTTAAAGCAAATTGTAAGTTCAAAATCATTATTTTTGTAAAATTACGTATCAATTAAGTAGAAAGACACATAGAAAGTATATATCACCTTATTTTTCCTTTCGAAAACATTCTCACTTTTTCATCAATTTTTGTAAGTAGTATTGTAACGAGACATGATTGGATATTTCATCTGGAAACATTGTTGCATACAAGTACATACAAACAGCTAATTCAATCATGTGGCTTGAAATTGTGCAAACCAAAACCAAACCCTAATTCATCTTACAATAATTAACCAATGTTCAAGTATATATAATATAAAGTTATAAACTAACACCCACATGCTACTCCTATCTTACAAAAACTATCACAAGAAGTCGACACCTGTCTATACACAGATTCATTTCATACCAAAATGCCACTTCCAAACCTCAAACTCAAAACCCTAACACCACCACAACTTTAAAATGGTTATTCAGAAAAATATAAATACAACACCGAGCCAACTTAGCTCAAGATATATTATATTATATTATATTCAAAAACAAAATTATCAAGTTTCTTGTTCCCATTAGTCAGCCAAAAAGTCAACACTATTTTTCACTGCCACCTCATTATGCACACCTTGATATTCTTCATTGCGACCGTATTCCGTTTCTGCTTCGGGGTTGAAGGACGATTTTGCGACGGTTTGGGTTGCATTGTAGTTACTGTCAAGATCGGAAAACTTGAAGGGCTTCTTGCAAATACAAGTGTAAGGGTATTCATGGAATTCGCCACGCCCCGTTTTCATTTCGTCTGGTTCACCTAAGAATCCTTGTTGGGCTGATTTTACCTTTTTAGCAAATGTTACCCATGGAATTTTATCGCGTTTAAGAAATAAAGCATTGAGCTTCTTCGCATTTGGTCGAATGGTTCTCTTGTGTCCCATGTACCTCCTTTTTATTGACAAAATATATAAAGTTAGTATCTTTTTATTACTTAATGGACTTGATAGTTGACTATTTACAGATTTGCCCTCATTTATTTTTTCCTTCCATTTCTCCTAGGCCCTAGCGTGCCGTCATTTTTTCAAATATTTTTTAGCATCATTGATCCAAACTGTTATACAAATAGTAAAGTAAATCTAGACGAGGGCGTTGTAGTCATTTTACATGAGTTATGTGACAAACAATTTAGTCATTGTACTTAGGCTCACAACACTCAATACATCGACTTTGTTGAAGAATGTTTTAGATGTTCACTAAATACTCAATCATCGTTGTTTTTCACAAAAATGGAAGAAGTTTTCAAACGTTTTCTTTTTCCAAAGAAGTTAAATAAAAGATACCGGTTTGGTCATAATCATGACAAATAAACTAAAATTCCTGGACTATATTTATGTCCATGGGGCAAAAATTGCAAATTTTTTTCCCACACAAAAAAGTTGGTAGACTCGCTCTTGATCTCTTGTCTATGTAAAAGACGTGAATGCCCTTAAGCTTGTCTATTTAAAAAAAAGGTGACTATATTGACCATAAACCATAAAGATTCAGGCACAAATCTAATCAACAAAAAGAGTTCAAAATCATACCTTCTACCCGCAAGAATCTTGGCCATGTTTCCATTGTTGTTGGTGACAAAAACATCACTCTCATCACAAACAATGTAATCAATGGCAGCAAGTTGAGAAGAATATGGAAGAAAAGGTTGAAGCTCCTCACTAGCAAGCATCTCCTTGGTGTAAAAATTAGGAAATAATTCCCTAAGAGGCTTCAAAGTATCATCTCCACCATATATTTCACCCGATGCAACATAAAGATACGTGTTATTTTCAAAACCAAGTGCCCGAAGCATTAAACCTACTTCATGAGGTGTTAAAGGACATTTCCCTCGCTTTCTCTCTCCATCAGGACTTGTTTCCTAAAAATATATAGTTTTAAGTAAGTTTGTACAAGAAAGGGCAAGTTTGGAAATGAAGATTTTTTATAGGGATTGTGAACTCACGGGTAATGTTACCCATCTTTTCCTGATTTCACCGAGCTCAATTCTTTCTTTATCGCCACCACCATAGTAACAACCCGAAAATGCAAGCATATCGGGTTCAAACCTATAAATAAAATCACATACCGTTGACCATGTTGACCATCATGAACAAAACCAAATGAAAAAAGGGTTAAATGCAAGAAATAACAACGTACTTTCCTTGATTTGGTTTCATAACGTGTTTTTGCTTTTTCTTTTTACAGCATTGTACTTAAGAAAACCACCTATTTATAGTAATGTCATGAAATTAAACACAATTTTTATTGCTACAACTGAGTAGATTTTACAAAGGACAATGTCATAATAAGAAAAGGACCGGAAGTACAATGCTATAATTTGGGTAGATTTTTCAAAGGATGACGCCTTGTATAGTAATGAAAGTACAATGTTATTAATAGAAAGAAATGGAAGGACGTTGGTATTTCTTGCATTTTATCGTGCATTTGCCATAAAAGATGCTTCCATGATGATGAGAAATTCAGCATTGAAGTTAGAGACATTAAGTGAATAGCAATGAAATAGTAACGTCCATTCATTTATTTGTTTATTATAGCATCCTACTTTCGTTTTTTCCTTTACACATTACACTGCAAAAAATCTACCTAATTATAACAATGTAATGAATACGAAGCAATTTTCATTGCTATAATTGAGTAGATTTTTCACAGTACAATGTCCTATAATGATATAACTCGGTAGATTTTTCAATGTACAAGATGTTAATAAGAAAAAAAATGGAAGTACAATGCTATAATAGAAAAAAATGAAAGTACGATTCTATAAAAAACCAAATAAATGAAAGTATGTTGCTATTTCTTGCATTTAGCCTAAAGAAAATACGGTGAATAGGCAGTCTTTAGAGACCTCAAGTGAATTGCAATGAAGCGAGTAGCCATTTTCCTCATTTCCATAACAATCTTTTGACCAAGATTTTGTATTGGTTTTGTAAACCGTAAAGCATGATAATTTACACGACAACGTAACCGTTGTAGCTCTTCATCAAGATCACTAGCAAGCCTATAATCAAACTTTGTTAACTGAATAACCTGCACAAATTCGGTTTATAATCAAATAACTAATAAACCTCACAAAAAATATAATCTTGCAAGATTTTATACATGCATATTCTCAACAAAGTGTGTAACGTTTTATGGTGAAAAAAACAAGAATACAAATTTCTTTTCTTGGAGCATTCCATGAAAATATCTCACCATTAAAAGACCAATTTGCCCATTATCACCATTAGGGTATGTGCATAAGGTCCATTTCTTTTGTTTACGAATAAATACAAGAAATAGAAACATACTTCCATTTATTTGTTTATTATAACATCTTACTTTCATTTCTTTCTAAACCCTAAACCCTAAATGTATCAGAAGAAATGAAAGTAGAATGCTATAAACTTATAATAAACACATAAATGAAAGTACATTGCTATTTCTTGCATTTAACACTTTTTCTTATCATAGGGTATCAAATGTTTCCCTAAAACTATATTAAATTTAAACTCAAATAATATCTTACACGTCTCCTCAAGAGTATTGGCAAAACTTCCTCGAGGTAAAATTGAGGTTCTGATTTTCTTGGGACCCGCATTGTGTACGGTGGTTTTTCAAGTGATCTCATATATTTATCCGGGACTCTTTTCACAATAGGCACATCTTTTGCAAGAAAAGATATAAACCAATCGACATCAAATATATTCGCAAAATCACTGCAAATTTAGATAGAAATTCAGGTAAGTTTAACAATTTTTTTCCCAAAAAACAAAATATAAAACAACCAATGATAGCTCAACTCGTTACTCACCTATCATCCTTCCAATACGAGTGATGGTCTAACTCGGGAATTACTAAAGTTGCATTTAAAATCCGTGCAACAATTACCGCGTCAGTAATCTGATTAAACACTTTTAATGTCAGGGAAAATTTCAGAAAAACACAACCTACTTTCACCATTTTATTAGTTTCGCCACTAAATCATATTATGCTAATCATAAAAAAGTTATATATAAACTTTCAAAAATCTTAATTGTCAAGACATTTAAGACGGCAAAATACATGCACCAAGAGGGCTTTTGGCGGTTTATCGAGGCTATAAACTACAAAGTAACAGAAAGATAAGATCATAAGAAAAAGACATATTTACCCCTGTTCTTTGTTGGTTTAATCCACCACTCGCAGCAATTAGTAGATAACCATTTGAAAGCAGTTGACGAGCAGGAGCTGAATAAATCATAATTTTTTACGGTTAAAAAACTATCAAATACTAATAAGAAAAGAAATATAAAGAAGTAAAGAACAGACTACACTAATAACCTATAAATTAACTTAAAACCATTATAAATTACTTTATAAGAGATTATAATTCATGACCAATGTGGGACAAAAGTTAAGAGTAATAATTAGAATTAGTAAGACAGCTTACGTGCATAATAAGGGCTTCTTTCACTGCATCCATAGTAAAATTTTGAGAACTTGGATTTCCATATGTCAACGGGTCCAGGACTAAATCGCACCTAAGGTTAAAAGAAAAAAATATTGAAATAAACAAATAAATAAAAGAATGTTGAAATAAATAAATAAACAAATAAATTAAGGATTCTGATGATCAGTTGCGTAGAGTAAAGGATGGGTTATTCAAGAATCAGTTTACTTTTCTTATAGAAACTTCTTACTCATGTCTCACACTTTGGTTATTTTGACTTTTGATTATTATAATTATTATAATCACTTTTACGCAAACATTCAAAACTGATTATTGTAATCAGTTTAATCGAACACGTGAACATCCAATATACCACTTTTGTTCAAGAATCTAGACCTATTTTGAGAGAGATACATTAAATTTGAAGAAACAAAACTTTTTACCCTTGAAAATTCAATTGGAAGTTTCGGATTTAGCATCAAAATATCTTTTCCTTCAAGAAACTAGAGATCGAAAAGAGGAAAAAGAATATAAATTTGACAACATAAAAGAAACTGCCATTCCAAGCAATGCAACATAAGGAAGTAAAGCCTAGCCCAGAAAAGTTTTTTCATAAATATTTTGATTTTGGCTTCAAAATATCACATTTTTCAAGAAATTGGAAGCAATTTGACAATATAAATGAAAATTTGTTGTTTCTGGCAATGCAACAGGAACAAGTTTCAAGAAACGAGATCTTTCCCCAGAAAATTTGCGTAAAGGTTTAAACTTTGGTTTCAAAGTATGAAGTATCACCTCTTTAAAGAAAAAAAAATCCAAAAAAAGACAACACAATCAAAAAATTAAAGTAAACCCAGATCATGTAAGCATAGAAATTCCGAATTCAGCTTCAAGATCACTTTGTTCGAGAAATTAGAGCTCTAAATTAGCTTTTTTTACAATTATAAATGAGTTTTTTCTTGGTTAATTTAAGACCAAAAACTTGTTAATAATGGAGTTACAGACAACAAACAAAGAAACATCACTAACAAACAAAATTTGTGTTTCAACTCAACTTCATGTCCAAAGAACCGACAATAGAAACACAAATAATATTTGCTAAGATTAGATCATAAAACAACAAAAAAAATCATCACAGAGGGTTCAAGATACGACCAAATCTGTTTCATACATTTTGTGAACAACTGTTTGTTTGAGAGAGAGAGAGAGAGAGAGAGAGAGAGAGAGAGAGAGAGAGAAATAGAGAGAGAGAGAGATGGAGAGAGAGAGTTTTGAAAGTGTTTACCACTTCCTGTTTAACAAGTCGATGTGAATACCACTCAAGATCAGAAGCTACATGACCTGCAAAAAACGATACCAAACCCAAAACAAACAACAACACCCCACAAACCACCGTCCACGAGATCCGCCATCTCTGTCCACCGACCACCGCCTCCGTCTCCGGCGGCGGCCATAACAAACAATGATGCAAATGCTGCTGATTTTGCTGCTTCGGATTGTTGCTTTTATGATTATGATGATGATGATGATGATTTTTAGCTAAAACCAAAACTCCTCCGGTGTATCTCCAAGCTTTTGCTACCCCCATTTATTAATATCCGATATAATAATATACTGTTCTTCTTCTACTCTCCACAATTTCATATTACATCCAGACAGGAAACCTTCTCTCTCCCCTCTTTCAACAGTACAAATGAATGTTTGCGATTGTGTGTATTTGAAAACCCTGATTGCGGCTCAAAATCGAGGGTTTCTTATTGGAAATCTTTAATTAAACTGGGGAGTTCCAATATCTTGAAAAGTAAACTGGGTGTTGAAGACAGAGAAAAAAAAAAAAAGGGAATGTAGAGTGAGAGAAAGAGCGTGTGTGTTGGATTTTGTGATTTGGGAGGAACAATATTGATTACGTGAGTTAATCTGGGAAAAAATTTCGAATTGATTTCAAGATTTTTATAATGCGGTGGGTCAGTGGATTGTGTCTGTCAGATGCAACATTTTTGCAGCCATAACGGCGTCCAACTGAACACCGAAAGATGCATTATATGTTCCGTTTGGTTGGCGATAATTTACACCCTTGGGTCTATGAAACCTTCAATAATGTATTTTTTTGTATTTACATTTTGTTTGATTATTTTTATGTTATTTTTCTGAAAATGTTTAATTTAGTCAATAGTAATATTTTTAACATAGAATTTTCAATCTAAAATTTCTACTTTTTTTATTTTTTAATAATAAAAAAACGTATGAGAAATGATAAGAGTTATTCAAGATAATTTCGTTTAAAACGATCGACCTACATATATTCTAATCATATTCTTACACTCTAATATGTATTAGGAACTTTTAATCCGTAACCATTAGGGATGAATATAGTTTTAATAACATATTTTGATACCGTTAAACCAAAAGTTTTTTGGTTTTTACGATAGTTATGTATAGAAAATGTTTTGCTTCTTGACAAAATTGACTTGACTCTATAGTTTGTTTTATTATTTTCTAATATCTAGATATTTCAGTAATAAATTGCTTACTTAGAAGAGAAAAAAAATCTAAACAACTTACAAGCTTCAAGTTTATATTGAATCCACTTTTTAAAGTATTGAAACCTTTAAGCGTAATCGAAATAAAGTTTTCATATGTAATGGCCAAAATTAAATGGATATAAACTTTATAATTAAAAAAAACGGTAGTTTGCTTTTTGAAATGAAATACAATGACTAAAGTTTGTACGTTTAATCATGAGTTATATGGTTTGTGGATTAAAACTCATAAATATTATTTTTAATGCTTATTAAAATATGATTAATAGAACTTAAAGTTCATTAATCGGATATGTTAAAACAAAATAATATAAAAATCAGTTTTTATATCTTTCCAATAATTTAAAGATTATTTAGTATTTATGAAAATATGATAAATATAAAGTATAAAAGTTTATTATTTAAATACATTTAACACAAACAATTGATATGCGTATGGATGAGTATTTGACCCGAAGAATCGGACTGGACCCGGAGCCGAATAGGAATCGGAACCATGTATTCGGTTAGGTTATTGGTTCTTCATTTCCCACTAAATTGGTTCTCGGTACTTCGGTTCTCTCCGGTTCAGGCCGCGTCCAGAACCGAACACATCCCTTAATAGCACACTTCCATGTATAACTGAATCGAGACCGGAACCGGAACCGGGTATTTGATCCAGTTTTCTGGCTCTTTATTTCATAAAAATCAGTTCTCGGTCTGATTCGGGTTGGGTTCGGACCCATGCTCATCCCTAGATATCCATGTTAAGCTAAGATACATTAGATATCGGAACCAGGGTATTCGATCCAGTTTTTGGTTCTTTGTTTCATAGAAATCGGTTCTCGGTTCTTCGATTCTCAGTTCGATTCGGTTTGAGTTTGGACCCATGCTCATCCCTAGATATCCATGATAAATTAAGATACATTAAATATAAATATAGGTTGTCAACGGACACAATATTAAAATGACAATAGCATAATTATTCACATTTTGCTTTTCTCTATTATTTTGTTTAACATATGAGATAATAGTTATTTAATTTTTGGCAAAATGACACTGTAACCCTATAAACTTTTGACTTCTGTTTTAATAGGTCCTTGAAGTTTTTTTTTTTGCTTTCTAGGGGAAGGAACTTCATTAAACTGGATTAAAAACATCATTGACCTCGAAACAAAGGGGTCAATCGGTTTCATTTGCCTAATTAGCTGCCATCTCATTAAAATTATCCTAATAAGTTGCCATGTCATTCCATAATATTATTAGAAATATAAGTAAGGTTGGTTACTTCACTCAATCGGTTGACCTCTAACAAATCAACCTAATTTCTGAAATCATCGTCTCATCGTCTATCCCCAAAATCGTCGACTTTGATTTCCTATTTGCTCCAGACCTCCCGATCGCTCGTCCATCTCATCGTCTATCCCTGAAATCGTCAACTTTATTTACGCAAGAAGTTTCCCACCGATTTGTATCTGCTCCGGTCTGCCCTCTGCCGGTTCAGCGGAACTATAAATCAACTAAATTGGCCCACCTTATTTCCATGTACCCTTTGTCATTTTCCCTCCTTTTTCTGTACTCTCTTCGTCACACTACAAATTCTCAACCACCCTGTAACACAACCGGCGACATAAGTAAATAACAATCACCCGACGGAGAGGCGGTAACTCAGAATCATCGACGGTGATATAAACGGAACAGAGTTCGAGCTCAGTATCGGTACTGTGATGAGGTTTCCGTTGGGATCGATGACCGGTGGTGGTTCTCTGCTCAATTGACGCCGTTTATGTTGATCATGTTGAGCGACATGATTTGTACCAAATTACAATAACTCCCATGTACGTGTCGTTTCTGATTCCATTTTGTTGTATGCTTGAAAGATAAAATTTCGTTGTTCATAAATTTCATGGAAGCAGTGTTGTAAAACTCGGCCGACTCGGCCGACTACTCGGCGAGTAACTCGGACTCGACACTTTACCGAGTCGAGTTTGCCTACTCGGTCAAATAACTCGGAAACCTTTCAAAATAGTTCAAAAAACGGTCGAACTCGGTCAAAATAAGACCAAATCGGACCAACTCGGTCAAAATTCAGACCAACTCGAACCAACTCGGTAACAAATCCGACCGGATCCAACCACCTCAGTCAAATAGACCAAATTAAACTAAATGAAAAGGGTTTGGTTCATTAAACCAGCCGGTCAATGGAGCCAACCGGTTCTAGGCTGAACCGCGCTTTTATCTTCAAAGCCTCCTAGTCACTTCATTTTATACACCACATTTTCCTTCAAAGTTCTTATCACCCGTCGATGTGGGATGTTTCAAAAGCCAAAGCTTTTCCCCTTTATTCTTTCCACGGATAACACAACACAAATATACTCATTACACAACGCACATATTACGCACACATTCCACAAACACTATATATTCGTTTTTTAAACACACACAAATTGAAACTTAAATAGAATAATAGATCATGCAAAACTTAATTGAAACATAAAATTCAAATTCCCGAACGTTAACAACTAAAATTAGACTGCGATACAATTTTATATATATATATATATATATATATATATATATATATATATATATATATATATATATATATATATATATATATATATATATATATATATATGTATATATATATATGTATATATATATATATATATATATATATATATATATATGTATATATATATATAGGACTAGGTTATAATAAGAATGACAATTATTGTGTTACCTTGTAACCAAATCCGGACCATCGGATTTCATTCTCGTAACAATGAAAAAAACACATTCTTAACAGAATAAGCTTTTGACATAATGAGTTTTTACCATTCTTAAAAGAATGAACTAAATTTTGTACATTCTTAAAAGAATGTGTTTTAAATGAGTGGTCCAGATTGAGTTTCAAGGTTACACAATACTTGTATCGATATATTTGATCCTAGCCCTATATATATATATATATATATATATATATATATATATATATATATATATATATATATATATATATATATATATATATATATATATATATATATATGTGTGTGTGTCATATCCGAGTACTCCCCGCCTAGACCGAGTACTCGCTACTCCCCAGTCGACCGAACGAGTAACGAATAGCGAGTTCCGCAACCTTGCATGGAAGTACTTACAGTGATTTTAATTTGGATTTGTTTAAGCACCAACCGGGAAACAGAGGTATGTTTTTGTTTCACCATTTCCAAATTTAGGGTTTGATGTAAGGTTTTAAATTTGTACTTTAATTGACGAAATTTGGATTATTGGGGTTTCGAAATTTTGGGTTCTTGGTTTATCATCTAGTGACTTCCTTTATTACTTAATAGATTTTGGGTTGACATCGCCCCATTAGAATCAATCACCCACATTTCCACCGGAAAACGTTTTGATCGACGGGTATTTCAAGTGAAGAATACTTTGATTAAATAGGAGTGCTAGAGCTTGTAATTGACGACGATTTTATCCATTTCCAAATGAAAAACCAAGAATTTCAAGTTATTTAGAAGATTGATCGTGATTACAGGTTATTTTTGTCAGTTTGAATTTTATTTTTCTAATAAAAAGCCACGTCAACAATTGAAACCTGTAATTACACGTTAAAGTCCTTTTTAGCAGGTAAAGTAGAGTTTCTTCCCCTAGAAAACAAAAAAAAAAAAAAAAACTTTAAGGACCTTTTAAAACAGAAGTCAAAAGTTTATAGGACTACAGTGTCATTTTGCCTTTAATTTTTATCTCTTCATCATTTGTTACATCCACATGTACTTCAATAATTTTAAATGTTAAAGTTTTAATTTTGAAAAATATCCGAAAAATGTTTTCTAAGACTATATCTAAGATTTTATTAGAATGGTAATTTCAACTTGCTTATACGATGGGTATTTCAAATATTAAGTACATTATTAATGCATATGTTAAAAAACCCAAAATAATTTTTTTATAAAAAGTGGGTACATTACTAATTCACATGTAAACAAAACACCAGTTATACAAAAACAAAAAACAAGGATAAATGCAAAGCTAGAAAAATTACCACAGACAGAAATTTGTTGGAAATCGAGTATAGTTTCCAGAAAGGTATAACATATGTCAATTGGAGTTATGGTTCAGGAGATATGGTCAAAACAATGAGAATGGGTAAAGGGATTAATTGGAAAAATATATAAAAGTGCATTATTAAGTCCTTAATGCATCAAGAGCTTAGGAATAAGATGTTTGGACATATGTAACATGTTTTAAGAAGTTTATAAAGACATTTGTTAGTATTATAAGTATGATCTTAATTCATAAAGAACCCAATACATAAATGCTTTAAGATTAAAAGGAAACGGGAGATAACTAATAATAAGCGAAGAGTAATACGGGAATTAAATACCAATTCTAAATTAACATGTAAATGGTCTTAATAAGGGTTTATGTTAAGAAACTTACCGGGTTAAGGCCTTTTGGTAAAGTCTTAATGAATGAATGGAAAAATGAAGCTAAAACATATAATAAATGTAAGTATTGATAAGTAGCAAAATGTACTATAACTAGCAACACAGTGGTATCATGTGAGTTACACTAACTCGTCTATTGTGTTAACGGTGCATGTAATGTGCAATGTGTGATGTGTATGTATGATTATGTCCTTTTAATAAAAAATATGATATGAATTATGTATGCATATGTTGTCTATAATATGAACTATGTATGTATATGTGGTATGCATATGTTGTCTATCAAGTGATAACAAGAAAAATGATACGAGACGAGCAATGGTCGGAGTTCAACAAGGGTGAGCACACTCAAATTAGATTGCTTAAAGAAATATTAAGGGTCTTTGTTAAGTAAAGACCATCACACATTGTTTCTAGCATGTTGTCGAAATTTGCATCAAGAAGACAACACAATCAATTGATCAAGGTATGCATTTCTCCTTATCTTGGTGATTCAATAATATGGTTTGATCTATGGTTTATAATATTTTGCTAACAAGAGTTCCATACATAATACATATTTCCTACAAATCTACAATGTTTTTTCAAACAACGAGAAATGAATATCTACATCTTAATCGATGATAACTTACGTGAAAGATTAGTCAATGACAAATTTTTAACATAAATAATATCAAATAAAGAGATATATAAACATTACTAGTTTTTAGAACAATATATTCATGGCCATTGGCAAAGGGATCATCATTTAGTCAATGACTTACAAGAGACCTTTTGCGAGGCGAAATAATACTTGAGATAGCTTATATTTGACTTCATCAATACCTATTACATGAAGTAAAAATGCTAAAGGTTTCATGTACTATACATAAATACCTCAATACTTGTATTTATTCCTTTTGGTTTCATGATCATGTGAATAGAGATATCTGTAAATTTTTTATGAAAAGAAAACTAATAACATGCTAAATCTTTTTGATTCCCGAACAAGTTCTTTAGTGTTGAACACATTCATTTGATGAGATTTTCGAACTTGTTCTTCAGATCTATCCATAATAGACACTAAAAAATAACATGGAAAAACTTATTTGAAAATAATAAATTTTCAAACCAGTCTTGGCTTTATGAAAACCCTCTATCCCATTATTTTCAAACATGTTTTTCCTTGTTATTTTTGAACTTACTATTTCCTATTAGTTTCAAACTTGTTTTTCTTTATTATATTTGAACACATTATCTTTCTTTTAGATTTTAGAATTTGGTTATAAACTATCAAAAACATAATTAATACGATAAATGCTTACTTCCATTGTGCAAAACGTTCAAATAAACAATAGTATTCGATTGATTGAATTTTACAATTAGTGAACATGTTTTCCGTATGGAAAAACATTTACAAAGAACTACAAAATGGATTTTAAAAGAAGATTTAAAAAGTTACAGGTTGGAGAAAATGACAGTATTTTAAATAAGGAGACCACAATAAAGGAATTCAAAATAATCAAAGAAGTTTGACAATCCACATTATTGAGCTTACCCGTAATTTAGACAATTTCTGAAAAGGTGGTTATTTTGTAATATAGGGTTACAAAATATGATTATTTGAGTTAATATCTCTTAATTTACATAGTATAAAAAAGATGGTTGTAAAATTTATAAACTTACGTTGTTCATAATAAAATTTGGAGCTTAGCCTAGATAGAATTCTAAAAGTATAACAAGAAAAATCCCCGATTACCCACTAGTGAACTGCGTTCCACGATGAAGATGGGGATGAGGACATATTATTATTCTCGAACGGGATGGTGCGGTGATAGAGATTGATGCAGGCATTTAGGGATAAAAATGGAGAGTAAGGTCCCCAATACTTCTTTAACTCTTTTGCCATCTCTATTCTCAACAATTAGACTCTCATGTGTGGGCTATTAGAATGAAGTATGTGTGCATCGATCGACAAAACTTGTAGAAGTATCTTTCATTTTCATTCTTTTATAATTAAACCTATAAATACATGTATATGTATGCGTCCACCTACACGTTTCTACTTTGTTGGACTTATTTTACAAAATAGATAGACCAAGGAAATAAAAATTAGTTTGAAACCAAATTTAAACGGAGTTTTAGGTTAATTTGATTGTCAAGTTGCTTTAAAATAAAGACTAGAAACAATTAACCAAAATACCTCTTTGATTAATAACCGGAAATATCACTCAAAAACCAGTTACAACTTATACAACTCTTTGTATTAGTGTGTTTCTGTGTATTGAATTGAACTACTTAGACTCCTATTTATAGCTAGTTAGAAATTGCACATTACTAGCTATAATAACAATCACATGTTCAGATTCAGATTGAATCTAAACACATGAGGTTTTGTCCCCCATGTGCTAGAGATTCCAACAATCACCCACGAATCTCTAAACCTTTCTAGAGACTTCCTCGTCCAAAATAACGGCCTCATGGAAAAATACGGTTTCATCGGTATCTTCGTGTTCGATAAAATTGCTTTCTTGGAATTTTTGAATTCTTTCCGGACATTTGGACGCGAAATGGCCCAGTTTATCGCATCTGTAACAAATAACTTTTGACAGATCTTTTTTCGGGTTTCGATTCGAGTCCGAAACCGAATTAGGCTTGTTATTGGGCTGGTTTTTAAATGATTTGGACCAAGATCCATTTGGTTTGGGCTGGGATCCATGAGAGGACCCGGATCTAGCCGACCCGGACACATAACCCGACCCAGACACGCCATCTCCCTCTTTTCTTCCCCAATTTTCACTTCTGCTTCTATCGGGTTCGGTATTCCTCCCCCCGCCTCCTCCTTCTCGATGCAATCCGTAATCGCCGCCGTTTGAGCCACCACCGTCGCCGGATCGGGTAAGCAACACCCTTTGCTGCTCTTCTCCACCATCGTCTTCCCGAATCCTCTCTTCGTAGGCGTTCAATCGGCCCACGATGTCTTCGAATCCCACTGTCTTTAGATCTAGTATCTGTTCGAGGGAAGCGACAAGGTGGATGTATCTCCTTGGCACCGTCTTCAGAAGCTTTTTTACGAGCTTCGATTCGTCAATTACTTCTCCCAGTGATGCCGATTTTGAGGCTATCCCGGCGAGTTTTCCGGTGAACGAGTCAATTGACTCGGTTTCGATCATCTTCAACCGATCGAAATCGGTGGCTAGAGTTTGAAGTCGGGCTTCTTTCACCCGATCGGCACCGACATGACGAGCTTTGATTGCGTTCCACAGGTTCTTAGCGGTTTCGATTTCTCCGAGTTGCATAATTAGCGATTCCGGGATTGCCTGATATAGCAGTCCTATCGCAAGGTAATCTTTATCTTCATTTTTCTCTGTTCCTGGGTCAATTACACTCCATGCCTTATGAATTCTTAAGACAACCTTCATACGCAGGGACCAAACTGTGTAATTGGTGGAATTGAGCATGGGACATGTTACCGTGGTTGACCCGACTGACTTTTCCCTCACCGGAGTAGTAGCAGGTGCATCTTCTATATCTGACATCTTTTCGGATTATCAGGTATAACCGCTCTGATACCAATTAAAGACTAGAAACAATTAACCAAAATACCTCTTTGATTAATAACTGGAAATATCACTCAAAAACCAGTTACAACTTATACAACTCTTTGTATTAGTGTGTTTCTGTGTATTGAATTGAACTACTTAGACTCCTATTTATAGCTAGTTAGAAATTGCACATTACTAGCTATAATAACAATCACATGTTCAGATTCAGATTGGATCTAAACACATGAGGTTTTGTCCCCCATGTGCTAGAGATTCCAACATAAAATTCCTATAACATTAGAACGAGAAAATCTAAAAATTATATTGATGTATATATATATATATATATATAAATTTAAATGAAATAAAAATATGTAACATTATATTATTATTATTTTTAGAATGAGTAAGCATCCAAATTTTGACAGCCTATGAGATTCGTACATGTGTCAAATTTTTTTTGAATTTCTTAATTTTCAAGTAATTACTAATAAATCATCTTATATGATTCGATACATAGGATCTCATATTTAAGACTATAAGAATTGATGATTCCATATATAACATTATTTATTTAGGATCTTATATTTAAAACCATAAATTTTTGGATCAATTATATTATTAATAACCAAATGGATAATATCTAAACATATAATTCGAAGTCAAAACACTTAAATCACACTTCACAATTCAAGTTCAATTTTTTTAATGTTTTAGTGTCAAAATAATTGGACTTGAGAAGGAAGCAAAAGATAGCCACGATTTTTTTATGTATATACAAATAAATTATTTGACAATTGAAACATATTATGATTATATGACTCCGGTAATTGTTTTTTAGAATGGCAGAAAGATTGAATTCAAAGAAAAAAGCTAGATTAGATGATAGGCATGATACATTTGAAATTGCAAGCTAACAAAAGAGAAAAACATCGCTCATGTCAATTGAGACTAGAAAATTTAGCTCAGTGCAAGTAAATAAGTTAAGTTGGATTTCATCCACCGTTATCATCGTGGAGAGTTTCTTTTTCCAGAACAAAAGAGTATTTTTGACCTTCCATATGAAGTAAAAAAATAACATAAGCCTGAGCATGAGTAGCTTGGTCGATTTCTTGTCTAATACCACTACACCGATGCTTCTCAGAAGTTGTCGGAGAGTAGAGGGGATCGAAAGGCCTGGGTCACGCCTACATAAAAGCTCCGTCTCAAATGTTACTTGTAAAAGAACACAATATGATAGTTGGAAAATTTGTTTTAACCAATTTCATAAAATGGGTTTTTTTTTTCCAATTTTGAACACAAAATATGGTTACATAAAACAATTTAAAATAAATAAAATGTTATATGTTTGTATTCTCCTCCGTGTTATCTTCGTTTTGATAGTTCACACGTCTAAAACGGATTTAAGATGAATTAGAAATTGTATCTCAAAGTGATGAAGTTGGTAGAGGTTGGAAAATGAGTAAATGAGTTTTAACTAATCCCACATTGATGGGGGAATGAAAAGAAAGTGAGTTTATAACTCTAAAGGCTTTCATGTTTTGTAAAACTTAAAACACAAAGGCTCTCTTGTGCATGCAGGGGGTGCAAATGTGAACCAAATTGGGTTGGGGTTCATTGAACTTGTGTGACACTCATACCGAGCTATGTGTCACACACATGCCTCAGCACCGTGAAAAGGAACCCACTGTTGGTTGTGGAGTCTGATCAACCATTTGACCCAAACTTTTGGGGGTTAGTATTACAATGAAGGACTTCAACAAACACACTTTCTACAATACTTAATCAATGCTATCGAGAACAACAAGAAGACATTAGAAGAGCAAGGCTAACACTTAATGTCTTAATTACATACGTTGTGGCATAATTAAGGCGTTCTACTTCTATAATGCACAAAGTTTAATCATTGAAATGATTCAATTGTAATTCACTTAAACTATGACTCTGATACCAATTGTAACGACCCATATTTTTCAAAACATTTTTACATAATTGCGTGGGATTAACCCAACAATTCAAGTTGTTTTAAACAAAATCATGGGTGTTAATAAACATTGTATCGGAAACCATAGATAGCAAGATAGAATTACAATCACACTATAAACATCACACTCCGTCTAAGGTCTTCCATACACCTTAAGCCTTATTTTCCAAGCATCTGTGCCTTAGAACTAGAACTTGGAATACATGACGTAAAACAAATATGTAAGACTATAAAGTCTTGTGAGATATATGTATTTAGACAAAAGGTATTAAGAAAACACTTTTCATATATCTTTTCTCTTTTGAGTCATATAAAAATAACTTCATACTTTATTCATTTCAAACTATGATTGATAATGAATCATGACTTCATAATTTTTATACTTAAGACCTTAATCACAACTTAGTGATACCTAAAGTTACATTACTAAGGTAGAAAGAACGAATCATTCCACCTTAGTATTTTTCCTTTGGCTATATGTCTCGCGATGGAGAGTTACGTCCCCGATAGATATCACATGGTCTCATTATAGAGACAATATAATCTTACATGTTCTTTCATCCATTTATTCATTCATCATACCAACCATATTAATCATTCTTAGGCTAAAAGCTAAAACATTTCCTTTCTAATATAAAGGACTCTATTAAGACCATTTGGCACATCTTTTAAACATAACATAAACATTCATTGGAAAGCATAAAAGATTTCATAGACATTTTACCATGTATTCTAATGTGAGAAAAACAACATGTACTCACCTTTTAGTTAGAGAAGTCTAACTAGTCCTTTAGTAATACTTGCTCTTTACTTCTTTTGAACCTTACTCCTTTAATGTCTAAGGATTTCAATAACATCCATACATATTAGCTACAAGCTAATACTAATAACACATAAAGGTTTCTTGATCCTAAAATTAACAAATTATCATAATTTCCATACATACTAATTTTGTCCCATAATTAGACTTCATCACTTATGATGGTGTTTTCATGAAGATATCATAACCTTGTGTCAAACATCTCATCAAAACAACATATACTATCATATTCCATCAAATTGCATATTGTATTTATCAATTAGGGTTCCAACCAAATGATCCGATACAAATTCTGTTTCCATACATATTAACCATTAAAATTACTCGCAAAGAGATTAAACACCCTCTAGGAGTACATCTCTAACCTTAAATCAACTTATCAACATATAGCAAACAACTAGGGTTTACACATATATATCATATGAAGATCATAATTCAAACCAAATCTAGAAACTAGAATATGATCTTAAGTTGACAAGCTTTCATCGGTTTGCCTTTGAAACACACTTGAAGCCTTTAAAAAATCTTCACACACACTCAAACACCAAGAACACACACACTTAATAGAGAGAGTTTTGGAGAGAGTTGTTAAGGGTTTATATTATATTTACACACTGATATAACCCATTTTCGTCGGGTCAAAATGATGACCCAATGGGTCAAAACCATTTAAGCTGAGATGGACCAATAAAAACTGGTTATTTAACCCTCTTGCATGAATTTGCATCGCGTAGGACACGTATTTGTGTTGCTATCGTTTTACATCAAAAATCAGTTTCAACACTTTATGATTTTCGCATCGCCACCCATAAGCTTCGTGTCGCAAAGTGCATGGTCCGGTATAAATCATCAGAACGTACTTTCTAGAATGCTACATAGCATAGCAACATACTTTGGTCATTACGTCGCGACCTATACTCGTCGTGTCACGAATTAAATGCAGGAATTCTACTTAATTCCCTGCTAAGACATTTCCAAAACCAAATTTCTTACTTTAGCATTTATGCTAAATTTTTTTTTTTTAAAGCATAGAAATGCTTGTAATGAAATGTTATAACATTCTAAAACGAAAAAAATTCTAACATCAAAGTCAGTTTCATGCAAAATGACCCATTTCCCCTTTTTCACATTATACATAATGAAACATATGTTTCACTTAGTTTAGATTAGAAATCTTACTGAAGTTTTAGGTTTTTACAATCTCATTAGACCAATGCATAACTATTTAAAGAATTAGTAACATATCTTGATCCTATTCGAGACATGAAAGTTTTGATTAAGCTCAATAACATATTTTGGGTATATGTCTTTCAAGGCCATATTCTGAATCTATTTATCTTCCCAAAACAAAGTCTTACCTCCTTACCCCATGAATGTAAAAAAGAGGTCAAATAGGAGAAGACTGTCTTTCAAAAAGTCTACATAAATTTTTGAAAATGGGTTGAGCCAAGTAGTCAATAAAGGTTTTTTTAGCAATGAGACAACCATGTTAACCATTAAGGTGATGAAAGGAATTGACAGAGCAAGCCCAAAGAACCTTGGAGTCAACATTCAACCTCCACCACTCCTCCACCACTATTTAGCAATATGGATAAATTAAGAGAGGGAAGACACCCTACATTGATATCACTACAATTCTTGGGACGAATAAAATCTTGCCACTTAACCAAACTAATCTTTTTATTGCTAGCTCTCTACCGATATCAACATCAATTTAATAAGTGTAAGACACCCACAAAAAAAAGGTTTACCGCCTTCTATGTGCTTAATTTGGATATGAATCTATCAACTAATGGGGTCCAACTCCAAGTGAGCTTCATATTTTCTCCTATAATTGGTGGCCTTGAAACCCTAAGACGCATATCCAATCACTCAAATTATATTCAATTAATATATTATTTAGAGTATTAGTCAATTATTTTATTAGAAATAACTAGGATCTTCACACATACAATGTAGTGAAACCCTAAAAATGATAAAATGGAAAAAATTAGCAATGTATTTTGGATCAGTATTATGATATTTGATTATATTGACCACAGAAAAATTTATGGCATATGATTATTTTAGTAGTTTACGTGAAATTGTTACTATTTTATATGAATACATAATGTATTGGTCAAATTTTGTATTTTGGTAAATCAGACGTATTCTGAGTATTAAGTTCAATGGAAAATGACATACACTTTATTAAATTCTTATAAATTCGAGTGTCCTTAAAACTTCATATTTCAACATTATGATGTATGAAAACATACACTATAAGTATATCAAGAATAGAACCTTACTTTATAGCGATATGCGAAATGGATTTTGAGAACGAAGACATCTATTGTCATACACACACCCACACCCACAAACACACACATATATATATATATATATATATATATATATATATATATATATATATATATATATATATATATATATATATATATATATATATATATATATATATTAGATTTAGACAAATTTACTTTATTATATAGATCAAATGAAAGAATCTCGATAATATATTCAGATTTATACCAAACATTAAGTGGTAAGTTATGAAAGAAAATTAGACCAAGTTGCATGAATACATTATAAATGTAAAAATAGCCCTCTAAAACGATAACATAGTTTTCACACATAGGATTTTGTTATTATTTTTATTGATATAATCATGAATTTTTTATCGTTTTAACTCGATGATTTACAACGAATACAACAATGTAACTACTTTCGTAATAAGACGATATGTAAGGTAGCGAGTTCAATGGAAAATGACATACAATTTATTAAATCCTCGTGACTTTGAACATTTGTAGAAAATCATGTTTTAGCAGTATGATGTACAAAAAAAATACTCTATAACATTATAGATAAAAGAAACAAATGTATTTTATAACGATATAAATAAATATGGATTTTGAATGTCCATTGAACTTCATGATTGCACATGTGTTTCCAAAATATATCATGTTGAAGACAATCGTCAGAAATAACGTTGGTCCTTGTAGTTTGAAAACCTTGCAGAGTTGGTCTTTTTTCTGACTTTGTAAAAAACGAGATGTTAAGTCTGAGAAAATGACCAAAATACCATTAATTTTTTTATGTTGTTTCACCCTCTTATAAGCTATATGACTCAAGTATGTGAATGAAAAAAAAATTAAGAACCCATGGTGCTCTCTACCTCCCGTCGTTCACCTTCACCCTCCGATCCCCAATTACTTTGTGCCTTGTCACCACTGTTAACCTTCAAGTTAGCTACATCATCACTTCTATCACCGTCGTTAGTCACCCCTACTTCAGAGGTGTTGCCTTTGCACGAACGTTTGAGTCGGATGAAAAGAAAAAGGAACAAAGAAAGATGGAGAAGAAATGAGTCTGCGAAGGGAACGAAATAGTTGAAGACGATGATGTATACGAAGGCATGTTGACTTTGTGTAGTCAACATTGAACCGGAACCAAATGAAACATTCAGACCCTATTCTTTATACCCAAATCGGGCCCTTTAGCCCAACTTGAAACAATTCAGGCCAGCCCATTCGGACCCAACTTCTAAAAACAATAAATTCAGACCCCACTCAAAACCCATCGGACCCCAAAATTTAAACAACAATTCGGATTCGAAACAATTAATGACTTTGGTTTGCTATCTATTTTTTGGACTTCGGATCAAAAATCGAAAAATATTTTCTTTTGATGAACGGTGATCAAGCACGGATGAACAAGTACACAATAATTTTTAGATACCATGATTCGTATCTTTTCAATGAAAATGTCGAATTCTTAGACGTTGACGAATACGCTCAAGTCAAGGGAGAGTTTTCATCGACTTCTCATATTTGGCGAATCATACTATAATTTTTTTGCACATCATACTATAAGATTTGTGCAACATCATCCATTCTGGCCTTCGATGGGGAGATTGTTAGGGTATAGAGCCCTTCATAGATTAATGCTTGGCGGGCTTGGATGACCCATTATGATTAAATTGTATAGGGTTTTTCCCTAGATGTGTTGCTCCTTATAAATAGTCTTGTATTAGTCATTTTTAGGTAAAGCTCACAATGTGAGGTGTAAAAGCAAGAAAGCACGAGAGTAAGAGTGTTATAGCAAGAAAGCACGTTCACTTTTATTCTGTACACTCTCACATTAATGAATCATTCAACACTTTGACTATTTGTTTCGATCTTCACGTTATTATTATTCTGTAAATGTCAAATCCGACTCTACATTGCATAAACCCTAAATTTTGAGATTGGGTTGATATGATGGTCTTATAGTTAAATAATTGCTTCTTGATGTTGTTTAAGCTCTTTACTAGTAAATATGATGATTTTTTTTGGAAGAAATCAAAAGTTGAAATGGTTCAAGTAATTAAAGCAATATATATATATATATATATATATATATATATATATATATAATAGATACAACATACAAATGGATGGATGATGATGATACTTGTTGTAATAGTTGTGATCTATGATATGCTTGTCATTTGATCCTAACTTAGTAGAAAATCACATTATGCTTATGTTAGGTACATGATATGATTATCAATGTTATTAAGTTCTTTATGAACTTATTTAAAAGTATTATGTTGCTAAAATGAAATGTTTAACACAATATTAATGCATCCTCATGAAAACATCATCGTAATCAAATATTTCCAATTGTGGGCAAAAATAGTAAATACTGAAATTATGATATTATGGAGGTCTAGGACCAATGAATCCTTATATGCTATTACTATTAGCAACTTGTTAATATGATCGAATGTTATTGAAATCATTAGGAATTTAATGAGTAAAGGCCAAAGGAAGAAGAAAGGGCAAGAGCTTAGTGAAAACATAGTTAGACTTCTCTAACTAGCCAACATGAGTACATGTTTTTTTCCCATCTTGGGATACATGGTAAAATGTCTATGAAACCTTATATGCTTCCTAATAATAATTTTTATACGATTGAATGGCTATGTTATGTTTATGAGATTTACCAAACAGTCGTAGTTGAGTCTTACTCATTAGAAAAGAAATGTTTTGGCTTCTACCTTAAGAATGATTTGTATGATCAGTAATTGATGAATGAATAAAAAATGAATGAGCCTACTCGGGCTATTGTTTCCACCACAAGACCAAAAGGTATCTATCGGGGACGTGACTCCCTATCGTGAGGTAGATAGCCTAATGTTATGATGTTGAGATGGATTGATTAGTTCTTTCTACATTAGTATAGAAAAACTTGAGTTATTACCAAGTTGTGATCAATGTCGTAAGTATAAAAATTATGAAGTCATGATTCATTACCAATCATGATTTGGCATGTATAAAGTATGGAGTTATTCTTACATGACTTAAATAAGAAAAGAAATATGAAGATTTTTTTATTAATGCCTTATCTTTAATCCCATGTAACTCACAAGACTTTATAGTCTTACATATTTTTTATACCATGTATTTCAAATTCTAGTTCTAAGGCACATATACATGGAAAGTAAGACCTAAAGTAAAAGGAAGACCTTAGACAGAGTGTGATGTTTATTTTATGATTGTAATCTTATCATGCTAAATATGGTTTTTAATACAATGTTTGGTAACACTCGTGGTTTTGTTGAATACAACTTGAATAGTTATGTGTAACTTAGGGAAACACCCTCATTTATTTCCACTATTGTCACCTTAGAAGAAGGGGAAATGGAATATGTATGAACCCTAGTTTTACCATGCTTAGTCTAAACTGAAATTTCTTTGTTATTTTTCACATATTGCGTTAACTTCAACACAATTTGGTCACATCCCAAGGGTAAACCGAGCATAGTTAAGTTCAACACCAGGAACTCGAAAATAGAAATAGACAGTTCACCATTAATCTACCCTATTTCTTAAATCATTGCATCAAGTTCACAGACTGAAAACACATCTATGTCCATGTAGTCTATGTAATCTACCTTGCCATCAATGTAACCCGTAAACAACCCTCTATAATGCACTTTTAGTGTAAACAAATTAGGTAAATCCCTATAAATAAAAAGAGGTTTTCCAGAAGAAAGCATAATCACGAAGCAAAATTATCAAAATTGATTGTGTTTCAAGCTCATGCTTATCAAGTGTCTTCTTTAAGTCTTCACTCACATTGCTTGGGTGAACGTTCCACAAAGTGAAAATCATTGTAATATTGTAGGTTGTATTTGAGGTATGTCGATTAAATTTCGTATGAAAACCCTGTTTTCTTGCAACAACTAGTACTTGATGAAGAAGCTTTAGGGATGTGTAGTGAAGACAGAAGGACGAAGCTCTATAAATATGAAAGGATGGCGGGAGCAAGCTGAATTGGCGATTTTGTCCCTCGTATGAGGGCACGTGAGTCGTTTAGCAGATAAATGAGACGGCGTTGGTCAGAAGAACTAGACGCGTAAGTTTTTAAAATCATAGAGATCAAGCAAGTAGTGTTTTAGATAGTTATACTGAAATTGTCTATTTTGTTAAACCATATAGCTCAACCGCATAATTTAATCTAATTTTTAAAATAATACTGTGCTAAAACTAACAAATATAACCAATATTATTTATTAACATTTTTCTAAAACCAAAAATAAAAGTTTTCGTAATATAATAGATGTAACACCCGACTTTTAATACAAAAACACCCCTGAAAATTTTTCATTTTAAACAAAGGTTTCATTACATAAAACCATAACAAAGGGGTATATTTTAATAAAACGGATACAAGTGTATCAAGGAGAGTATATAATACCCATATCTCATTTGAACCCGGGCTGCTTCTGACAGCATCTACAAGTCCTCTTCTTGAGTCACGGACTTTATCCTTACCCTTATCAGGGTTATGCTAACCTGCAGGGACATTTAACAAACGGTATGAGCTACAAAGCTCAGTGAGTAATCATATCTGCAAATAACGTGTACAATAAATACATCCATGTATAATTCTTTATATATGATACATATATTTATTATTTGATCTTTCATTATCAAATACCATTTTATAGCCTTTTCTGGCCAAACATGTATATCTGTCTGGATATCAGACCCAGACTGCTAGCCTTACCGGCTAATCGTATGTATCTTAGGATTTCATATCCTACTGCATAGCCTTACCGGCCAAATCGTGAGATCATGTGATTTTCAAATCACATCAGATTATTGTATACTTCATCACATCCAGTCTGTTATTTGCATACCTTTCAAATCATTTCTGTATCATTTCTGTCCCATCTTTCTTAGTCATACCTGACTATACCATATCTCATGACTATATAAGTCGTATCATTTGTCATGGCTATACAAGCCGTACCAAAACATTTCCAGCGTATGAATCGTAGCCCGAGGGCCGCACCAGTTTATCATAGCCTGAAGGCCGCACCAGAATATCATAGCCCGAAGGCCGCACCATCTGTTAATAGCTTGTTTCACGATCAATTATGGCTCACGGGTTAGCCCGCTGTTGCCTTGGCTCATGGGTTATCCGGTCTTGTCTTATATGGGTTCGACTCACAGTTCCGTTCTTGTCTATTAAAGACTCACGGCTTATCTGGTCTTGTCATATCATAGTGTATATATATATGTATTGACTCACAGTTCCGTTCTTGTCATCGCAATGACTCACGGCTTATCTGGTCTTGTCTTTTACATATATATTTTTACACTTGTCGTTTTCGTCCCACGAAGCTGTTTCAACCTGTAACAATTCAATCATCATATATCATATATGATATCAGTGAGATTACTCACCTGGATACTAACTGCATTCACATCCCGGTTGTTTCTTGCCTTTGCGTGCACCACAACCATTTTGTCCCATACCTATATATTCATTTATATCAAATGATAATAGGTTAATAATCCTTCCAATTAACTCTAATACAATAGAGTTCAATACATTATCATTATAAGCAATGCATAGTTAATAAACTTTCCGTTTACTAACTTTTTATGAATTTTACTATTCACCGAGGCATTCAAATCGATCTACAGTGCCCCCGAAGGGGTCGAAAACTCAATATAAAAATTTTTCCCAAACTTTTCAGACCATAACGAGCCTACGGTTCAAGTTTGAGCTAAAACGGACAAGCCAAACGAAAGTTAGCATTTTTGATCCCCTGCCTGGCCCCTGCCTAGAGGCGCACCGCGCCTAGAACAGGGCGCACCCCGCCAGGGGCTTGGGCGCACCGCGCCTGGCGCCTGCGCAGGTCTCCTGTCCAGCCGCGATTTGTGCACTGTAGCACGCAGTTTTAGCCCATTAAGTCCTTAATCCAGTCCTTAATCGTTTGGGGTTTGTTTCTAGTCTAAAACCTTATACTTTAACAAGGTTTTCAACCATTCAAAACAACTAAATCAATCAAAATGAAGAATTAGGGTTCTTAGTCCCAAAACCCCAAAACTTCAAATTCATCACAAATAGCAATCTACTTCCATTTTCTTGAATTAAGTCCTTTTAGCATGACTTAATGGAAGCATTAAACCATTTAAACTACATAATCATAACTGAAATTTACAAATTTCAGTTTCTATAAAACCAAACCAAGAACACTTCAAGAACTTGGTAAAAATCAAGTTTACTAACCTTGATTAACATAGGAATCACCAATTCCAAGATATGATTCCAATTCCTTGCCTCAAGCTTCATGATTTCTGCAGAATTTTGCTCCCAAAATCGTTCCCGTAGCTGCACAAATGGCTAGTCAAGGAGAGAGTCAACTCTCTTATATTTATACCTCAAAACTTTACAATTTTGGTCCCTAAGTTCATTTTCTTGAACTTTGACCACAAAATCAAGTTTTATTACAATAAAACTTTCATTCTTTATACATTTGCCACAAACAACAATATTTTTCATATTTGGTCCTTCACATGGTCAAATGACCAAAATACCCTTTTGCGGTAAAATGACCAAAATCAGTTTTTATAACATTTTAAGTCCACAACTCAAAACATTATTTCCAACTAAATTCTTTTCTGTCCAAAAGACCAATTTACCCTTCCAAGGTAAAATGACATTTTTACCCTTTTTATTATTATTACATAAAAAGAGTGTCTTGGCGTTACAAATTCTCCCCTCCTTCAAAAGATTTCGTCCCCGAAATCATACAAGGAGTTGAGGGTATGCCTCCCTCGATTAGCATTCGGTCTTCCGCATCATGTCGGAATCTCTATGGTATTTCCTAAGCACTTAACCATACTAGTCTTCGTATCTCGTGGTTATATCACCGTTCTTATATCATTCCTCCGGTTGTCCCACGTACCTTAATCACTTATCTATCTCATTTCAACATGAGGGATTCGTTGGAATTCATCAATACATAATTTCTTTCTTATCGTTCCAAACAGATTTTTAACCTTTCCAAAGGATTACTTTTCGTATTGCCTTATTCCTTTACTTAGAATTTCAAAGGTTTTTACCCAGTGATCCACATACCATTTTACAATTTCTTAACCATTCTTCAAATTCGATCATACTCATCAAGTCTTTTCTTCAGTTGTGCAAGAATCTAGGATCTAGCCAACGGCTTTATCACATCTTCAATCGAATAATTCGGAGGATAACACGGTATTCCATACCATTCTTCATGTGAATCATCAAACTATTAGCATGCAGGCTGCTATTTCTTGAAATTTCTATCTAAGATAGACAATCTTCGCATCTTCTACTAGGGTCTGCTGTGCACTTTTCAAGCACATCTTTTAAAATCTGCATCATTAAGTCACTTTATTCACCAATACACGATATTTGCAGAGACTTTATTGCAAAGTCTATAACAATGTTGTCCCATTTCTTTTCTGGGACCAACAACGGGTCAATTTCTTCGCATGATTCTAACGGTTTGACTTTACTTTGTATACAAGTCAAATACTTTTCACATGTCTTTCAATATCTTTCTTCAATCCCAGCCACCAATACATAGGTTTTATCGCCCTATTTAATCTGGTATTGCTCTGGGTATACTGCATATCTAGTACAAAATGCATCTTTTCAAGATGATTTTCATGTTTCACTTTGCTCTGGAATTCACATTCACAACCACCATGGGTTTTGAATCATTGTGATTTTCCAACTAGCTTCATCTAATATCCAATCATTCATTCATTTTTCACATTTTCAGACTTGCACACTTCTTTCTGTGCTACCCGAATCAACTCAGGTAATCAATTCGCCACACTCACGCATGTGGTTGTATCTTTCAAAAGACACTCTTTCTAATTCAAGGCATCTATAGCCACATCTGTCATTTTCGAGATGGTACAGGATTTCATACCCGAAATCTCTAAGTAACCCATCTATCTTTGCTATCTCATATTTAGCTTCTTTTGATCAATTAAGTACTTCAAACTTATGATCCTTATAAACAATAAGCTTTACACCATACATATAGTGTTTCCAAAGCTTCAATACCAGAATCATAGATGCTACTGCAACGTCATGCATCTACAGTCAAATCTGGATGCATTTCTATAATCCAATTTATCTTCTCCGCTTAGCATCAATGCTAACGTCGGAGTTTCACACAAGGTGTATTCCAAACCTTTACAAGATACTTGTGGTCTTTCTACCACTCAAACTTTATACTTTTATTAGTCAACCTTGGTCAACTGGATAGCAATCAAGGAGCAGTTTTCTACAACACTCCTAAATTAACCCGCCAATCCAAGGAAACTACTAATTTCAGTCAATTTCCAAGGCGGTTTCTGTCTTATCACAATATACTTTCCCACTGGATACACTTTATCATCTCTGGCATTATTAACATGCCCACAAAATATAAAACTTCTTTTAGCCAAATTTTTCATACTTGGAGAATTTTACAAATCACTTAACTCAGTGAATTAGCTCCAATATCTGGTACAAACGTACCTCATTTTTCGATCTAGTTTCGAGAATATCAGATTCTCAGTAGTCAATGCACACATGCATCAACTTGTCTTTCTTCTTTTCAAATAAGGTAGGGCTCCATACGATGACACATACGGCCATAAGAGACCCCAATACAACATTTTCTTCTAGTTGTTTTCCAACTCTGCCATCTCTACAGATGCAAATCAGTACAGAGCCCGTATACCAAAAACGGCTCCCAAAATCAGCTTAATTATAAACTCTTCTCGCCAATCTGGCAGAAATCTTGGAAGTTCTTTTCAAAAGAAACATCCGATAATTTATTTAAAGTAGTACACTACTATCACTACTTTATTTAACTTGGCCAATACCATGTATGCCAATTACAATATCATTCTTTTACTAACTCTTTTCTGAGTTTAAGCAAGGAAAATAACCGGTATTCTCATCAACGGTCATTTACCATGGATTTTTGTCCATTTCATTTCTGTTTTAAGAACCATAACGTTCTTGTTTCTTCAATTCATGTTAGCATAATTCATTGCTAACCAATTCATCGGTAGTCATCAGCTTTAGATTCATAGGGAAAATGGTCCCGTAAATCCTAGGCAGACTACTTTCCAGGTGTTCAATATCTAGAACATACTTGCTATCTGCTATAGCTGTTTCCAAAATTTCATCTAAAATAGTTGATGAAATATTCCAACAAGACATCAAGTCATCGATCCCAAGCATAGCTTCATGGATCAAATATAACATACACGGGGTTATATTCAAAACAATTACATCGGAGATCATATCAGTCTCCTCACGAGCTTCTTCCACAATCTGCTGGAATGCTCAAGGTACCACTGGTCCTTTCGACCGTTCGTTTCTTCTTTCTTTCCTGGGTTACTTACCCGTTACTCCACATTTAGCATGTGAGTATTTCATAAAGAAGTGATCTATAGTTCCACGCTGGAACCACTTCCGTCCCATACAACAAACTCGAGCAATATGCTCCCATTTTCTGCAATTTCAGCATGTCAACGATAGAGTCTCAACTCTAAAATGTTCTGAGTGCTTTTCCTGCACTTCTTATATTACATCATCTTTTCGTTTTGGTCTCTTCCCTTTAAGGCTAGACCTGAATCGTTTTAACTTCTTCTGAGAAGTCCACTAATTATTATTTCTGCTTTTCTTGTAGTATCAACTACTGTTCTTTCACCTTGAATATCAACCAAGGTGAGCAACCGATTTCTTTATCTGACCACATCAGCTAACATTGCTCATCGTGTGGATTTTCTACTATTCATCCCCTTTTTGGCTCTCATACAACGGAGCTTTGCGAAAGGGCTAGTCCATTTCCTAGAGCTTCACGCCCTAAATGTCTTCCAAGAAGGTTCACAAGTCATACTTCTTATACGTCAGAAGTTAGCAACAGCTAGGTTATATATGTATAATAACATCTATATACAACTAACTATGCATCATGTCTACTATCTCAGGGTTTAAGTCCAGGAATCTACTCTATAGACACCTAGTTCACTTAAACCACGACTCTGATACCAACTTGTAACACCCGACTTTTAATACAAAAACACCCCTGAAAATTTTTCATTTTAAACAAAGGTTTCATTACATAAAACCATAACAAAGGGGTATATTTTAATAAAACGGGTACAAGTGTATCAAGGAGAGTATATAATACCCATATCTCCTTTGAAGCCGGGCTGCTTCTGACAGCATCTACAAGTCCTCTTCTTGAGTCACGGACTTTATCCTTACCCTTATCAGGGTTATGCTAACCTCCAGGGACATTTAACAAACGGTATGAGCTACAAAGCTCAGTGAGTAATCATATCTGCAAATAACGTGTACAATAAATACATCCATGTATAATTCTTTATATATGATACATATATTTATTATTTGATCTTTCATTATCAAATACCATTTTATAGCCTTTTCTGGCCAAACATGTATATCTGTCTGGATATCAGACCCAGACTGCTAGCCTTACCGGCTAATCTTATGTATCTTAGGATTTCATATCCTACTGCATAGCCTTACCGGCTAAATCGTGAGATCATGTGATTTTCAAATCACATCAGATTATTGTACACTTCATCACATCCAGTCTGTTATTTGCATACCTTTCAAATCATTTCTGTATCATTTCTGTCCCATCTTTCTTAGTCATACCTGACTATACCATATCTCATGACTATATAAGTCGTATCATTTGTCATGGCTATACAAGCCGTACCAAAACATTTCCAGCGTATGAATCGTAGCCCGAGGGCCGCACCAGTTTATCATAGCCCGAAGGCCGCACCAGAATATCATAGCCCGAAGGCCGCACCATCTGTTAATAGCTTGTTTCATGATCAATTATGGCTCACGGGTTAGCCCGCTGTTGCCTTGGTTCACGGGTTATCCGGTCTTGTCTTATATGGGTTCGACTCACAGTTCCGTTCTTATCTATTAAAGACTCACGCCTTATCTGGTCTTGTCATATCATAGTGTATATATATATATATATGTATTGACTCACAGTTCCGTTCTTGTCATCGCAATGACTCACGGCTTATCTGGTCTTGTCTTTTACATATATATTTTTACACTTGTCGTTTTCGTCCCACGAAGCTGTTTCAACCTGTAACAATTCAATCATCATATATCATATATGATATCAGTGAGATTACTCACCTGGATACTAACTGCATTCACATCCCGGTTGTTTCTTGCCTTTGCGTGCACCACAACCATTTTGTCCCATACCTATATATTCATTTATATCAAATGATAATAGGTTAATAATCCTTCCAATTAACTCTAATACAATAGAGTTCAATACATTATCATTATAAACAATGCCTAGTTAATAAACTTTCCGTTTACTAAGTTTTTATGAATTTTACTATTCACCGAGGCATTCGAATCGATCTACAGTGCCCCTGAGGGGTCGAAAACTCAATATAAAAAATTTTCCCAAACTTTTCAGACCATAACGAGCCTACGGTTCAAGTTTGAGCTAAAACGGACAAGCCAAACGAAAGTTAGCATTTTTGATCCCTTGCCTGGCCCTGTCTAGAGGCGCACCGCGCCTAGGACAGGGCGCACTGCGCCTGGGCGCACTGCGCCTGGGCGCACCCCGCCAGGGGCTTGGGCGCACCGCGCCTGGCGCCTGCGCAGGTCTCCTGTCCAGCCGCGATTTGTGCACTGTAGCACGCAGTTTTAGCCCATTAAGTCCTTAATCCAGTCCTTAATTGCTTGGGGTTTGTTTCTAGTCTAAAACCTTATACTTTAACAAGGTTTTCAACCATTCAAAACAACTAAATCAATCAAAATGAAGAATTAGGGTTCTTAGTCCCAAAACCCCAAAACTTCAAATTCATTCCAAATAGCAATCTACTTCCATTTTCTTGAATTAAGTCCTTTTAGCATGACTTAATGGAAGCATTAAACCATTTAAACTACATAATCATAACTGAAATTTACAAATTTCAGTTTCTATAAAACCAAACCAAGAACACTTCAAGAACTTGGTAAAAATCAAGTTTACTAACCTTGATTAACATAGGAATCACCAATTCCAAGATATGATTCCAATTCCTTGCCTCAAGCTTCATGATTTCTGCAGAATTTTGCTCCCAAAATCGTTCCCGTAGCTGCACAAATGGCTAGTCAAGGAGAGAGTCAACTCTCTTATATTTATACCTCAAAACTTTACAATTTTGGTCCCTAAGTTCATTTTCTTGAACTTTGACCACAAAATCAAGTTTTATTACAATAAAACTTTCATTCTTTATACATTTGCCACAAACAACAATATTTTTCATATTTGGTCCTTCACATGGTCAAATGACCAAAATACCCTTTTGCGGTAAAATGACCAAAATCAGTTTTTATAACATTTTAAGTCCATAACTCAAAACATTATTTCCAACTAAATTCTTTTCTGTCCAAAAGACCAATTTACCCTTCCAAGGTAAAATGACCTTTTTACCCTTTTTATTATTATTACATAAAAAGAGTGTCTTGGCGTTACAATAGATAATAATGTGCTAAAACTAATAAATATAACCAACATTGTTTATTAACATTTTCTAAACCAATAATAGAAAGTTTTCGTAATATAAAATACAAAAATAAAAACTTCAAGATCTTTTTATAATTATACATATTATCTGAAAAACATTTTTTTTAACCTTTTAACATATTTATAAAACTAAAAGAATCAAATTACATTAAAATTTAATTGGTAATGAACTAGTTAAAAGTACTAGAGGCATCCTTTAGAGATGTGTAGATCCATAAAGCTTATAATAGTCTAAAACGATTCCATGTAGCACCTTTGGTGTATCCGGTAAATTATCACGAAGGAATCTTGTAGTTCTTCTAACGAGCAATAGTTGGTCACTTTACTAAGAATGTGTTTGGTTCACACAATATTTACGAAGGAATTCAAAAATTTTAAATATACTGAAATTAAAGGAATTTATTTATTTTTTAATTAAATGTCACAATAGTTATGATTAGCTTCTTATCAAGTGGTAAGACATTGTCCTCTAAGCTTAAGGTTGAGTGGTCGATCTCCACTAAAAGAAATAAATTGTTATTTAAGAGTAGTGTAAGTTTATCCATAAGTAAACATTAAGTTGTTTGAATTAGTGTATTAAAAACGTTATCAATAAACTAAAAGTACAAACGGCATCCTTTAAAAAAAATAAGAATTTTTATAAGGTCACATTTTAAATATTCAATTTCCTGTTAATCAAAGGATAATTTGCATTTAAAAAACATATCATCAATCAATTTTCATGGATAGAAAATGCATTATACACGATCAAAAATAAATATCGACTTGTTTGGTAGTTGCTAACTATGTATATTATAAACCCAAATTATATTAAATACCTTTAGACATTGAAGCTAAAAGTTATTTAAGAAAATAATAGTTAATTAAAAACATAATTTTCTTTTTAACACAATTTGCTTTCTATGATATTGACATTGAATACATCAAACCGTATGCACCAATGCACACCATTTGGAAGTTTGTGACAAACATTTCTATAAGGAATGGTGATGCTTATTGACAATGACCCGACAGCATGTCCACAAAGATTTATACTTTATATAGTCTTTTGTTTTATTATTAAGTTTTATCAATAAAAGTGTATTGTTTATGTACTGTACAATATATAAAGCTGCTTGTATTAAGACTTGTGACACATTTAAATACTTATTTTTGTAACATAAAGTAGAGTAGTGTGTTTGTATCTATGTCCTTCACATGCTTGGGTGTGTATACATGTGAGACAAAGTTATTGGAATATCTGCTATGGGTAAAAACGTTAAACACATCGATTGAATAATTATAATAAGATCTTGGGCCGTACAACGATTCTATCACCAACCGATCGAATTTCGACAAGACTCATCATGTTACTGATTTTTCTGACGAAATTGTTTATAGTTGATTTGCTTAGGAACAAATATATCATGGATTTTTGTAATTACATTAGGATGTTATATGTATCACTTTGGTTTTATATCCATGATCATAACAAGTTGGAAATATAATTATAAAGGAAAAAAATGACTTATAAGGATAACGAAGTATCAGAATTGTTCAAAAAATACCATTGAACTTTTTTGTAAACATATTACCAACAAACCATGGCCGTTGTACACGTATGACCATTAAAGTTTATCATTTGTTTAAAAAATATCATTAACGTTACCGGAAGTATACCTTACCAGCCAATGATATTTTTTTTAAACAAATGATAAACTTTAATAGTCATACGTGTACAACTGTTATAGTTTGTTGGTAATATGTGTACACAAAAAACTTCAATGATATTTTTTGAACAATTCTAATACTTCATTACCCTTATAGGTCATTTTCCCAACTATAAATAATAAATTTTTTTGAGTTATACACAAGAGATGATTTAGCTAAAAGATATCGAAATAAAACATGAGAGACTAAGTTTATTAGTGTATCAAAATAAATGTATATTAATTGGAACCTAGAAATGGATAAGAGACGTAAGTGAAAATATTAACAGTTTGAATTTTAAAAGTTCTTATAAAAAATAGATAATATAAGCATGATGAGTATTATAAATACTCATCATAGTTGGCGTATTTATCCCAAGAAAGCTAGAAAATTTGTCCATAATCTTTCACCTCCCTTGTTGGTCGATTTCTTCATAAAACCATGTAGAAACATTGTTGATTCTTCAAGCAAAGTGTTATACTACTACAACGGGTGTTGAATCATCGTCTTGGGTGCAATTTCATCAGAGATGTTCCTTCTACTGGCCTTATTTATCCTAGATACTTCAAATCTGCATTGAGGTATTCTTTGATCATTTTTTCAGTTTATAGTTGTGAAAAGCGCATGATCTTGTGATCTTTAGTGGAATACGATCGTTTACTTTGCTTTCGTTGTTTATGGTTGTACTAATATTGTATTCCAACAGTGGTATTAGAGTCACTTGATAATGGTTTTGCACAGTTAAGAGTCGTTTTGATCCATTCAATTTTTGTTAAAAAATTATTTTTTAATAAATCGGTAAAACTGTTCGTCGATAGTGTTGGGTAAGCAACAAGCGAGATTGAAAACTTTCAACCTCTCAATATCAAGATTTAACCAAAGAAACACTTGACAGTTAGCACTCGACCAAAAGAAATCGTTGTAGCAAGAAATACAAGAAGAAAACACAAGCAAAGATCAACAAAGAGAATTAAAGTGGTTCACTTGATCGCGAGATCAAGCTACGTCCACTATGGAACTAGAGAGAATTTTATTATAAATGCTATACAAAATTTACAAGTATAAATCTGCACTCTAATAATCGCACTCATATACTCTTGCTTTTATATATATATATATATATATATATATATATATATATATATATATATATATATATATATATATATATATATATATATATATATATATATATATATATATATATATATATATATAACCAAGAGTATATGAGTGCGATTATTAGAGTGCAGATTTATACTTGTAAATTTTGTATAGCATTTATAATAAAATTCTCTCTAGTTCCTCAGTTGATTAAGTAGGTTGTGGTATTCATGGCGTCTGCCCCAGAACATCTTCGGCATCCCAACATACAACCTCATGCTCTTCGCCCTTTCATTTAGAGTCATGTTCATTCGTTCCGCTATGTCATTCTGCAGAGGGGTTTCTGGGACCGTCTTTAACATCCGGTTCTTGTGCGCAGCACAATAATCAACGAATTATCTGCTGCTGTATTCTCCCCCATTGTCGGACTTAAGGCATGTGACCTTCTGACCCATCTCGGTCTCGACAACAGATTTCCGCTTCTTGAAATTGGCCAACACTTTGGATTTGTTTTTAAGGAAGTAAACCCATACCTTCCTCGTTGAGTCATCAATGAAAGTAACATAGTAACGAGATCCTCTAGCCGAAGATAAAGAGGTTGTTCTGTAGACGTCAGAATGCACAAGCTCGGGTTTCGTAGCCTTCAGAGCTTAGCCCACCTTAGAGAAGGTGACCGTCTTTGTTTACCAAGTACACAGGGACCACAGAATCATTCGATAGCATCCTTAACATATGGTATATTGCCCTTCGCAGCCAACATCTTCATCCCCTTTTCGCTCTTGTGACCAAGCCTTTTGTGCCACATATTAGAGGTCTTCTGATATTCTTCAGCGATATTAATCTTGTCCAAGGAGTCTTGTACCATGTACATGGATCCTCACTTCTAACCACGAGCAATAACCATGCTCCCCTTCGTTACTTTCCACTAATGGTTGACAAACTTAACCTTGTGTGCTTCATCATCCAACTGCCCTACTGATATCAACATCCTCTTCAGACCCGGAATGAATTTGACATCCTTCAAAGTCCATTTAGTTCCCAAGGACGTACAGAGTGTAACATCTCCAACTCTGGTTATATATAGGCTCTTGTTATCCGTAAGTATCACTTTTTCGTTGTAATGCCTGAAATTGTTCGCCACATCTCGATAGTGACATGCGTGGAAGGATGCACCTGAGTCCATTATCCAGGACTCTGTGGAACTCTCTACACAGCAAATTAGTGCACCTTCGACTTCTTTCTACGCTCTTGCAGATCCAGAAGGCTTCGGACACTGATTCTGGAAATGCCCACTCTCTTTGCAGTTCTAGCAGACAACATTTTTTTTGCTTTTGGATTGTTCCCTTCTCCGTGAATTCGATCTTCCTTTACCACCGCCATCGCCACCTCGGTTCGGTCTCCTTCCTCTCTCCTCGGTTGCCAAGGCACTTCCGGAACACTAACTTGCATTTCTCCTCCGGATATCTTCCCCAATGATTAAATTGTTGGATTTGGTGTCTAAGCCATGACTTATAATTGTATTTATCTTGTTAATTGAAGCAAAGTCCATTTGGGTTGCCCTCATAGCTAGAGGATTCGGTCCCAGTCGGGCTGGGTATTTCTTTTGAACGGTGGAGCGGTCACTTGGAAAAGTTCCAAGCAAGAAACGGTGGCTGATTCAACATGCGAATCAGAGTACATTGCAGCGAGTGAAGCGTCTAAGGAAGCGGCTTGGCTGAAGAACTTTATCGGTGACCTTGGAGTTGTCCCGAGCATTCAGGAGCCGATGGAACTGTTCTGTAACACCCGTCTTATTAACAAAACACCCCATAATTTTTTTTTTCAAACATATATTTTACAATCCAAACCATAAGTATAAGGTATTGGTTAATACAAACAGGTACAAGTGTATCCAGGATTACAATATATTAATATTATACATCCTTTGAGCCGGGCTGCTACTTCACGTTACTAAGTCCCTAGTCACGGACTTTTTCTTTCCCTTTAGCGGGATCTCGCTCACCTGCAGGGACATATCAAAACACTGTGAGCTATAAAGCCCAATGAGTAATCAAATCTGCAACAATATGTATAAGAATAAAATCTCTATACAAAACAAATATGCATTATCTCATAACATATGATCGCTTATGGCTCACGGGTTTGTCCCGCTTTTGCCTAGACTCACGGCTCCGTTCTTGCCATCTCAATGACTCACGGCTTATCCGGTATTGCCTTTTCAAAGTTTGACTCACAGCTCCGTTCTTGTCTATCGTAGACTCACGGCTTATCTGGTATTGTCGTATTGTTGACTCACAGCTCCGTTCTTGTCTTTCTCAGACTCATGGCTTATCTGATATTGTCATTTTAATTCATCACAAAATCTGTCAAATTCGTCCCCAAAACTGTTTCCATCTGCAGCTTTTCAACCAACACATATCACATCGGATATAAGTGAGATTACTCACCTTAATGATCGCTACAACTAGTTCCTGTTGGTCCTTGCCCTTTTGTACGTGCTACAACAACTTGTCCCGTACCTATATATTCATTTGTATACACAATGATTATAGGTTAACAATCACTTTAATTGACTCTAATGCATAAGAGCCTAATATAGCACCATTTCCAATCATTTTTTAGCAATAACCATCATTGTAAAAATTTAATACACTTCCCGAAATACGCGTATTCTACTACAGTACCTTCGGGAGGTCGTATACGTATTCCGACAATTTTCTATGAAGTTTCACACCATATTAGACCTATGTTCAAAATTTGAGGTCAAACGGACAAGCCTAGCATCAAAATCAAACTTGGAAATTGCTCAAAATTTTAACAGAGAGCAACCTCATTTCTGCCGCGACCACGCGTCGCGACCTAGGCCATGGTCGCGTCGCGACTGCTGCAAATCAGACCAGAATGCTCGATTTTTATGCTATAAAATCCATTTTCTCTTGTTAAGTCCTTAATTCCTGACTTAATCATATTGGGTTTATTTTAAGACTAAAACCCTTCGTTAATATCAAGTTTTAAACAATGGAATTGTTAATTCTAACCCATTTCTATAACTTCCCGTTTTTCACATTTTTGGTCCAAAACCAAAATTTTGCAAGTTTTAATTGTTTCTACTGATTTATTTCAATCAATATAGCATCTAGGACTCATTATAAACCATTAGAATCAAGTTAATCATAAGAACTCACAATCTAGGGTTCTTGATCAAAATCTCAATTCCTTAACAATAACAACCTACTTCCATGTTCTTGAGTTATGTTCTTACTGATGACTTGTTAGAAGTATTTAGCCATTTAAACCACATAATTCATGACTGAAATTACAGATTTCAGTTTCCATAAAAACTCATCAAGAACAACTTAGGTTAGAACTTGAATTACTAACCTCCAATGCTTCCAAACCTTCAATTCAAAGCCAACTATCGAGTTCCTAGCTTTGATCTTCAAGAAAACTCCAAACTCTGCAGAAATCGTACAAAGAAAACCCTCTCCCATAGCTTCTCGATTTTCTGCACATGTGAGAGAGCTTTTCCACTATTTATACTTCCAGAATTTACAGTTTAGCCCCCGGAGTTCTATTTCTTGAACTTTTGCCACATCTATCACATTTTTATGACAAAAACCAGTTTTTATAACATTTTAAGTCCAAAACTCAAAATAGTATTACAAACCAAATCCTTTTCTATCCAAAAGACCAAATTACCCTTCTAAGGTAAAATGACCAATTTACCCCTTTTATTATATTTACATATAAAAAGTATTTTGGTGTTACATGTTCTGCGATAATGAAGGAGCGGTCGCCTTGACAAAGGAACCGCGAGATCATGGAAAGTCCAGACATATCGACAGAAAGTACCATTACATTCGAAATCGCGTAGAAGAAGGTCACTTACTGGTTAAAAGAGTATCATCAGAAGATAATCCTGCAGATCCTTTGACTAAGGCACTGAGTAGGATCAAACACAATCAGCATGCTCGAAGCATTGGACTGAAGGATGATATTAGTTTTAGTAATTAGATAGATTTTGAAACTTGTAACAGTATAAATGTAATTGACTTGGTGATTTTATAATAGAGATTTATAAATGAGTATTGTTACTACCTTTGTCAATTGTTTATTATTGTGTTTCTATATTTGCATGTTTAACTTTCTAAATAATTAGATTATTTAAAATTCCACAGTCGATCATACTGTTAGGGAGTAAGTATGAACGAAGACTGTCATGAATCGGTTGTAGATTGTCTAAGGAGTTAGACATTTCAGTAAGACTGCTACAACGTTCATGAGTACTTAGAAAATAGAGATTTGAGTATTAGATAAACTCGTGCTTAACGGATTGCTTCATGGATCACATCACGAGCAATGTTAAGACGATAATATCATTTGATCTTTAAGTGGAGAGATATGATCTGTAATTTGCAAGGCAGTTGCTCATTGATAATGCAAAAACGCGCCGGTAACTCGGTGTTATAAAACGCGTTGTTGTGAGTAATCTGACTGGTAAAAGATATAGACATATAAGTCAAAACTTATCCGTCCCCTGACCCGATGGGAAACAGATATTTGTAGGCCTCTCGATGATTTTGAAGTTGACTGAAAGTGTTGGCTAACCGGGACTGAATTGATGTTTTTAATTAGCAGTCTTAAAGTCATAAGCAAATCAGAAATCGAGAAACAGGGTATCAGACCAAGATTGATTTTAATCCATGTTTGGAGTTTGAAAATATCTCGTTGGACGGAGGATCATCTGATCACTTATCTTTGGACAGAACTGACTGGGTCAGAGTTCAGGAATAGTTTCTAGGAAACTGCTATTAGTCAGAAGATAAATGGGCAATTAAAGTCATAGACTTATCCAAATGGGAGACTGTTGGATTTGGTGTCTAAGCCATGACTTATAATTGTATTTATCTTGTTAATTGAAGCAAAATACATTTGGGTTGCCCTCATAGCTGGAGGATTGATGTAGAGTTCAGTAGAAAGAAATGTTGATTTATTAACTGTTTAATAAATCAACAGAAAATAAATAAATAGGTTATTAATATATTTAAGTGTTAATATATTAATTAGAAACTATAATAATTAATTAAGATTTAATCTAGAATTAGTTGAATTTAATTTGGAGATTAAATTAATTAATTATAAGTACAGGGACTGGTTTGTATTTATTCAATAGTTGAATAACTGGCAAGCCAGTTGCCAGGGGCCAAAGTGGTGCCAACTATGGAGGCTTCTCCATAGGTGGTGAAAACCCTAATTAGGGTTTAGGGGATTTGGTCCAAGTGGTTAACAGGCTTGCCCACTTTGGAGGCTCCTCTAGGGTTTTAGCTGTAACCCTAGGAGGCTATAAAAGGAACCCCCTGGCACCCTAAAACCTACGCCAACTTCAACCAAAGAAAATCTGCTGGACTCTTTTCTCCATTGCTTGGGTGTGACTACATTTGAGGCAGGATCTGTTTGCTGCTAGCTTCAAGAACAAGATCAAAAGGTTGGTAACTCTTAATTTAATCTTTAGAAATAAATGTTGGCCTTAGGTTTTTGTTATTATATCTTCATAGAAGAAAACATAGATCTCTTTTAGGGTTGCATGTGAACTTAGGAATTATGTAGTTCATTGATTGTATAAAACCCTTCATAAATATCGAATGCCTTCAAATGTGAGTTTTGCGGTTCCGGACGAACTACTGATCGTAATTACCGTTCCAGACCAGCTATCTGGAAGTGAAGATTGTAACAACAAGGCTTGGACTTCATTATCAAAAATCAATGTCCACCAATATCAGTCTCGATATGATGGAATTGAACTCCTTGACATGCTCAGCCACAGAACCCTCCTTCTTCATCTTTGTGTTCACAAGCTGTCTAATCAAGAAAACTTTTTTTGTAGTTGAAGGTTTCTTATACGTATTGGACAACGCTCTGAGTAGGACATGCACGGTTTTCTCGTTGATGATGCTGTAAGCAAGGAAGTTCGACAATGACAACTTGACCATACCCAATGTCTGCTGGTCCAACAGTTTCCACTCCTCCAATGACATAGTTTCTGGTTTCTTTCCGGTCTGCAGGATATGAAGCTTTTTCTAGTAAAGATAGTCTTCTATCTGCATTCTCCAGAATCCGAAATCATGGCCGTTAAACCTGTCGATCTTGATCTTCCCTTTTTCAGTCATATATCTGATACTAGTTTGTTGGGTAACAAGCGAGATTGAAAACTTCCAACCTCTGAAGATCAAGATTCAGCCAAACAAACACTCGAAAGTTAGCACTCGACTAAAAGAAAACGTTGCTGCAAGAAATACAAGAAGAACACACAAGCAAAGATCACACAAAGATCTAAATTGGTTCACTTGACCGCGATATCAATCTATGTTCACTGTGGAACTAGAGAGAATTTTATTATGAATGATATACAAAGTATACAATTATAAATCTACACTCTAATAATCACACTCATATACTCTTGGTTATATATATATATATATATATATATATATATATATATATATATATATATATATATATATATATATATATATATATATATATATATATATATATATATATATATATATATATATATAACCAGGACCTGATCTGAAAGATGTGATAGGAAATCTTCTAACCTTGACTTTCTGCACTAGGTCAGCTGGTGTGGCGAGTCATGAACATGCTGTGGCAGACCAACTTTCTGACGACAGCGGTCCTTGGAACTTGTGCCAAGGGTAAACTTCGCTTCTGAAGTAGCTTAACCATTTTATCGACATATTGACTCTCTCCATCTGATCCATATGGAGATTCTCCTTTACAATCTGGATCGGAACGAAGACTGCTCCTTGATCTGGATGATGCATTCCTGTGGATGATCTTAAAATAGAGTAAGATAATGAGGTATACACCAGACTCTAACCGTACGAAGCATGACCTCTAACCGTACTGTCATTCCTTGCCTCGGTATGGTTGCTTCGGACAACTGATCTTCTTCGGTCGTAGTGACTCCTTAGTTTGGATTAGGCTCCACATACTCAACAGATACCACCGGTACTGTTCGGCCATTGCGCCGCAATCAGCTATGTTGGTTATTATCATAAGCTTTTATCGAGTCTCGATCCTCAAGTAGTCGCGTCGGGGTCTGCCTGTTTTGATATGTAATCAACTGGTTGCTTTGTGCCGCGACCCCCGGCTTCTAGTGCTGCGACGATCGTGACAGTCATTGCTGAAGTATTGAGACATCGATTCGTAATGCCGCGTTGGGTTATTCGTAACACCGCAACAGGTTATCTGCCGCGTCGCGACACTTGAACATAACAGTTCTTAAAATGAATTTTAAAAGATGATTTTAAAGGGGATAAATAATTAACAAAAGCTCAAATAGATCAAAACAATTATGTTAAATTAAATAGTTAAATTTAGATTAATTACCATAATACGAAATTTTGTTATTCCGATATTCGTTGATGATTAATACTAAAATACAAAATTATGTTATTCTTATATTATTGATGATTAATACTAATATTATGATTAATTACATCTGGTTGTATTATCAAGTATTTCATATAAATGATGCAATCATTTACGATTATAACCATATCCACATAATATTTTTTAGAAAATGTTACTATTCAAAATTCATGATGAAATCATTTATAATTATAATAAACTACGTGAATATTCCAAAAATATTATCGGGAATTATTTCAGTTTCATAATTAATCATTTATGCTTATTAGTAAAATATGAAATTCTATTATTCATATATTCACTGATGATTAATACAAATGTTATAACTAAATTACATCTGGTTGTACTATAAGTATTTCATCAATGAATAAAACACAAACCTGGATTTATGAAGAAGAAAAAACTTTTTTTTTATTAATCCACACAATTAAAGAAGGTGCGTCACATGTTTAATGGTCAACATGTTTTTTTTAGAACGGCAAATCTATCCTACTCCTAAATTACTCCTTGTTATGTTAGTGCCAGGATTTGAACCCTGGACCTCCTTATTAGTAACACTCCTTGCTAGCCAATTGGTGATTCCTTTTACTCTAATAGTATCATTAGAACATGTATTATTAGAAAATACAAACCTGGATTGTGGCGATTCCTTTTACTCTAATAGTATCTCCTTTTTTTAACTTTCATCTTTCTTAATTCCATCTTTTTGACGCCTCAAACTTTCTAAATCATTGATTGGCCATTGTAGCAAACTCTTTCCATTGCTGTCTTGCAAACGAGGAATTAACTACATGAAATAAAAATTACATAAAATTCCAGAATAAAAAAGATTGTCACATAAATATAGATATACATAGAATAAAATCGCCGGAATTCCATCCCATTCATTTGTTTGATTCGTTAGCCTAACTCCAAACAATCCTTGTTTTCTTGACCGGATTATAAAACCACTTAGAGGCATTAATGTATTGGTCGGAAATAAGCATCATACAAAAGGAATATACAGTAGCGAAGTCTTGGTTCATCGTTCTTGTTCAAACTCCACTGTTTTCCTAACGCTTAAACCAGGATCTCCCCAATGAGGACTCTTAGGTGTTAAATTACTCTAATACCCTTATGTAATTTTTAATTTCAATTAGATTAAATTAAATATATTAATAATTACAAAATTTTTCTCTTAATAATAGCCATAAATCTAAGATAATAGATGGTCCAAATTTGTTCTCATGTTCTCAATATTATTTAAGTTCTCAATTGAACACACACACACACACACATATATATATATATATATATATATATATATATATATATATATATATATATATATATATATATATATATAAAAGATGAAATCAAAACAAAAAAGGAATTCAAGATTGAGACATTTAAAACATAACAAGTAAGATGATGTCATTAACTATTCCAAAATTGTAGGTCATTGTCTGGACAACTACACCTTCAAAATATTGTCAATTTATTTCGGTGAGGCCTTTGGTGGGGGACCTTGAGTCCTTGACCACAATGGTCTTGCTAGCCCTTCTATAAGTGGTCCATCATTCATTTATTATGGTTTTTGCACCATTTATGTGGTGGTTTGGTAAAGCTACAATCCCCTTCTATTTATGCCCTTGCCTCATGCAAACTAAGCAAAGGAGTAAGCAACGGCACATATTTATGTGAAGTATGGTGGTTATCCGACGTTTATTAATTAATAATCGGTATGTATGTAAGAGTATGGTTCATTTTTGCCTAAAAGGGAAACAATCCAAAAAACAAGGTTTCGTGCCTTGAAACCTGATGCGGTGTGTTTCTTTTAGAACACGGGAGTAATATTGAAAAACGGCAGCTAACAAGAAGCCAACGAAATACAAAATAGTGCATAAAAAATGTTTCGAAAGAACGGACAACAACACCACACGTGTCAATTTAAATTTTATGCTCCTAATCAATTAAAAAGGTCGAGCTGAACTGTTCATCACTCATATTCTCAAATACCGCATGGATAATCGCCGAATCAAAACATCTCATTTTCTGGTTGTATGCAACGTTGGTTTTCTTGGATTCTTGGTTTAACAACATTGGTATTCAATTTTTTGATTTTTCAGTTGTAAAGCAATGAATAACGACTACATACATGTATATCTTTGAAGTGGAAATTCATACAAGCATAAAAAGATATATGACATGAATAAACCATAATAAAATCATACACACACGAGATACAATATTTAACGTGGTTCAGTTAACGTGACCTACGTCCACACGACAGAATGGAGTATGTGTTGGAAAATAACACATTATTATGGCATTAGGATTATTTTATAATATTAATTACATGTTAGGTACGATTATATTTTATATAATGATGTTTGCCATAATGACATATCATATCCCTAGACTTAAAATTATGTAGTATGATGGATATGACATTTGTCTATAACTTCAGAGACTAAACATATGTAGTTCCTTTAACTTACCCATAAAATATAAATGATGAATTAAACACACAATTATGAAAGAAATAAATATTGAAATATCTAAAGTTTCATCTCCTCCGACTTCTCTCTATATAATCACCAAGGTTGTGTGTGTTATCCATCAATCAGAATCAATCACTAAGACACCATTACGGGAAGTGAATGAATCACAATATGACATTATCAAATTCAAGATCGTTCAACTTATCATTCCTCCTAAGTAAGTGTTCTTCAATTGACTTAGGGTTATTCACGTTCATGTATAAATGGATCGTGTGATTATGTCCACTAAATTCAACATGTGGTATCAGAACATGGTTAAATTTCCATGTCCTAAATTTAATTTTGATTCTCTTTAGAACTGTTCATCACTCATATTCACAAATCTGGAAATTTTGTTTGAAATTTGATTCTTGATATCAATACTCTTCTGATAAACATGTTAGGAATCGGACCGGGTACACGCAGCGGAAACACACTATCATACACACACAAACTCACAAAAATAAAGCAAGAAGATAACACAAGGATTTTTACGTGGTTCGGATTCGGTGTCAAATCCGACGTCCACGGGCTGCAACTAGAGAAATCTTATTAACTTAATAAGATTACAATTTACAATTGTTGGTGCATTTTGCTTCTCAACCAAAGCCTTGTATTTATAGGCTTAGGAATTGAATGTGAATTGAGAAAATAAAAATCAAGCTTGAAGACTTTGATCTCACCTACATTTGACAAAAACTTCACCAACTCAATCTTTCACCTAACAATCTCCCATTTGAAGATTTTGAACAATACAATAACTTCAGTAATCTTCAACCAAATCAGTCTTTCAAGCTTCTAGTTCCCAAGAACAAGCTAAACTTAGTCCAATTTTCCTAGTTGCAGCCGCCCCTCATCATCAAGTACTAGAAGGGCCAGTTGAAGCTACCACAAGCTCCAACTCAGTCGTAGCCAATCCCGCTACTGACTCAGTCGTGGTCAACACCACCACCGACTCATCCCCTGTCTCAACCGGCTTGGACACTCCACCGGATCCAGAGATACACCGAGGACCACTAACACTCTCCAAACTTTGCAAACTTCCAACAGGAGAGAATTTTTCAGTCTTAGTCTTCAAAACCCAACGGCTCTTTGTAACTGTACCCGGAACACACCCCGTGCTCCCACTGTCACAAAATCCCCTGAATGGTTTAGACTTTCCGACTCGTTCAGCTAACATCTCTTTGGCTCCATACTTCATGTTTGCCAAATGAAGTCTCTTAGCACTAGATTTAGCGAACCAGATTTTGTCATGCTTAACGGGGATGGTCATACTTCCCTCAGCAGGTACCTCAACCATATACAATGACCCATGCTTCATACCTTGAGCAATCACCGAATTACCATTGACCACCATCCATTTACCACAACCAAACTTTACTTCCAGTCCTTGTTTATCCAACTGACCAACTGAAATCAATTTCTTCTTCAGCTTCGGAATCACCCTAACATTCTTCAGGTTCCATGTAGTTCCCAATGAAGTAACCAGATCAATATCTCCCATGCCCGTTACTTGAAGCATATCGTCATTTGCTAACCGTACCTTCCCAAAATCTCCTTCTTTTAGATTCACCATCGTTTCTCCGTTGTCCATGGCGTGAAACGAAGCCCCTGAATCCATGACCCAAGATTCTACAGAACTTTCCATACTTAGTATCAGTGCATCATCCTCAGACACACCCTCAGCACCAGCAATGTTCAATTCTTTCTTTGGACATTGACTCTAAATATGTCCCACCTCCTGGCAGTTCCAGCACTTCACATTCTTCCAAGTTCTAGATGAACTTCTTCCCCGACTCCTACTGCTCCCACTATTCCTGCTATTCCTTCAAAAGTCATACCACTGGTCCCCACTGAACTTGTAACAGCGGTTACTGTTCCAGACCAGCTATCAGGTAGTGAAGCTAGTAGCAGTAAAGCTTGAGTCTCGTTATCAAATTTAATTCCCACAGATGACAATCTGGACAAAATTGAATTTAGATTGTTAATGTGAATCGTAACTGAGCTGTCTTCATTCATCCTTGTCGTGAACAATTCCCTAATCAAGAACACCTTGTTAGCCGCCGACGATTTCTCATACATGTTCGTCAGAGCATCCATCATACCACGCGCCGTGGTTTCCTTCATGATGTTGAAAGCAACGCTCCTTTCCAACGACAACGTAATAACCGTCTTAGGTTTCTTGTCCTTTGAGTTCCACGCTTCTAATTGCATTTTCCAAGTACCATCTCCAAATCTTTCTGACATAGCAATGCTTCTAATTGCATTTTCCACCAGCTAAAGTCAGAACCGTTGAACTTCTCGATTACAACCTTGTCTTCAGCCATTACGACAAACAGGAAACAAATTGAGACAACGAAACAGACACAACAATGGCACGGACCTGACCGGTTCGTTCAGTGTACTCGTGTGTGACAGAATAGTACCCTTCAAAGTACCAAGACACCTTTAATACGATTAATAGAAATTAGTTTCTGATGTGGAAGATCAGACAAAACTGCAACCACAGAGCATACTCTAATTTCTAAAACCGAGACCTCCTCCAAAACCCGAAGCTCTGATACCAGTTGTTAGGAATCGGACCGGGTACATGCAGCGGAAACACACTATCACACACACACAAACTCACGAAAATAAAGCAAGAAGATAACACAAGGATTTTTACGTGGTTCGGATTCGGTGTCAAATCCTACGTCCACGGGCTGCAACTAGAGAAATGTTATTAATTTAATAAGATTACAATTTACAATTGTTGGTGTATTTTGCTTCTCAACCAAAGCCTTGTATTTATAGGCTTAGGAATTGAATGTGAATTGAGAAAATAAAAATCAAGCTTGAAGACTTTGATCTCACCTACCTTTGACAAAAACTTCACCAACTCAATCTTTCACCTAACAAAACAACATCAAATTTATTTGTTATTTTCTTGATTTTGATACATCTATCCGATTATCACTGCACTGAGAAAAGAAAATTAATAAATTATGAATGCGGTGATTTTTGGTCCTCATGGATGAGCCCAATAATTACTTCTTTGGCATTAGAATTGTCATCCACGACCATAATCTTAATTTTATCAATCATTTGTTGTTTTGGTTACATTCATTACCGATGACGGTCTTTAAAAAAATGAAATGGGATGAAGATGCTTTTGGAAAAACAATAAACTACTCAACTTATCACTGATGAATTTTCAATTACTAATTAGATTATTGAGTATTCAATGTTAGCAAAGAAAGTAACCTCTATGTGGCAAAGCGGATTAGACTACGTATCGGTGTCCTTTTTTGGAAAACAAAAGAAACACATTGACTATTATAAAGTATGTCTTGAGTGGATGTATGTATATGAATGAAAATTCCACCAACTAATGACTAATGTATATCAAATCTTACATAGCCTATGTGATAATCATCAATAAACCAAAAAATAAAGGTCTGATATTTGTTTAATGGGACTAGACTTGAAACTATTTAGTTTTTTTAATTGACCTGTACAATATACATCGTATTTTAAATTTGAAGGCAACTATGTATTTTCTTATTTTTCAAGAATTTTTACTAAAGAATTCTGTTTTATGAACTGGATAATGATGTTTATCCTAAGAACAAAAGAAAAGAAAATGATGATCCTCTATTATCTCTTTTAGTGGACATAATTACATTAGCCTTAAAATACACAACTTATTGTGTCGTAAAGTCCACCAAAATAAATACGTCAAAGATCAATATGGTGTGAGATTAGAAAATAATTGCTAATGGTTTTGTATGAATCATCTGATGTATGATGATTGGTAAATATTAGATCATCCTAACCAATAAAGATTATTTAGTATGTGTGTGGATCATTTTTTTAAAATAATTTTGCCTAGCATAACAACCCAACAAACATTTATCACTTCACAATGTTCGACCATCTATCAACAATTTTGAGGTCTTATTTAAATAATAATAATATTTTATAAGATTGCAAATCTTATTATCATGCACTTTAATTTAAACCAATTCACATTTATATGTCTAGGCATTTAGGGCATGTTTGGTACAGAGAAATGAAATCAGAGAAATGGAATTTATTCCATTTCTTGTGTTTGTTTAATCCTGAGAATAAGGAATAGAGAAATAATTTGATTCATTTTCCTTACTTTTAATTCTCTGCTTTTAGTAGAGAAATTGTGAGAAATCTGATTTTCTTTCCTGAGGCTACCATCCACCACCACTGTCATCCACCACCACCACCGCCGCCAACACCCACCACCTCTACCGTCACCACATCCACCGCCACCCATCATCATCACCACCACCATCACCTACAACCACCACCTCCATCGCCACCACCATTCACTGCCACCGCTACCACCTCAGCTACAACGTTACCCACAACCACCACCACCACCACCACCATCACCCACCACCATCACCTCCATCTCCACCACCTCCACCACTACCGCCACCACCACCACCTTATTCGCCACCACTTCCACTGCTACCACCACCCATTGCCACTACTACCACCGCCACTCACCGCTGCCACCACCATTACCACCACCCACAACCGTAATCTACTACCACCACCCACAACCGTAATCCACTACCACCATCACCAACTCTTCTATGATCATATCCATCACCACCACCACCATCACCCATTACCACCACCTCCTCCGCCACCGCCACCACCACCACTACCTACCCACCACCACCCACCACCATTCACCACCGCCACCACCACCACTAACCGCTACCACCACTATCGTTACCCACCACCTCTATTGCCACCACCTCCATCGCTACCACCACCCATCGCCACCACCATCACTATTGCCCACCTCATCCACCTCCATTTTTACCGGCACTACCAGTTACCCCCACCACCACCACCACCATTATCCATCACCACTCACCCACCACAACCACCGACTACCGTCATCCACCACCAACATCACCCACCACCGCCTCCACCACCACTACCACTTGTACCGCCACCGGTACCACCTACACTATTACCGCCACCACCCATCACCGTCGCCTCCACCCACTATCCACCACCTCCCATCATCCACCACCACCCACCGTGACCGCCACCACCCACCATTACTGCCACTGCCACCACAACCACCACAAGAGCATTTATTCTCAAACATATTTGTCAAGTGAATTCTTTGTGATACCAAACAGTGGAATCAATTCTCTTTCTCCAGTTTAATTCTCTTTCTCTCCATTTCCCTTCTCTGCTTCAATTCCATTTCTCCGTACCAAACGTACCCTTACGTTCCTCATGTAACTAAATGGCATTAGATTACTAATATCTTATAACTTTAAGTGATGAGTGGGAATGCTGATATTAGGCTTAAGTGAATGGACCAAAGAAAAGTTATTTAAGTTTTGACATTGGACTTTATTAAACACCATATTAATAGACTGTTTGAGTTGTTGTTCAATGACCCCAAAGGCTAATTGAATATTGACTCGTACGGTGAACTTTTTAGCATAATATACATAAATGTTCTATTTTTGCTCAACGGTGAGTGCAATAGTTATGTAGCGTAATTAAATTTTAGGATGCCATAATATTGGATTGTTGTTCTATCCAAAGTGACACTAATAATTGAGTAAGGTGTCTACATGTCCCATTATTTTGGTGTTAATAATAGGTGTACAGATATGCTTTAATCATTGATATCTCATTAAATCACATTAGTGACTTATTTGCATATACTTAAATTACATGGATCTCGTCAAGAGGAATGCCAACACTCAAGTTAGTGAGGTAGAAAGTTCAAGTGGGGTCTTAAAAAACTAGTGAAAGTACAAGTAGGCTAGACAATGACCTCGCTTCGATTTTGTCATAACAAACAACATATTCTACAAAACTATCATATGTTCATAAAATGGCTTGCGAAGAAATGTAACATAAATACTAAATGTCCCCACTCATGATGGATAGATTTTGGTTCCGTGATACACATTTTTAAATCATTATAGGGATTCCGTACAATCTAGAAAGTGGATTAAAATGAAAGAAAAAATAAATTTGGGAATAATGAAGACTTAAATAAGGAAGTTATTGTATCATCCTCACACTTTTTTCAGAGAGTGGTCATTATTTAAGTCTTGATGATACTCTTTACGTATTGAGTATAACTCGAAACTTATTATTTGTATCTAAGTTAGCGAATGTTGGTTATGCTTTATGTTTGGATACAATGATGTAACTATTAGTTTCAAGTCACATATTGTTTGTCGATGGTTTCTTGGAGGAATACCTCCATAAATTACAACTTGAAACCACTTTATGAAATATTTATTTCTTATAATGATTAATGAAAATTTTAATAATGGAATTGAGAAGTATATACTTCATCTACATTGTGGCATCAACGCTTAGGCCACATATCACATAATAAAGTGATATTTCTCGTAGACAATGAAATTTCATCCTATCTTGAATTCTAGAAATTCAATATATGTATTAAGTGTATAAAGGGATTGATAGAAGATTCCAAGATCACTAAGATGATCCTTACGAGAATTTGTGAACCTTTTCCAATGGACATAAGTGGTCATAAATCATATATAACCTTTATGGTTGATTAATCTTGTTACATGCATTTGTACTTGATGAATGAAAGGTTTGAATATCTTAAATTGCTTAAAACCTGTTGGGTCAGAGTTGAAAATCGATTTGACTTGAAAAATGAAAGTATTGAGATTGGAGATGAGTGGTGAATATTACAGTAGACATACAGATGTTGGTCAAGCACCTAAATTTTTCTTTGAATTTTGTAAAGATCATGATATATAATAAACCAATACACTATGTTCGGTACTCCTTGACAAAAATGGTGTTGCCAATGGGAGGAATGGAACCTTAATGGACATGGTGTAAAGTATGTTTGCAAAAGAAACTTGCCCCAATTTCTATGGACCGAGGCATTAAAAACGATAGTCCACATCTGAAATAAAAGGGTAGTATTATGTGTGACAGAATCCCTTCATCGTACCCTTTCCGTGGTTCACAGTAGTAAGCCTAATAGAAGGCAAAATGTCATAATTCTTTGTTTATTCAAGTTAGATATAAACTTATATATCGTTATTAATTTACTATTTTATGGATAAAAGGAAAAAAAATACGTGATATCTAGTGTTTAATAAGTCAGATATAAACTCATATATCATTATTTATATACTATTTTATAGATAGAATAAAAAAGTACTTGATATCAATGTCAATAGCTAATGCCCCGGTGCACGTTTCTTATTATTTTAGTTGATTATATTTTATATATAATTCTATATTTTAATATATATAGTGCTATTTTTTATATTAAATATAATTGTAGGCAAGCACTAACGTTCACAACAATACGTGCACAATTTCTTTTTTCTTTAAACAGTAGAAAACTTTTATTAAAAGTAGAAAATTGAAAAAGTATAAGATTCGTTATTGAGGTTTATCGGAAATCGCTGGTTGAAGTGTGATAGCAGGTTCATTTTGAAACAAAATGAAAAAATAAAAGCACAATGACAAAGTGAGTAGATTTTTTTGAAAGTTGTCCGCAACCGTCGACTTCTGGAAAAACAGAGACTAATCACGTATTTTTGTAAAACACATGAGCCTAGCACAAAGAAGAATTACAATCAGTTTAAAACATTTGGATGACTCTTAAGCCAACCTATCCAATTAATTCGTAGGTTTTTTCTCCTATTAGACAATCATAAAGAAAACGTAATAATAAAATCAATAATATATATATATATATATATATATATATATATATATATATATATATATATATATATATATATATATATATATATATATATATATGTTTCCACTCCTGCCCCCGCAAGCGAAGAGGTTTCAAGATACCAGTCGACCGAGTGAAAGTTATATATATATATATATATATATATATATATATATATATATATATATATATATATATATATATATATATATATTACCTTTCCAAAAATCAAACCATTACAATACATATATACAACTCGTTCAAAGAATTGTGTTTATGACCACATTAAAGCATCTTTTTTTCCGAGTTATGAAATGTCGTTCCTACGACGATTGGAATTCATTGTAATCGATAACATTAGACTAACGGGTATATATATCACGATGGGGATCCGTGATGGACACGGTAACACCCATCACCGTCGTACACATCGCCTTGGGTGCTTAGTGATGGGGTATTTTGTGATCCTCCATGATTGCTATGATGATCCATAACATCCAATCCCAATCAACTAGCCGTTAATGCCTATATTTTTTTAGAAGTATAAATATTTATTTCCATGTTTTAGAAGAATATATATATATATATATATATATATATATATATATATATATATATATATATATATATATATATATATATATATATATATATATATATATATATATATGTGTGTGTGTGTGTGTGTAAGATCAAATGGGAACCAATATTTTCATGAGAACCAAGAAACTAATTCTTGACCACTAGATAAAAAAAATGAAAGGCCAAGATGATAGATGACAGTTTTTTAATTATTATTTTTTCAATGGTATATTTGACTTTTTGAAAAAGCAATCAGAGGTAATATAGGTATAAAAATACCAATCAGATCCTAGTAAATAGGAAACACCCGAAATTAAGTGAAACACCCGAAATAAAGTGAAACGGCTTCTCTCTCTATCTCTCTTCACTCTCTCGATCTCTCTTTCTCTCACGTCTTCACCAGTCAGATCTCTCACGTCGTCCTCCTCCCTCTCTTCCGACGATGCCTTCGATAGCCGGCGTCGCCGTTTCTCTTACGACCGGCGGTAACAACAAGTGACTTTGCAGCAAAGCCTTCTTCCCCTCTTTTTCCTGTATGATCTAGAACTCTACAGCGGCTATGTTAGAATCGATTTAGTTGAATCTGTTCGACTTGAAGGATATCCTTGCCGATTTGAAGTCCTGGAAAAATAATTTTGGGGTTTATCGAGAGGCCAAGGGCATCTCGTCTCTTTTCTAAGGTCGAACGAAGAAATTGTCACCGTCCATACCATCGGTTGCCCTAATAGAATAGATAAACGATTTCCACTCCAAAGTAATACTAGTAACAAACTAAAACTCCTAATATCGTCTAGCAATAGCGGAAGCGATAAAATAAGACAAACTTCTTGATTGGTGAGCATTGGGTGTTACGTCTTCGTGAAACTTCTAAGTCTTCATACCATCTAAGCCTTCTCCTTCCCTTTTCCACTGCCACTCGCTAAGTTGTTTCCTGGGTTGTGCACATTTAAAAATCTAACTGGGTAAGCCTAGGGCCTAGTGAGTTCGTGTTGCACATAGATGTCCATCATTTTAATAAAATAAATAATTTAACAACAAGTGATTTTAAAGCGGATAACACCCAATGTCACAATTTAGGGGAATGTTTAATTATCCAGAGAAAGAACCAAAGGTCCATTTCCCTTCCCACTTGGCACAACACACCCTTATGCTCAAGCATTTTAAATATCCAAGGAAGAGAATAAATATTCCCAATTCCTATCTCTGTCGTTTGCAATACATCCGTCATGCTCATGACTAATAAACACCCTGTTCCCATTAAATGCGACACATAGTAGACAAGCAAATACAAATAACGTTTTCATGCATACTTTCAACGAATCATAAAATAACCATATAATAACCACATCTTACATGATAAACATTTTGTGCAAGCAACCACAGAACATGTAATACCGTGTTTTTAAATTATAGAGATTTTGAGTTAATCTTGGTGTGATTAAGATTAGTTAGGTTGTTGTATGAGTTTGGGTTATTAGAAACCCATTTGGGAGAAGGTTGGACTTGAAAAATGCCAAAACAGAGCTACACGGGTCGTGTATGGTCACACGGGTCGAGTATAATTCCTTTAGAAACCAAACAACAACCCTTCTAGAGTCACACGGGTCGTGTACCCCTACACGGGTCGTGTAGAGTTTGTTCAAAAAGGAGTCTGAAGGTCAAAACAAACCTACACGGATCGTGTGACCCCACACGGGTCGTGTAGGCCTGACAGCACTATATAATGTGCAGAAAATGCACATTTCAGGAAAAATACACCCATTTCGATATCCAGAGCTTCCTAAGGCGATTTTCTGCCAAATTGAGCCAGGGGATGCGTGGGGGAACGTATGGAGACTTCAATCTAACCCCGTAAACACGCTCATGATTCCTAAATCATCAAGGTGAGTAATTTCTTGATTTTGGGGTTTTGAAACCCTAACTTTCAATTTCATGATTTTGCCATATATTGTTATATATGTTGTTAGTAGATTGTTAGTGGATGCCTTTGGAGTGATTATTGAGATTATTGTCGAGTTTCTACGGTTGAATTAGTAGAACCGCAAATTTGGGGGTTTCGGTAAATATTGAGTTGATATTTACCGTTTATACTCTTTTTGTTTCCTCTTTTGATTTATACATCTTTGAGATAGATGTAATTGAGATGATTGTGGATATTGGAGAATTGATTTAGACTATGGTGATATAACCAAGTCTAGCAAACATGAGCTCGGTACGCGTAATTCGGGGGTTCCATATACTAAATCGTTACTGGTGAGTACTCTTATGTACTTGAGTAGAATTCTACCTTATGGTAAACTGAGTATATATATATATATCAAGGTTGTAGAAGTCGCTAGGCGGTAGGTGGGCGGTCGACTGGGGCCTAGGACTAGTCGGTCTAGGCGAGGACTAGTCGGCGCCTAGGCGGGGAGTATTAATTATAATAAAATTTATTTTTAAAAATTTAAATATTACCTATATCCCTACAAAATTAATAAATAAGCATAAAAATTGGACAAATCTAAGTGTTTAAATATGTAAGTCATCAAGCATCATAATGTTTAGACTAGTTAATGATATTTTTGACAATTTTAATCATCAATAACCGTAACTTAGCCACCGATTTTAATAATTTATAAATATTTTAAAAAATTGAAATTATTAATAAAATAAAATATAAATTATTAACATAATAAAATATATAATATATATTATTGTTCTGAAAATTTGAATTTTCTAAATTTAAATTTAAAAATATGAAATATTTTTGAAAATTTGAAAATTTTTGAATTTTAAAAATTTTCGAAAATTTGAAATTTTTTGAAAAATTGAAAATTGAAAATTTTGAAAAAATGAAATTCTGGCCGCCTAGACCCGCCCAGACCCGCCTAGACCCGCCTACACCCGACTTTGACCGCCGTTGACCAAATCCGCCTAATTGACCGCCTACCACTAATCGTAGGCAGTACTCGTCCGCCTAGCGCCTAGGCGCCGCCTAGGCGGCCGCCTAGGCCGACTTTTACAACACTGATATATATATATATATATATGTTAGGTTGTTATTGTTGTAATCTAATTGTGAAGTGAATTGTTATTTGTGAATAACAACAACTGGGTTGAACATACATATTGATTGTATAAACTGAGTAGATGTTAGTGTAGTCGCATCAAAGAGTTTTGAGTCAAATTGTATATCCATGAGGGCTATTGAGCTTGAATAGAATTGGAGTGATTATGTTACCTGTGGATAACAAGAGACGAGTTGCAATTTATATTGAGTATAAGAGTAGAGTATATGATAGATTAAAGAGTCTTTAAGTCTAATCGTTACAGACATGAGAATTGTAATGATTGAGTATAATTTGGTTGTTAAAAAAATGAGTATATGTGAGAATGTGGTCGAGTTACGAGCAGTACTGATTGTGGTATTTTATTGAGTTGATGTTATTAAATATTAGCTGGTGTTTATAAAGCTAATATGTTTGCAGATTTCAGAGTTAAGAGAAGGTGGATATTCAGCTAATGAGATTAGCAAAAGAGAATGATGAAGATGTTTATTGAGAGAGATTTGTGGAGTGTGATTGATTACTCACTAAGCTTTTTATAAGCTTACACTTGAGTTGTATGTTGTTTTGCAGGTATCTGTAGCTGTGATAGGGGAAGGCATGTGATAAAAAGATATGGAAAAATTAGAGCCTGTCCTTATGGTTGTGTTAGGTTTATTTGTAACGCCTGGTCAAATTGTAGGGACCTTTTGTGTAATTTAATATATTGATAACGTCTTGTTTACGTGGTTTGAGTACAAGTATACCCATTTTAATGTATTATTGTTTGAAAATTTTTGGGTGTACTTTGTATGAGAAACCGAGTGTTACAGAACACGAAAAACTCACCTCTTAGGCGAAAAGGTATTATCCGGTTACGTTATGCTACTTGCACCCTTAATTTCTGAAATTCCGATCAAGCTTCACAAACTTCCTTTCCCGATCTCTCCATCGATTCTTTCATGTTTCTTACAATTTCTGTGTGCATTCACTCTATTTTTTGTGCTATTTATAATGCTTAAGGTTGTAACCGATGAGACCCTACTAATTGCTCGAATTTACTCCACCATTAAGGTGACGGTTTTGAATTTTAATCCCATAATTTTCTTTCAATTAAACCTTATTACTCCTAATTAATATTCTTAATCATTGACATAATAACCTAGTAAGATTTTATTTATAAATATTATATATAATATTTTTGAGTTATCACTATATATATATATATATATATATATATATATATATATATATATATATATATATATATATATATATATATATATATATATATATATATATATATGAGAAAATGACTAAAATAGCCTAATCTCATAAGGGTTTTCCTCAAAACAGCCAAAATTTAGGGGTATTCCCCGAAATAGCCAATGAAAACGCAGCCAAGGGAGGCCAGCTGCGTTTTGCTCTCCTCCCCTGCGTTTTCCTCCTCCTTTTTCCTCCCCTGCGTTTTGCTCTCATCCTCTGCGTTTTCCTCCATTTTCTTCTTGAGGATCTTGGTGGTTCATGGGTTTAGTTGTAATTTTTGACCAACTTTGAACACTCGTCATTTGTTCATACGAACTCGGATTGAGTTGAAGTTTTTTTTTCGGAAAAAAAAACCACCATTTAGCAGCTACCGGGCATCAGCTGGGTTTTGCTCAGAGGAAAACGCAGAGCATTGCGCAGCTAAGGCCCTTAGCTGCGTTTTCCTCTATGCCATCTGCGTTTTGCTCTCTACCAGCTGCGTTTTCCTCTATAACATTCATAAACCCAGTTTTTTGTGCATCGAAAGCTTGTACGTTGAGCATAATATTTTGTACATTCACTAATCTATCACCTAAAACGATATGTAATACATAAAAACAACATGAAATTTGAGACGTACCTGTTTCCATGATGAGAAATCTTGCGAAGCCATTTCAGAGTGTTTCTCGTTTACGGGATCGAAAAATTTTGTCGTTTTTTTTCCCCGGTTTTATATACCTGGGCTGAGGGGTGGGTAGCCAACAAAAACGCAGCCCGCTAGGACGAAAATGCAGCCCATGAGTGGCCCAAATGGGCAAAACGCAGCCCAGGTGATGAAAACGCAGCCCGTGAGGCTTGCCTGCGTTTTCGTTGGCTATTTCAGGGAATACCCCTAATTTTTGGCTGTTTTGAGAAAACCCTTATGGGATTAGGTTATTTTAGTCATTTTCTCTATATATATAAATATATATACATATATATATATATATATATATATATATATATATATATATATATATATATATATATATATATATATATATATATATATATATATATATATATATATATATATATATATATATATATATATATATGTTTTGTTTAAGAACACATTTTTAACTGCTACATACATGTTGATATGGAAAAAAATATAGTCAAACTTCTAAACATGTATTTATACTTCTAAAAAATGTAAAAATATATTTATACTTTAAAAAACATAAAAACGATTTTAAGAATGTAAATTTTTTCTATTACTAAAACGTAAATATATATTTTTACGTTATAAATCGTATAAACCGGCAAAAAGACATAACGTAAATACGATGTTTAATGAAATATTTTTTCGTTTGTAAATACGTATTTTCATATATTGAATATTTTTTTTTGTTTCATAAATAAGTATGATATAAAAAAATAGTTAGGGTAAAAAATGTACAAAAAGTGTAAAATTAAACGTTTTTTTTACATATTTTATTTCATGGTAACCTGAAAACAACGACAACGCAAAAAGGTCCTAAAATTTGGTCACCTGACGAAGAAGTTAATTTGACAAAAGGGTGGATACCAATTTCTGAAGACGCTCGTAAAGGTAATAGTGAAAGTTTTAGGGGCTTTTGGGAAAGAATTTTGGCCCATTTGTTGGATCTATATACTCAAAAATCATTTTAGAATAACGTTTGCCAATAACATATGATCTTATAGGGTCACACCTTAAGCAAGTTGGCACATATTGAATATTTATTATTAATACGATTACGAATAAATAATCAACTCTTGTATTTAATTAGGAGATAATTATTATTTTATGAAAATAATCAATAAATAGAGTAAAAATAGTTATTATATCATATAATATGATTTAATAAGTCATGTATAAGTTTTTGGAAACTTTGGTTTCTACTCAACTTTCTAGTTAAAGAGTACATCTAGTTTAGAAAACTAGATTATTTTTCTCTCTTGTTAGCCAATTAGTCAAAAGGATGGGGAGGTTGGCATTTATTAGAGATATGAGTCTTAGATCTTATATGTGGGTATATAAGAAAGTGTAAGACCAAAAAACTAACTAGTTTTTTCTCATTCTAAGATAAAAATTCGTCATCCTCATCATTTTCCCCTTTCTTGCATGTCTTGTGAAGCCTTTTGCAAGTATAAGTGGTGTAGAAGTGCTTCTCCTGTGGTGCTTAATTGTGTTAAGCACTTAAAGGCTTAAGAAGTCACAAATACAAAAGAGAACTAGCATTCCTAGTGCCTTAATCTTGTTGGTGGATACGTTATAGAGGAACTTTCCTTTGGGTTCTCTTGTCATCTTCATCAACTCCCCAAAACCAAGTGGGATCAAAGTTTTCAAATTTTGTTTTCTTTTCATCCTATGATTGTCAAATAATCTTTCTATATTATGTAATTGGTTTCTCTTGGTGGTTTTGTTAAAATGATATTAAAATAATAGTTATTTTAAATTCGCTTTCGTTTGCCGCTTAAAATTGTTTAACGCAAAATAATCATTTTTAGATAATCAAAACCCATTACCATTTTCACGAAGCAATGAGTCATAAATTTACCGGAATAACGACGGGTTAATCGGAAAATGGAGAAAGTTGTGAGCGGCATGTACGAAATTCAACAACATCTATTATAACTTAACAAACCAACATCGAAGCGGCAATCATTTTTGTGACCTACTGTGGTTATTTGTGACACCAAAAGCAAGTTCTTCTTCATCCATGGAACATGGTAAACATTCGGTAGTATTATTTCTTTTTTGTTCACTTCTAGGTTACATTTAACATCACCAACGTGAGCAATTTGAAGCTTAGAATTATCAGCGATCGCAATCATATGATTAGAACAACCTGAGTTAACGATCCACTCGTGTAATTTGTTCTTTTTTTAGTTGTGGCTATAAGTGCCATGACATTTACACTTTGGGCAAAATGTGCTTTTGCATCCCATGTTTCTTCTTCCTGTGATATGTTCTTAATGACAATTTCTTGCCATGTGTCCTTTATGACCATAGTTGTAGCATTTAAAGGGAAATATTTTGTTTGAGTGTTGGTGCTTTTCCTTCTCTTCTGATTATTCTCGCTTTTCATTGTCACAATTCTTTTTCTAAAAAACATGGCCCTTTCCTTTCTTGGCATTTTGTTTTCTGGCTAGAGTTGAATATAGACTTGGCTTTGCCTTTGCTCTTTTTCCACGTACAGAGCTTCTTCCATAGAATTTAGAGAGACCCTCCGATCTATTTTTCTAGAGCCCCCTGCACCGCAAGATGGTCCTCAAATTCTACTAGAGACAGTTGTGTCGGCCACCCTTGAATTGCAGCCACAAAGATCCTAAACTCGGGTTTCAAGCCTTGGATAACGATCCTTTTCGTTTCAGGTTCCCCAATATAGGCATATGAATCGAGTTATGATATTTCCCTACATGTGGACTTCACCTTATGGAAATACTGGGGATAGACATCTCACATTGGGATACTAATAACAACTTATTTTCAAGGAGTTGCAACTTTGTATCATTCTTTTACGAAAACAACACACGTAATGTATCTCAAGCTTCTTTAGTGGTTGTTACATCCCTAATGTGTTCAAGTACGTCTTCTTCGACTATAGTATTTAGAATGAACATTGCTTTCCCCACCTTAATTTTGCATTTTCTCAATACCCCATTGTTGTCTTCGGCTACCGGCTGTCTTGTCTTAACATTGTTAACAACTTCTCAGTTCTCACATATCTTTTCCTTGCATGCATGACATTGTATAGGTAGCCTAGGAAATGTTGTTTTAATATTTAAGTTTCTTGATGCCACCAATGATTTGAAGGTCACCCATGGGTTAGGCTCTTAATTCTGATACCACTTTGATAACTTGGGTGAAATTTGTACCTGTACTCAACAACCAACTCACCTGTACTCGTAAGGAATTATAGAAGATTCACTCATACACTAATACAAAAGTGTGTATTATCTGTATTGAAAAGCTACTTGAAAACTACCATATAGGCTTACATGAAGAAAGTAAAATACAGAATAAAATGAATTGTCCCCGCATGCATGACATTATACGCATGCATGACATTATACATGTAGCCTAGGAATTGTAGTTTTGATTGTTAAGTTTCTTGATGCCACCAATGACTAGAAGGTTACCTATAGGTTAGGCTCTTATACCACTTTGATAATTTGGGTGAAATTTTTACTTGTACACAACAACCAACTCATGTGTATTCGTAAGGGATTATAGAAGATTCACTCATACACTAACACAAAAGTGTGTATTCTCTGTATTGAAAAGCTACTTGAAAACTGCCATATATGTCTTACATGAAGAAAGGAAAATATGGAATAAAATGAATTATCCCTACATGCATGGCATTATACAGGTAGCCTAGGAATTGTAGTTTTGATTGTTAAGTTTCTTGATGCCACCAATGACTTGAAGGTCACCCATGTGTTAGGCTCTTAATTCTGATACCACTTTGATAACTTCGGTGAAATTTGTACATGTACACAACAACCAACTCATGTGTATTCGTAAGGAATTATAGAAGATTCACTCATACACTAACACAAAAGTGTGTATTCTATGTATTGAAAATGTACTTGAAAACTACCATATATGGCTTACATGAAGAATGGAAAATACGAAATAAAATGAATCTTGTCACAAGACTTTCAGAATAAAACAAAGTCAAAGAAACTAAAATAAAGCAATAGCAAAGACAAAGTAAACATCAGAGACCTCATGTGACTTGAATACTGAAGAGGTGTTATACGTCAATAAATAAGTGACTGATAACTTTTTCATTATGTGATTCCCACCATTGCATATACAGTTGTTTCCTTCCTTATCTCCCCCAATTTGTTTATTCTTGAGACTCCAAACACATCCATATGTCAAAACCATTTGTGATACCATGTGTTAGAAGAATGGAGGCTTTTCTTTTAGTCAACAAATGGTGAGATCATCCCTTACATACATGAAGGAAGGAATTCAAATATGGTGTTTAAGAAATGAATTCTTTATTCATTGAGTTGGTGAAAACAAGCTATAAATAGCCTTCATGTTCACCATATTTCATGCACCAAATCACACAAACACAAACACACAACAAACACAAATAGATAGATAGATATATCAATAGCCTTTTGTACAGAGTCCTGTTTGGCAGCCAAAAGTGCGAGTGATATTTTCTTGTGAGTGGTCAGACTACAAGTGCAGTTTAGCCTTGTATGATTGTAGTGTTTTCTTGGTGTTAATAAAACTCTCTCTCTCTCTCGTTCGCCCGTGGACATAGGTCGTGATCCCGTGACCGAACCACGTTAAATATTGTGTTCCGATTTTACATTTTCGTTTACCGTTTATTTCGGTAATTTTATTCCACTCGTGTCACCGAAATCAAATATCGATTTGTTTGAAGTGCTTAACTCGTTTTGTTATATCCTAACAAACTGGTATCAGAGCTCCGGGTTTAAAGGAAGTCGTATCTCGCGTATGCTCTGTGGTTGCAGCTTAGTCTGATCTTCCACATCAGAAACGAGGTTTCGATTGGCCTTATAAAATATTGTTTTTTCGAGCTATGGCTGAAGATGGGAGAGTTAAGATCGACAAATTCGATGGTCACGATTTCGGTTTCTTGAAAATGCAAATCGAAGACTATCTCTACCAAAAGGGGTTACATGAACCTCTGTCGGAAGAGAAGCCTTTTCATATGAGGCCGGAGGATTGGGAATTGTTAGACCGGCAGGCTCTTGGTGTGGTGAGGTTGTCATTGGCAAAGAACGTTGCTTACAACATTGTCAATGTGAAGACAACTCATAGGTTGATCAAGGCGCTATCTGACATGTACGAGAAACCATCGGCGTCGAATAAAGTTTTTTTGATCAGATAGTTGGTAAATTTGAAGATGATGGAGGGTAGTTCAGCAACTGATCATATAAATGAATTCAATTCAATATTGTCGAGGTTAATATCAGTTGATATTAAATTTGAAGATGAAGTTCAGGCATTGCTGCTACTATCATCTTTGCCTGAAAGTTGGTCCGGTACGGTTACAGCAGTCAGCAGTTCAGTCGGAGGTGCTAAGCTGACGTTCGAAAGCATTCGAAATTTAATCCTTAGTGAGGATGTGCGCAGATGGAGTATCGAGGAATCTTCCAGTAGTCTTCTAAGCGCTGAAGACATGGGAAGGAAGTCTAATAGAGGAGGCGGTGGTAGAGGAAGATCAAAGTCGAGAAAGAGAGGTCAGTCAAAGAACAGGTCGGATATTACCTGTTGGAACTGCAAGGAGAAAGGTCACTTCAGAAATCAGTGCCCAAAGCCTTGGGCAGACAAAGGCAAGAAGGAAGTCAATATGGCAGTAGATTCTGAAGATGATGCGCTTATTTGCTGTGTTGAAAACTCAACAGAATCCTGGATCATGGATTCTGGTGTGTCGTTCCATGCTAGTCATTCCAGAGAAGTAATGCAGAATTTACGGCGGTACAAAGAAAAGGTCAGACTAGCAGACAACAAGAGCCTGGATATTACAGGTGTTGGGGATGTGGTCCTCAAGACAACTTTAGGAACAGATTGGACTTTGAAGAATGTCAAGTTCATTCCTGACTTGAAGAGGATGTTAATATCCGTGGGGCAGCTTGATGATGAAGGTCACCATGTTACATTTGGTGATCATCAGTGGAAGGTGACAAAAGGGAATTTAGTTGTTGCTAGAGGACATAAGCGGCGTACACTTTATATGGTGGAAGTTTCTGATGTCGAAGCACACGCTGTTGAAGAAGTTGGGGCATCTACTCTATGGCACCAAAGACTTGGGCATATGAGTGAGAAGGGAATGAAGATGCTAGTTTCCAAAGGAAGAATACAAGAGCTGAAGACTGTGAAAGTCGATTTCTGTGAGCCATGTGTTCTTGGCAAACAGAAGAAAGTTACTTTCAAGAAGGTTGGTCATCAGCCCAAGTCCGGGAAATTGGAGCTAGTTCATTCAGATGTCTACGATCCCACTTCAGTTTCTTCAGTGGGAGGATCCCGATACTATGTCACGTTTATCGACGATTGCACAAGGAAGGTTTGGGTTTATTTCTTGAAGCATAAGTCTGAAGTTTTCAGCACTTTCAAGAAATGGAAGGCTACTGTGGAAAATGAAACAGACTTGAAGATCAAGTGTTTCAGATCAGACAATGGGGGCGAATACAGTAGTAAAGAATTTGTTGATTACTGTGCTGACCAGGGAATCAGAATACAGAAGACGGTTCCAGAGACACCTCAGCAAAATGGAGTAGCTGAGAGGATGAACCGTACATTGAACGAAAGGGCTAAGAGCATGAGACTGCATGCAGGTTTACCCAAGATGTTCTGGGCAGATGCGGTCAACACAGCAGCATATTTAATCAACAGAGGACCCTCAGTCCCCATAGGGTTCAAGATTCCAAAAGAGGAATGGCAAGGTCGTGATATTTCTCTCAAACACTTGAAGGTTTTCGGTTGTGTCTCTTATGTCAAAGTTAAAGACTCAGAGAGAGACAAGCTAGAGGCAAAAGCAAGGAAATGCACTTTTATAGGATATGGGTTGGATGACATGAGGTACCGCTTATGGGATAACCAAAATAAAAAGGTTATCAGAAGCCGGGATGTGGTGTTCAACGAGAATGTCCTATATAAAGATGAACTTGCAGAGAGCTCAGGCAGGAACAAGCCACCAGAGAAAGCAGAAAGTCAAGTCGAGTTTGAAGAAATCTCTGAAGATGACGTTGTAAAACCTATCAGTACTCCAGAGATAGGTGAAAGTTCAGGAAGCAGTGGGAGCTCTGATGTATATGGAGATAGTGGGAGCACAGATGACAGTAGTTCTGAAGACGGGGTTGCAGATGATGCAGAGACCTCAACTCCTACTGTTCGTAGATCCACTAGAGTACGAAGACCTCCAGTTAGGTATTCTCCTTCAGCTAATTACTTGTTGTTAACTGAGAATGGTGAACCTGAGTCCTATCCAGAGGCCTAAAGGATGAAAGATTCCATACAGTGGAAGAAGGCTATGGAAGACGAATTGAGCTCACTTGACAAGAACCAGACTTGGCCCTTAGTCAAGCTCCCAACAGGGAAGAAAGCACTGCAGAACAAGTGGGTGTTTCGGGTAAAGGATGAGATTGATGGCAGTAAAAGATACAAGGCACGATTAGTGGTCAAGGGGTTCCAACAGAAAAGAGGGGTCGATTATAATGAGATCTTTTCCCCAGTTGTGAAGATGACTACAATTAGGATGGTCTTGGGAATTGTAGCCTCTGAAGATCTCCATCTAGAGCAGCTAGATGTGAAAACAGCTTTTCTCCATGGCGACCTGGAAGAAGACATCTACATGATACAACCAGAAGGTTTTCCTACAGTCGGTAAGGAAAATCTGGTGTGTAAACTGAAGAAAAATCTGTATGGATTGAAGCAGGCTCCAAGACAGTGATACTTGAAGTTTGATAGCTTCATGCAAAGGAGTGGGTATCGCAGATGTGAGATGGATCACTGCTGTTACTTGAAGAAATTCAGCTCCTCTTACATCATCCTGTTATTATATGTTGATGACATGTTGATAGCTGGATCCGACATGCAGGAGATCAACAAGCTTAAGAAGCAGTTGTCCAGAGAGTTCGAGATGAAGGACTTAGGGGCTGCTAAGCAGATATTGGGCATGAGCATAGCCAGGAACAGAGTTACCGGTACATTAAAACTTTCGCAAACAAAGTACATCAAGAAAGTTTTAGAAAAGTTCAGCATGGCAGATGCCAAGGCCAGAAGTACACCTTTGGGAAGTCAGTTAAAACTCTCAAAGAAGCAATCCCCAAAGACGGAAGAAGACAAAGAATAGATGGCTAAAGTCCCTTATGCATCTGCAGTTGGTAGTTTGATGTATGCAATGGTATGCACAAGACTAGATATTGCTCATGCAGTGGGAGTAGTAAGCAGGTTTATGTCAAATCCAGGAAAAGAGCATTGGGAAGGAGTAAAGTGGCTGTTACGCTACTTGAAAGGAACAGCTGAGATTGCCCTATGTTTCAGGAGAAAGGGGTAGTCTTAGAAGGGTTTGCCGATGCATATTTGGGTGGATGTGCGGATTCGGGTAAAAGCACAACGGGATACGTTTTCACAATCGGAGGTACCGCAATCAGTTGGATGTCTAGGTTACAGAAGAGTGTTGCTCTTTCAACCACAGAAGCAGAATACATGGCAATTGCAGAAGCAGCCAAGGAGCTTATATGGTTGAAGAATTTCCTATCAGAACTTGGAATGCAACAGGAGGATTGTGTACCGTATTGTGACAACCAAAGTGCAGTTTACCTAGCAAAGAATCCGGTGTTTCACAGTAGAACGAAACACATTCAGATGAGGTACCATTTCATTCGAGAGTTAATCAATGATGGAACTTTGAATCTGAAGAAAATCCTTGGAACGAAGAATCCAGCAGATATGTTCACCAAGGTAGTTACCACTGACAAATTGAAGTTTTGTATGACTTCAACTGGCCTTCCAGAAGTTTGAAGAGGATGGCGTGGCAGATAACGAGAGTGAGTGTGATTAAGAAATGTTGCAGGAATTGGATGGCAGAGAATGACCAAGTTGTTGAAGCCTCCAAGTGGGAGATTGTTAGAAGAATGGAGGCTTTTCTTTTAGTCAACAAATGGTGAGATCATCCCTTACATACATGAAGGAAGGAATTCAAATATGGTGTTTAAGAAATGAATTCTTTATTCATTGAGTTGGTGAAAACAAGCTATAAATAGCCTTCATGTTCACCATATTTCATGCACCAAATCACACAAACACAAACACACAACAAACACAAATAGATAGATAGATATATCAATAGCCTTTTGTGTAGAGTCATGTTTGGCAGCCAAAAGTGCGAGTGATATTTTCTTGTGAGTGGTCAGACTACAAGTGCAGTTTAGCCTTGTATGATTGTAGTGTTTTCTTGGTGTTAATAAAACTCTCTCTCTCTCGTTCGCTCGTGGACGTAGGTCGTGATCCCGTGACCGAACCACGTTAAATATTGTGTTCCGATTTTACATTTTTGTTTACCGTTTATTTCGGTAATTTTATTCCGCTCGTGTCACCGAAATCAAATATCGATTTGTTTGAAGTGCTTAACTCGTTTTGTTATATCCTAACACCATGGATACCCTTACCCTAGCCCTCGTCGAAGAATAGACTGACGATTAAAGTCAACGAAGTCGGAGAAAGAATTTAGTATGACTAGTAGCATATAAACTGATTATACGTGAATAATACTCAAAATGTTTTTGTTATGTTGTGTTAATAACAATATTTAACTTAAACATCTATTATGTACATTTAACTCATATAATACTTAATAAAAATAAATATATAATTATAAAATAAATTAATCACTCGAATTTAATATTAGAGGCAAGTTGGAGGTTGCAATGAACTTAGATATCTGAAACTTTTGACTTACAATATTTATTCAATATTGTAATTGCTTTAAAGGTCAATTGCTTCTTTTGGGAATTAATTATTTTTAATTAATCATTCTTGAATTCACCAAAGGAATATTTAAATGTATATTTTGTACATTAAAAACTACAGATCGGTTTAAATTCTACAATTTGTTCCGAAAGTATATCTTTAGTTATTCGTAAAATAAGAAGTAGATCATCTTAACAACTACATACCAAGAAACAATTTTATTTGTATGTAAAATTCACAAAGAAAACATGACATATATATATATATATATATATATATATATATATATATATATATATATATATATATATATATATATATATATATATATATATATATATATATATATATATATATATATATATATATATATATATATATATATATATTGCAAGTTAAGGATAAATCCGATTACATGAGTCGTATTTCACTCTTAGTCATCCTTTTAGTTTTTCACGCTCAAGGTCCTTGAACTAGTTGTTTGCTTACACATTTGGTCCCTTGGCCAGGTAAAAAGACCAATATACCCTTTTTAATTTCTTTTTCTTTTTTCTTCTGAAATATTATTATTTTGGTAATTAAAAAAAAAAGAAAAATTCAACCCCCCGAAATCCTACCCCCCACTGTCCGGTAATTGGGTTTTTCCTTCGCCGGAGATAATATTCGGAGCTCGTCCCTTCAATCGGCCAATTTGATTTGGTCCATCTTGTCTCCTTCAACGTTTCACACAATCAGCTCCAAGGTGAACTCCCAGCCGGAGCTTTCTTCAACACCATATCTCCTTCCTCAGTTGCCGGAAACCCAACTAATAAATGAAAAATGCCCCAACCCACCCCCACCCGGAAGAACATTGCAGATCAAAATCATCGGTTGGAAAAATAATTGTCTGGAAGAACATTGCATATCCGTTCATCACTATACAATTTTTTGAAACTCTTCGCTGCAAAAGCAAAATTACATAAACAAAAAATTGCCTGGAAGAACATTGCAATTGCAGATCAAAATCATCGGTTGAAAAATAATTCAGAACGGTGAGCTTGACGCTGACGAGATTAGGGATTTTAATACGAACACCATTTCCGGTACCAATACCTGCAACGTCGTTAGCAATCGAGCTCTAATATCGTCGATTGAGAGGAAGAGCGATTGCCTGTTTGATTCCTCTAGGATATAACAACAAATCGTTCTCCGTTTCATCGCCTCCTCCGTCTTCTTCCTCATCGTCTTGATTCGTTGGATCAATGGACGGATCGAAAGGAGATGACCCTAATTCCATCACATACATTCATTTAAAAACCCGCTGTAATCTCGGTGATCACTAATGGGGACGTCGTAGAGACCGGATGGACTTACCGATTCTTACGTAGGGGCTTTCGTTCTGATAAATATGTCTTCGATTCTGATTTATCTGCGTGAAATCTTGGCCCAAATGCGTATACATATCCTAGCGCAGATGCATAGCTCTCGAGATGAAGACTTTACGAAGCTGTAAGAAAGGCCTGATTAGAAAAGAAATCATCATGCGTCTTTAAACTGTCGGTTTGTTGTGAGCTTCAGATTTTGATTTAGATTTTAACTTTGCCCTCGCTTCTAATTCAGCAGCGGATGCGTTTGTTTTATGAATATCTTGAACAGATGCAGCGATTTTGACTTTAATTCCTTTTTTCCCCTTCTGCCTCTCGATCTTGATTCAACGTCGCCGGAAAAGGAGGAATGAGATTTGGTTTTTTTTAATTTAATAATTAATAAATTAAAAGAAAAGTAAAAAAGAAATTAAAAAGGGTATATTGGTCTTTTTACCTGGCCAAGGGACCAAATGTGTAAGCAAACAACCAATTCAGGGACCTTGAGCGTGAAAAACCAAAAGGATGACCAAGAGTGAAATTTTGAGACAACCACAGGGACCAAAATTGTAATTTACTCATATATATATATATATATATATATATATATATATATATATATATATATATATATATATATATATATATATATATATATATATATATATATATATATATATATATATATATAGGGTCCGGATCCGGTGAGGACTGCAAGGACAATTCTCGTCCACTCATTTCCTTAAGGGCAAAAACGTCAAACGTAATTATTGGATTTGACGTAATCTCATGCGGCGCTCGTCCATGGAACGTAATACGGACTCGAGGATATAATCACATGTTACTCACGTCCGTACAACATAATTTAACCGGGCTTTTTATTTTTATTTCGTTTTTTATTGTTTTAAATATTATTTTTTTGTTTTTTTTTCCATTTTTTTACTTTTTCGTTTCTTTTCCAGTTTTTTTTTTTTTTTTTTTTTTTTTTTTTTTTTTTAACGTTTGTCGTTTAAAAATCGTTTTGCATCATAACTCGTTTTGGATCTTGGATCATAACTAATTTTGAATCTTGGATCATAAGTTTTGGATCATAAAACATATTTTGGTTTTATTTTTTTTTGATAATCGTGGACCCCACCCGACCCATCCTTTGGATGACCCTGATGAAGCAACCTCGGGGCCCACGCACACCTGGCAGCAGGGTGGTCCGAGTTTTTATTAAACAGTTTGAATCATTAAACATAATTAGTTTATAACAGTTTGAATCATTAAACATATTTTGGTTCTTAATATTTTTGGATCATGTATTTTTTTTGCTATTTTGATGGGGTTTTTACATAAAAATATCAAAACGAATACTTAAAAACATTTTTTTCAAAAAATTCTTTTTGCAAACTTACTAATATAATGTCTACAATGTCCCCTTAAATTTTCATAATTTTTGGAGAATTTTTTTATTATTTTTTATTTTTTATAAAAATAAAAAATAAAAATATTTTTTTTTTCAAATTTTCATGATGGTGCTTGTTTTGTAGAGAATTAAATTTTAAAAACTTTGGTTTTTCCAATAATTTTTTTACAAAGAAAATAAAAAGTTATGGCCCAAAAACTAAGTTGGTGGAATAAAAAACCCAACAAACGAGATTGTGACAAGTGTCGCAATGGGGGTGGGGTACTCGATCAGATTACTATATTACCCTTATTAATTTGTATTACCCACCACTAGTTTTAATTTTTAGACAACTAGCCCCTTAAGCTTTAAAGATGTGTCATTTTTTCACAACGAATCTTAGCCACCCATTTTTCAAGATTAGAGGTCCAGATTTGTTCTTACAGTCCTCACCGAAATTGGAGTCCTCACTCGATCCTGATTCTATATATATATATATATATATATATATATATATATATATATATATATATATATATATATATATATATATATATATATATATATATATATATATATATATATATATATATATATATATATATATATATATATATATATATATATACATACTAGCTGCGTACCCGCGCAATGCGGCGGACGGCGAGTAGTTTCCTTTCGGCTATTTGTTTTCGCAAGATTTTGGTATCATTTTACGGGAATTCGATGTTTGTTATAGAGATTTTTATCGAACACTTCAAAATAATAATGACCCTGTGTCCTAATCTTAGTGGAGTACCCGTGCAATGCAACGGTTGTTGAAGCGGGCGGGGGAGGCGGTGAATATGTTTCTTTCAATGATTAAATATTTTTGACAAACGTTTATAATTTCTTTTTCAGAAATATGTCATATTCTAAATAATATACAATGAATCAGAAAATAGCTTTTACCATAAAGTGACATATACAGTATTATAAGTGGTTTTCTTAATTTGAGTTTTGTTTTGGTGAGTTGTGGATATTAATATGAGAAAATAAAATTTCAAACAATTTAGGATAACAGGTAAGGCCTTTGTACAAAAAACATCATCGAAGTAAGGCCTTTGTACAAAAAACATCAACGAACTACATGTTTTGTTCAAAATTTACCCGATGGTATTCGGCTTTGCAGGTTAAAGGATGACTTGGCCTAATACTTAGTGACATGACATAATAACAGATGAACAGTTTAACCTGCAAGAGCTGGTTACCATCGGGTAAAATTTAAACAAAACATGTAGTTCGTTGGTGTTTTTTTGTACAAATGTCTTACTTGGATGGTGTTTTTTGTACAAAAACTTTACTTGGATGGTCTTTTTTGAACAAACCAAACTTGGATGGTGTTTTTTGAAAATTTTTGAAACATAATTACCTTTATAAGTCATTTTCCCAATTTAAATTTTAGACTATAGTCAAAATTACTAAAAAAAATACATTGTTTCTAGAACACTTTAGCACCTTTATTTGATATTTCTAAAACTATGAACATACATAGTATTTATTAATACTGAGTTTTTAACATGAATTAAAGTTGAGATACATGCATTTTATTATTTCTAAGAACTCCATAAACATACACAATAAAAATAGTTGTCATATTATTACCCAGAAACATCATACAAAACTAACAAAATAGAGTATTTTAGAAAAGTTAATAAAGTAATTGAAGAGTAAAGAATTTTTTTAATAAATCTCATAACAAAATATATTAATAAATATCCTTTTAAATTAAATAAATAAATGGAGGGATTCCCATTCATGAGTGCCACACACACTCAAGTACATTTGCACATAGCCTCCTACTCATTCCATAGCCCACGCCTTTGACTTTCAATTTTCGCTAAAGTACAATTTTCAAAAGAGAAATTGTATTGATTCTAATTTTTGTTCTTAAGTTTATTCCTAACCATTTGAAATGATAACAAGTGGATTAAAACTTTAATCCACTTATCATCATTTCAAATGGTTAGGAATAAAGTTAGAAACAAAAATTAGGAACCAATACAATTTCTATTTTCAAAATTCAAACCACTATTACACTTTAAACACTTTAAGCTTTCACTTATTTTTTTTTAAATGACAATATGACTTTACATCAAAGTATCGTCCCTATCATGTCGGACGGTGATTAATTTCCTTTTGTCAGATGTCGAACAGTGACTTTCAATCAATAATATCATGTCGGCATATAATTTCGTTTTAATTATTACTATCCTTTCCAAAATATATTATACTACATATAGGATCAATAAGCAACACAAAACAGCGATGTCTTGGAACAAAAGTATTTGTCCGTAAATTCATAAATTGTATAATTTTTAAAAGAAAAAATTTGCAATTATTTAAACTTGTGAACTTTAACTTTTTATAATTGTAATTTGTTACCTTTCATTTAACATCAATTTTTAATATTTTATAATTAATCAAATATTCATATGTACGTGTCTTAATAAAAGAAATCCACTAACAAAATATACTTATGTTCAAGTACATATTCGGTAATGGTTATTACAAGTGAGTACAAAAATACCATAACAATAATGCAATGTATTAAAAAAGTATTGACTTTTATTTTTCTATCTAAAATGTTAAATTACTTTACTGAACATAGTCAATTTGGAAAAAGTTTTAAACGAAACAGATACTTTAAATTACATGATCAAGAGCATGCTGATAGTTGGATTTTGGTAATGTGGTTGGGTCCACTAACCCCTTTGACTAATCAACTTCTCTCAAAAAAAATAAGAGACACATAAATACAAATTAGAAATCACAAAAAAACAAAAAAAAAAATAGAGTCAAAACTTCATTGTGGAAGGGATTTCAAATAGTAGTCTACAGAATCAAGATTTCAGCTTCGTGGTTCTAACTTTGACGCTTTGGCTTAACAAACCATCTTTTGCAGTAGCACTCACCACCTCTAATTTTAACACGAATAGGTCTATTGGACACACGTGACAACAATGACCAAATCAATACACAAACACACTAAATTGAGTGATTTCAAGGCTAGTTGATTCAAAACAGATATCGGCGTCAAATAAGTTAAAATTAGCTAAAATATCCTGATTTTTGCTTTGGTTTTATGGAAAAACATTAAAGCTAGAGCACCTATATTTCAACATATTCTCCATAAAAAAATTTTAAAGCTTGAAAATCTTGCACTTTTTCAGTCCACACTAAGCAGGTACACTGAAACGGTCAGAGATGAAGTCCAAAGTTGAGAAAACAATTACTCTCAATGGATATTTCTGGTTCAAAAACATCAATAAAGCATGTCGAAATAGACAGTAGCTCTTGCTAGTGAAAACATTTTCAATTTTAGACAAAAACACTGTAAAATTAGAAAACCACAACGACATTAAGTTGTATAAAAATACACTAACCACTCAACATAAAAAATGAGAAAAAACACAATCACAGTCTGCAACATATTGAAATTTCTATCTGCACAGGCTGAAATGAAGTTTTTGACTTGAGACATGATTTATAGTCTTTAAAATGACCAATATACCCCATGAGACTCTAATAGAAGAAGTATCAAGTCTTTTCTTCTGCTGGAGTCGTCGCCTTTATACAAATCTGATTCATTCTTCTTATTCGGGAGTCTAAAACAGAATAGTTATCTAAAATAAAATACAAATAGGCATGTCTAAAAATCAAAATACAAAGAAACTTAAAACATTAAAACGGTGATCATATGAAGGTATGCAAAATAGACATGTGTAAAAATCAAAATACAAAGAAACTTCAAAGACCAAGTTCTTAACTAATAGCCGTCAAGTCCAACCCTTTGCAACGGAGACATTCTTAATATAATGTCATTTAAGTTTGACAAAACTTTACAATTTTTTTACTGATAGCCATCATGATAGTGCCCCTGTACCCCATTTTCAGTTGATACCTCAAGCCAAACGCCACAAAGCTAACACCGCGGATGCCAAATATCAAATTACTTTTCCATGTCTTCTGTGTTTTTGTGATCAACCACAAGATAACACCACTGATGGCAAATATCAACATGGTAGCAAGAATAAAATAGAATAGCTATAAGATCCACAATGAAAAAATGTCAATAAATGTTAGAAGACTTGAATCTATCCAAACATTTCCTTAATCATGGATTGTCTATTGTTCTGGGGTTCTTAAGAGACTCATAAGGATAACTATTAACTCAGACACTTTTCATTTCTTTCTTTACTGCAATGCTCCGTCAGTGTTGGATTTTTAGCTGAAGGTCAAATTTGGCAGCTACGGTTTCTTGCCGAATCTGTGGGATTTTTAGGCTGGGTTTCAAAATAAAAATAGGGACCAATAAAAACCCTTAATCAGAACCTGGATTGTAAAAAAAGCACAAGTCAGTATCAAAATCCAATGTTATAACACAAAGCATTTCATCGAACACTTAACATGCATGTGAATTTCTTTTTATTTTGAAAAAAAAAAGTTATTCAAAAGAACTTAAAAGGACTGTTGGAGATTGAATGGCAAACAAAAATGGGAAATACAGAGGGAGATACACAGGATAGATGGTGCGAAGCACGTTCATCACACACCAACAAAACAAGATTCGAAGTTACATCTGTGCCTTGTGGACAAAAGGTTCCATTTTCTAAGATTTTAACCTGAGAACCGAAAATAGAAAAAGTTGGTGGTTCTATGCCTACCTTCCACTATGCACATTTTCCCTTTCTGTAACATTAATTAAGATGATTATAGAGAATTGTGAACAGAGCACTCCGACATCAGCAGTGTTCCAAATCCTCATTGCCTATAGACATCTAAATATGATAAACATTATTACACGTCCAAATCTGATTACCTGAAACATACAACTAATCTAAATACAAAAACGCTACACAAAGATACTCGTATAAACAAATGCATATTGATCTAAAATAAAAGGGATTCATACAGATCTTCAAAGTCTGTCTTTAATTTACAAATCCAAAAACAAAAACCTAAAAGCATTACACAAACACACGCACCAGTAGATTTATACAAAAACACACAAAATTATATTCTAAAAAAAAATTCTACCCGAAGATGTAGATCGAGATCTACCAACAGAGGAGCAAAGAAAAGCTAGATATGCAATTATTCCCCAAAGTTCCGCCATATGCTATTTGAACAAACGCTTAACAGAAGAAACTCAATAATCGAAAAGACAAATTCAACCTGGAAAACAATTTGATGATCCGCCGGTTTGTGGTGTGGTGTCGCTTTGTTTCTGTAAAGGAAAAACAAATACACACAAATAGATAGAAATACCCAGTAATACACGGATACATACAGTATTCAAAAAATAAGGAAAAACAGACCTAGATTGTGTGTTTGTGTGTGTAAATCCAGGACATTGTTTGTGTGGTTGGTCGCATTTGACGGTTGCCAGTGGTGAGTCGGTTCGTTAGATAGCGAATGAGAGGAAGAGCTTACTGGGTTTAATCAATTTGTAGAAAAAAGAGAACAATTGAAAGTTGAAAAAAAGAGAGCAATTAAAAGTTGAAACCGTGAGAGAGCAATTGAGACTGTGAGATCAAAGGTTGAAGAAAATGAAGCAATTGAGAGAGTTTATAAAGATGAAATTTCAAACTTTGTGATCCGTGTACAATATGAAATTCAAAATTCAAAAGCTGATCTCCACAATTCACGGAAAAGGGACGCATCATTTAAATTTTAAAAATTTGTCGAATTTTGTTTTGGGCAATCGATAGACACGCGTGCCCAACTGTCACATGTCCGCTTTCTTTCTTTCAGATTTTAGCAGTGCATAACAAAATTGTAACATATGTATGATAAGTTGTGTATTGTGTATTACAACTTGTACTGTCTTAAAAATTAAGACAATTGTGCATAAAGATGTTGTATTTTATATATGGTTTATAGTATAGTATATAGTATATATATATATATATATATATATATATATATATATATATATATATATATATATATATATATATATATATATATATATATATATATATATATATATATATACTAGCTGCGTACCCGCGCAATGCGGCGGCGGCAAATTGTTCGATGCGCTGAATAGTTGTCGGACGACGAATATTTGTCTTTTGGCCAATTGTTGTTGGTTAATATTACATGTATATCGATGTTTTTTACATATCCGTGCAACACGACGGGTGAGAGGTCGGAAGGTGATGTTTTTGTCTATTAGTTTTCATTCGGTAAGCTTTGAACCAATACTGTCAATATTTCAAAGGACCAGATTTCGGAAAGTAGGTTGCTATTAGTACCAAATTTCAGAAAGTAGGATGATATAAATCTGGAAAGTAGATTGATAATCAAGCAAAGTAGGTTGCTAAACAAACATATTTTATAATACACATTGCTAATAACTATACGATATCACTTTCAATAACCTTAAAAATACAAGCAAAAATACAGTTATACAAGCAAAAATACAGTTATAATACCTGTGAATTACATTGTATTTATTTTACCCAATAAATATAGTTAAAATCAGAGTTTGTTCTAAAAACCCCAAGCAAAATTGATCTACAAAAGGAGAGACGGGGAGGAGAAGTATGATGAAGAGAAGGATAAAGGAAATATATATTACCTTGTATGAAATTACTTGTGTGTTTGTGTTGACAGGGTGAGAATGTTGACGGAAAATGGCAGTAACGACTGTCTAGGGTTTGAGAGACGTAAAGAAATTCAAAATTTGAGAAAGAATCTGAATATTGGGAGCTTAAACACGCATGCTCTCTTCTCCGGTATCCGCATTTTCAAAATTTGAATTTCAAACATGTATAATTGAAATTTTAAAACTTTTCAATCTTTTCAAATTATTCAAATTTTAAAACTTTCAAACTTTTCAAATTATTCAAATTTCCGAAATTTTCAAATTTCAAAAATTTGAAACTTTTCAAAAATTTTCAAATAATTCAAAATTTTCAATATTTAGCCTTTTCGTTTATCCTACAACTAATTTGCAAGTTCGATCTTTTTTAATTATATTTTTCTTGTAAGTGATAATCAAAATCACATTCCACATCAAGCATGTATTGGGAGCTTAAACACGCATGCTCTCTTCTCCGGTATCTGCATTTTCAAAATTTGAATTTCAAACATGTATAATTGAAAATTTAAAACTTTTCAATCTTTTCAAATTATTCAAATTTTAAAACTTTCAAACTTTTCAAATTATTCAAATTTCCGAAATTTTCAAATTTCAAAAATTTGAAACTTTTCAAAAATTTTCGAATAATTCAAATTTTTCAATATTTAGCCTTTTCGTTTATCCTACAACTAATTTGCAAGTTTGATCTTTTTTAATTATATTTTTCTTGTAAGTCATAATCAAAATCACATTCCACATCAAGCACTTTCTTATTATTTAGGATCTCAATTATGTGGTTTATGGCTTTATTTAACATAAGTAACTATTGTTGCAGTTACAAATTTGATTTGACATAAATAACTATTCGCTCATGACGTATCAAGAAAGTTATAATGATATTGGACTTACCACCAAACTCCAAGAAAAATTATAACGTAGTGAACAATAATTTAATAATCAATTTATAATACCAAAATAAAAATTGTTTTCTACTTTGTGAAACTGCATTGAGTTCTAATTTTAGGAAGTACTTTGAGTTAAATACAATTTAATGGTAAATAATAGTATTACAACTTCAATAACTTTCTTTGTTGCTACTATCACCTCTGTCCACATGAAATAGCCAAAGTGCATTTCTCTCTTCATTTTTACCATTTGCTCAACTCTCCTCATACTCCCTTCAAGTTTCTCCTACAACCTACAAGTTTGAAATCCTTAAACGTTAACATGAAGCACACAAACAAAAACGTTGATGTCAAAAAATTTATTCTAATTTTCATAGTATTGACATCTAGGGAGTCGTAGCTGGTGGTGGTGCTTTTAGCAAAAAACAGGGAGGAATGAGGGACAGTCACATTGCAACTCTCACCTATTTCCTTTGCAACTATCAATATAAAGAATCTTCACAAATCTAAAGACCGGATTATTCTCAAATCCATTAATTATAATTAAAAAGAACTTTAAACTACACAAACAAAATACAATAAATCCACACCACCCTAATGAAGATTGCCATACCTTCCTGATAGATCCTTGCCATACCCAAGAAAACCATAGTTTCCATACAACTTTGCTTCCCACGGAAAATCAGCACAATAAGCTCGATAAAAATCTAGATTCACAATGGCCAAGTTATATATCTATGGTGGGTTACGATAATGAAATTAGACTAAAAGTATACCAACAAATCCTTAAACAAACACCCATGAATATGATATTTTTAAGATAAAAACAGAAAATCATTCGAGTGATGCAAAGTTAGAAGCACAAATGGGTTTAATAGTGCAAACGATCTACAAAAACAGATATATCATCACTCAAAAATTGAGTTATAAATCTAAAACGAAATAGGAACCTCAAATAAACCCTTTGAAAATTCTTTGCAGATAAAGAGAAAGTTACAAAATAGTAGAACCCAAACCAACCACATCCTCCTGACGGAAATGGATGAGGGTTGAGGCTATCCAAGATCCATAAACCACATTCCATTCCTGATTCTCTGGAGCTAAAAAAATCAAATAGATTTAGATGTTAATCTTTCAAGAAAAACTCCATAAGAAGCTCCAAAATATAAATTTAACTTGAAAGGAGTGGAATATACGTCAAGGATATTACCTAAACCTGCAGCAGCATTTTCCCAAACACCTGGTGTGCTTGTCAATATCCTTTCAGATCTGTTCTCAACATTGATTCAACAAACCAAAAAACCTACAAATGAGGCGTGAAATTTACAAAACTTGAACATGAGGCATAAGAATCGGAATTCTAAGCATACCTCTTGTTTCTTTTAGCATCGGGCATTTGAAATACAAAATCTGCAAATGAGACAAAAATAATAAACAATAATCACTAAACATTAGACCTTTATGAATAGAGTAAGCAATATTAGAGTAAGCATACGTAAAATCATAAAGTTATAACAAACGTTTTGATTCATTGCTCCACTGATGAAGAACGAATAAAGTTTTAGATCTACGAAACAAATTCTAAATTAGAGAAAGAGAAGGAGATTTATGGAGGAAATCGACTTTCTAAACCGAACCCCCCGGCAAATACCTTGAAACGCAAAAGGGAATTGATGAAATAGACTTAACCCTTGAAGCTTGGATTATAGACGAATTAGCTAACCAGCGAGAAGCTCCTGAATCTGAAATTTTGAAAAATAGAAAAAGAATACGCATCAAGATATAAATCCTCACACAAAAACCATTGGGAAACAAATTTAATGGTGGTCACCGAGAAGGTGGTAAGGGATGACGGCGGTGCAGAGATAGAGATGGTAAGTAACATTGGACCATCTTCTAGGAGCTTCTCAGCCAGTGACAAAGATGATTTACGGAGGTCCATTAAACCCAGCCGATAGTTGATGATGGGTGGCAGAAGGTGAACGGCAGCAGCACTGGTGGCGTGGAACGATGGGTGATAACCGTAGACGGAGCGATTGCAGAGAGAGAGAGAGAGAGAGAGAGAGAGAGAGAGAGGTGAAGGTTTAGATCGGTGGTAGGATAGGTTAGGTTAGGATCAAATTGACGCGAACTACAAATAGATGAAGGTTTAGATCAAATTGACGGGAACTACAAATAGAAGGAGACGATTAGGTTAGGGTTTCCTTTTTTTAGAGAACGGAGGGATAAAGAGAGAAAGTAGTTTCCAGAAAAAGATGAAGAGAAGGTGAAGGGCTGCGATCACTTTTTAAAGGGATTTATGAAACACCCGATCCGCGTGAAATGTATTTTGGAGAATAACAACCATCCGATTGCAGAGAGGGATCGATGGCCAGTATTATATCCCAATCTATACGTGTGCCTTCCGTTCAGTTTCTAGTTTGTGCATAACAAACTTGTACAGTACGTATCATAAGTTGTGTCTTGTGTATTACAATGTGTACAGTCTTAAAAATTAAGACATTTGTGCATTAGAGTGTTGTAATTTATATATGGTTTATAGTATAGTATAGATATAGATATATATATATATATATATATATATATATATATATATATATATATATATATATATATATATATATATATATATATATATATATATATATATATATATATATATATATATATATATATATGAGACCATTATATTTCGTGAGACCGGGAGACGAATTCCTAGCCAATCATTTTGGGTGTAAAACAAAAAAAATTAAAAAATGCAAAATAAATGAAAAAAATTGAAAAAAATGTATTTATTTATTATTTTCGTCATTTTTTTATTCAAACAAAATTTAAAAAAATTAAAATAAAAATTAAATAAAAAATAAAAAAATTAGCGTTTTTTCATATTCTAGTAGAATATTATACTAGTTTGTGTAATATTTTATTAGAATATGCAACTTCCAGCAACATTCTACTAGAATATATTTTTTTTTCCAGGTTTTTTTTCGAATTTTTTTTATTTTTAAATTTTTTTAGATAGAATAAGTAGCGAAAATAAGTATAAATTTTTTTTTGAAAATTCTCATTATTTTAGCCTATTTTAATTTTTTTTTATTTTTTGATCTCTAAAATGAGTGGCTATGATTGAGTCTCCTGGTCTCAGAAAATTTACATGGTCTCATTTGAATATATATATATATATATATATATATATATATACTAGCTGCGTACCCGCGCAATGCGGCGGTAACATATTGTTTCGTTTCGGCAACTATAAGTTAGGTTTTGGGTTTCGATCAATTGTTTACAATCTGTATAATTTCGTTTCAAGTATTGATCGCCTTTTCTAAATACATTGTATTGAATGTAAGTTCGTTTAAGCAATTATTATCAATAGTTTACAGTCTGCATATAGTTTCGTTTCAGCAATTAATTGGTAATTGGGGTACCCATGCAATGTGAAGGGCGTCAATTAGTTTTTTCACTATTTATTTCCTTTTGGTAGGCAGCGAATAGTTTTGTTGGACGATAGGTATCATTTAGGAAACATGTCATATCCCAAAAAAAACATACATTGAATATTTTTTTAATAGTTGATATTTGGTTTTTTTTATATAATTGAATAAATTAAGCTAATATAGAAATTATTCATTTGGACAAATTATTATTGGTTAGTCTATTGAAATAAACTAATAAAAACAAAAAATTAGACTAATCAATAATAAAAAACCGTATTTGTTACCTTAGTCACATGAGGCGGACATCCCAACCAAGTGGTTGTATTTACTTGACCAGGGTCCATCAGAGCAAATGCAGTAACAATCCATATATATCATCGAGATCTACCAAAAGAAATTATAAAAATAGAAAAAACAAAAATAATCAGAAAATAAAAGGCTCGATACCATATTAAGAGTGAGAAAAGAACAACAGAGAGATCGGTGTGGTGGTTTCCAGGTCAAGACTTTTTAGAGAAAGAAAAGAAGCATGCAGTTCGGTTCGATGTTTTGTTAAAACGAACAAAATACTGTATAGTCAATAACTTGTGTGAGAAATTTACATAATTATATAAGAATAAACACATGGAAGCTATGGTCTCAGGTACAAATTGATAGTTAAAGGTACACTTATTTCAAAAGCAAAGATACAAAGTACAAATTGATAGTTAGAGGTACACTTATTTCTGGTTAAATTTAATTTAAAAAAACTAAATTAACGGTTTAATTATAAACAAAATTTATTTGAACGGTTGAAGTTTTATGATATTTGGCATAGGAGCTTGCATCTATTAACCATATTAACCACTGAATGACCCGGTAACTTTTGATTTTATGATTTCCAATTGAGCCCACACCATACCAATACACTTGTTGAGATTACAAGATCAATATTTTAACTTGAGATTTCCAATCTCGACCTTTAACCACCAACAGTTGAATTCGAAATGTCAAGCTTAACCCATCTTTTAACTTCCGATCTCTATCACATGTACAACCATATATATTAACTTGAAGTCCCCATCTGTATTAACTTGAATTCTTCATCACATGTACCACCTTCTGTCTTAACGTGCACTGTAAAAAAGATACAAATAAGCAAATTACATAACTGGAATGCACAGTGACAGAGAGAGGGAGAAAGTTCTGTCTGTGAACACAACCCAAACCCACTTCCTTGAATGCTGGATAGATTAGAGAGGCAAAAGATTACAGAAAAATTCATTATATTTATTACTGAAAAGTAACAACTTGCAAACTAAAAGCAAATAATTACTAAGTCAATTTACAATTTAACAAAAAACATAAAAACAATACTATCAGTTAAGAACTTAACATCAACACGTACCAACACTAATTTATAAGATTGTTGATTTTGAATTCATTTATATAAGATTGTTGATTTTGAATTCATTTAGCAGGCATTAAAACTTTAGACATATAAATGTTAATTCAAGAAGCACTTCATAGTTCATTCTAGGTTTTCCGATAGCAGCAATAAAATATGCAAATGCATTACAATGACAAAATATAATTCTTTGAAATAAGTTTTTGAAAGAGAAGGATACTACCTGCAGTTACCATATGCTTCCCACCTACAAACCTTCATCTTGTCACAAAAAGTTACAAAAATTGGTAAAAATAATAACAAACGGAAGAACAAAATAAGTAAACATCACATATCACCTCTCCTCATAACCAATTTTCCTTCACTACCGGCTAACCAATACCTGTTTTTACCTGTACAAAACACAAGAACAAAATAACAGAATCGACTTGTATAAAATATCTAAATAATATATGCGTATTCATAACAAAACTGGTAGCCGGATGAGATGGATAACGTGTAGGACATGTGTTTGTGAGGTTCCGAGTTCAAACCTTGCTATTTACGTATTCCGTTATGCAAAATCTTATGCCCTCTTCCTCTTCAATATATATGAATTTCTCAAGTGGCTGGTATAATTCAAGGTTTGGGTTTGGATTCGGATACTTGTCAAGTCCCATAATAAACTTATGCCCTCTTCCTCTTCAATACATTTGTGCAAACATAAATAATAAACTGAAAACCAAACATATGATAAAAATTGAATCAAAATAAACCCTTAATTACTTTCACCTCAGGTCTAATAAAATGAAATCTAACCTGTAACTTTTTGGGCTCAAGTCTGCACCTCTGTCCTCAAGATGCAATAAAATATGAGACCAAACTTAAAATAGCATTAGAGTTATAATAAACATATTTTACATGTATTTGACGGTGTACGTGTAACTTAAAGTAGTAATGAACATGACAAATTAGCATGAAACTTACCATTTCCATCCCACCCCAATCCATTTATTTAGATAAAATCCAACTTTAAATACTAATGAACTTACCAGGTTCGGAGTAATTTAGGAAAGAACTTACCATTAAAAATCAAACAGAAAACATAATTGATTCTGTTGGTCATGAACCACGCCCCCTTTTCACTTACCATTGTTAATTGGGCTCCCTTTTCGGTAATTCCTGCATCAAAACAAAAAAAAAAGTAAAGCTTAGTACAATATTTAAGGGATTTCAGAGTTAGTTTTTTATAAAATAAGAAATTATTTGCAATAATACTATAATTTGTGAAACTAAAAGAAATATATCTGTAGCAGTTAAACTAAAAGAAATATATCAGTAGCAGTTAATAAAAAAATCCGCAATAAAAAAACAGAGTAAATGGTTACTTTGGGTTGACTTTTTTAGTACTTTCAAGTCAAGCTACCAAGTAAAAACATAATGATAAGAATATAAAATGGATTATTGAAACTTTTCAAAAAAAATTGAAAATATTCAAAGTTTTCAAATTTTGAAAATTTAAAAGTCAAAATTTGAAAACTTTCAAATTTTCAAATTTTCAAATTTTCAAAATTTCAAAATTTCAAAACTTTCAAACTTTGAAAACTTTCAAGTTTTCAAAATTTGAAAATTTTAAAGTTTTCAAATTTTGAAATTTTAAAATTTTTCAAATTTTCAAATTTTCAAAATTTGAAAGTTTTCAAAAATTGACTTTAAAATTTTTTTTATTTGGTATGCAGCAGGTATTTTTTTAATCAGTGAGGTTGTTCATTTTTTTTATGTGCATTAAGTATTCTTTAGTACTTTCAAGTCAAGTTACAAAGTAAAAACATAATGATAAGAATATAAAATGGATTATTGAAACTTTTCAAAAAAAATTCAAAATATTCAAAGTTTTCAAAATTTGAAAATTTAAAAGTGAATTATTTGATGTCAACCCCATTAATGTATTCTCCCACCTAAATTCCCACATCATTTAATTATTAATTTAAAAATGAATTATTTGAACAGAAACTTCATAGTAATAAGTAATGACTTATTAAAATAGATGTGGCAGGCATATGTAAGATACATACTTTTGTGTAGATAAAAAGTTTATTTTCCACTTTCCGACTTTGCCAGACCCTTGTTGAGATGCATTAGATGTGGCCCGTGCATCCAATGATCGTCGCACGACCTCAACCAGACCCTTGTTGAGATGCAGTAAGCGCATGTGCATCCAATGATCTTCCTTGTCCCTAGCTTTTTCAGCCTGTTATAAAGAATAAAAATCATGAATTAGTAATAACAATTATAAAAAAAAGACCAAAAATAACATGAAGTATTTATATCATTATATGAATGTCACCATGAAGAATTTGCTCTTTGATATTATCTCATCATAGACTTCCTTTTTAGTCTTTTGCCTCTGTAATGAAAAACAACACATATTTGGTAGTAGTTAATAATATGCATAAATATAACAAAATAAAGACTAAGTTTATATGACACATCAATGTTTATAAAATATAAAAATGTCTCACGTTTTCTTCTCCTTCATGAGAACCAGGGGTACCAGTGGCACTTAGCTGCTTTATGATGACAGACCTTTCTGTAGAAATATGTTTAAAGTTTAAAAGTGAATATAAGAGTTTCAAACTGCTAATTAATTCATATTTAAGTAAACTTACTTTCAGAATCTTTATCTTCATCTTCATCAAATGGTACTTCATCTTCAAAATCATCTCTTACAGGATATGAATTGTCATCTTGAATCTCAAACTCGTCTTCTTCCCCATCAGAAAGATTATACCTGCTTTTCTTGCTAAGTTTCACCTATAAGAAGGATAGTGATGAATTTAGCTATCAATATTGAGAAAATCATCAATAAACAAGAGTTTTCACTTGGGAAAACAAAACAATTACCAGCATTTCTCGTTAAGATCTGAGAATAGCCTTATCAAACTCGCCAAGCTCCTCATTTTGCTCTCCAATCCGCTTGTCAACAAACACTGATGACTTACCACTCCGCTCGTAATCTGCAATAAGAGCAGAACATTTATCAAAGAATCAAAACCAGACTCAGCGATGAAAAATCCAATGATCGTCGCACGACCTCAACCAGACCCTTGTTGAGATGCAGTAAGCGCAGGTGCATCCAATGATCTTCCTTGTCCCTAGCTTTTTCAGCCTGTTATAAAGAATAAAAATCATGAATTAGTAATAACAATTATAAAAAATGGACCAAAAATAACATGAAGTAACCAGACTCAGCGATGAAAAACGATGTGGTGGTAGTAATCTGCAATAAGAGCAGAACATTTATCAAAGAATCAAAACCAGACTCAGCGATGAAAAACGATGGTGGAGGTGAGGGATGTGTACAGGTGTTGACAGGTGTTCCCATTTCTTGTTCGTGGAACTTGGTGCGGTGGTCGTGCGACGATCATTGGATGCACCTGTGATGGCTAGTGGCGGAAGGTAGCAGTGAGGCAGAGGTAGTAGTAGCAGGCGTGGTGGTGGTCAAAAAATCGTGGTGGCTCTGGTTACCGGGGATGATGTAGTTTGGATGACCGTTTCTCTACTAAAACATCCACCTCCACGAACAAGAAATGGGAACACCGTTTTCAGACCAACGTGAACTAAAAGCCCTTCTTTAACATCACTTGGGTCTGAAAGCAAAGCAGACATGAAATAAATATGTGGTTACCTTAAAGATTCGCTATGACATTCTGTCTAAAGGGTACCGATGGAGAGACGAATTCGGTGGATAGTTGAGTGTGGTGGTGGTAGTAATCTGCAATAAGAGCAGAACATTTATCAAAGAATCAAAACCAGACTCAGCGATGAAAAACGATGGTGGAGGTGAGGGATGTGTACAGGTGGCGGATCGAGATCCAAACCAAAGCCGATCGGCACCAATGGTTGTTGAGGGCTCGAGATCCAAACCAAAGCCGAAGGAGATCCACTCCTTTCACTCTAATACTTTAAATCGGCTCTGAGATGGTGGCGATAGCAATGAGATGGTGGCAGATGCAGGCGGCGTTGTGGCGGATGCGATGAGATGGTCCGGTGGCGGATACGCTGAGATGGTGGCGGAAGCGAGTTTCTTTGAGAGAGAAATAGAGCGAGAGAGAGAAGAGAGAGTGGGAGGTGGAGCAAATTGGGATGACGGCTCAAAATGTGTTCTGTCTAGGGTTTTTTTTTTCTTTTATATTCTCATATTAGGTCATATTAGGTCAGTAAATAGCAGTAGACACGTGGCAATCCGGTTTTAGGTGCATCAAAGGGTTGTACTATCTTAATTTTAAGACTTCTATGCATTAAAGGGTTGTAATTTATATATGGTTTATAGTATACTAGCTGCGTACCCGCGCAATGCGGCGGCGGAGAATAGTTTCTTTTTGGCGATTAATTACTATCGGTGGCGAACATTAGTTTTATTTTGACGAATAATTTACGGTATGCAAATATAAGTACGTTTTTGTTTCTAGCGGCGAAACGTATCTATTATGTTATAAACTGGAACCGTCTCGAAAGGGATTAAGCAATTCGTTTTCGATTCTATGAATTTTATTTTTCCGGTTTAGGTTCGGTTTTTTCGATCCTGTTCAAGAATTGATCTTGTCATAAATGAGTAAAATAACATTTGGAACCACGGTGAGTTAACCCTGAGAATTTTATGCAATCGGATTAATTGATCTTTTTTAGCCTTTTTTTCTCTTGACTTAGCATGGTGTTTTGACATATTAGGTCTCTATTAAAATCCCCTCTACAATGGTTTAGTTCTAATATCAAGTTTAGATCCATAAAATTAAATTTTACACGTGATTTCACTTGAGTTAAGTCCATAGAAACCATCAATAGTATAAGGAAATAGACGGTATACGCATAACACATGTCGTATCATGAGTTTAATAAGCAAGTTTATATATATAGCAACAATATATTCACTTGGTTTGGCGGAGGGGGGAGCTGATTGGTTTGGGGGGAGGGGGAGATTAATTTTATTTACGTGAATAGTATATGAGTGTCGATGCTGCAATGTCTGAATGTGGAAATATTGAATGGTTTTTTCGGTCGATAGGTTTATTTTAGGTGCGGCAAATAGGTTCGTTTCGCCAATTACTATTTAGGTTTTTGATTGCAGATGAGAGGAGTGTTGGCGAATACGAGAATGATTAATTTCTTTTCAGGCGATTGATTACCTTTCCAACGATACATGGGACGTTAAATACGCGAGGGTATGGGTGGAGAGGAGCGTCGTTGAAATTAAAGATATATTACAACTGAAATGAAACGCATACTATGCCCTTATTTGTTTCATGTTTTCATTTAGTGTTCATTATGCTCTCATTAATATAGATATCTTTAATTTACAGTGCTATTTTTCAGGTAAATAGATATATCTTTAATTGATAGGGGCTAGCACCACGGTATTCGATTCGATGTTTCGCTAAAACGAACAAAAAACTATAGAATTTACGAATAGTTCCTTTCGGTGGGACGGGTGGGGGTAGATGTCTTCGGATAAAATCGTTCAAACACAAAATACAAATTTAAATATAACTTAAAGAATATTTCAAAATTTAGACTGTGATTTTTCATAAAACACAAGGTCCAAATTTGTAATTTATTTAAAGTTATAAGACATAAGTACTATATTTGTGTCATAGTTCCTATATTATTGGTTTCCAACTCTTTCATCAAATAATAATTATGTATAATAATAAAAGTCGAAGTTATTGTAATTTAATTTTCTAAATTATAATAATTATGTATAATAATAAAAGTCGAAGTTATTGTAATTTAATTTTCTAAATTGAGTGGACTGACGTATCATTGGCATTTATTTTGGGAGTTCTTGTATTTCGATTCAAGCCATACCCATCAAGTATTTCCCAAACTTTAAAGCATCAAACAACAAAATATGGTCATATTCTTCATACTTGGATTAGGAAAAACACAAGTATTACAAATACAAAAAATACAAAGTTAAAATTTCTTCTTCAAAAACGTACTTCCATAAAGGATCCATATATGTGCCATTTAATATTTTAACCAAAGTCATCACATTGTGCAAGAGTCTAAATGGAAGCACACCAATTCAAGATCCACGGGTTTAAATTTTTCTGAAAATTTGAAGTTCTAGAAGGTTCCAAACATTATTAATAATCCTACTTGAAAGAGCATGAAACGCCTGTTTTTGCAACCATCTGTCGTGCTTCTAGAAGTTGTGGGTCACTAAAAAGCTTGTCCAGAATTTCTTCTAGTTCCATGCCTCCACCTACCTGTAAGGGTATTCAGACATTTCAAATTTTTCAAAATTTTCAAATTTGAAAATTTTCAAACTTTTCAAATTTCCGAAATTTTTAAAGTTATCAAAGTATTCAAAATTTTTAATTTCTAAAATTTTCAAAATATTTAAATTTTCAAAATTCGAAAAATTTAGAACCATATTTATTAAAAAAAATTCAAAATTTTCAGAAATTTCAAAGTTTCAAATTTTTCAGAAATTTCAAAGTTTCAAATTTTTGGGCGGGGGCTAAGTTTCAAAGTTTTCAAAATTTGAAAAATCGAAAAACTTGGGCGGAAGCTAAGTTTCAAAATTTTCAAAGTTTTCAGATTTTGAAAATCCAAAAACTTGGGCGGGAGCTAAGTTTCAAAAATTTCAAAGTTTTCAAATTTTGATAATCCGAAAAACTTGGGCGGAAGCTAAGTCTCAAAATTTTCAAAGTTTTCAGATTTTGAAAATCCAAAAACTTGGGCGGGAGCTAAATTTCAAAATTTTCAAAATTTTCAAATTTTGAAAAACCAAAAAACTTCGGCGGGAGCTAAGTTTCAAAATTTACAAAGTTTTCAAATTTTCAAAATACGAAAAACTTGGGCGGTAGCTAAGTTTCAAAAATTTCAAAGTTTTCAAATTTTGAAAATCTGAAAAAACTTGGGCGGGAGCTAGGTTTCAAAATTTTCGAAGTTTTCAAATTTTGAAAATCCGAATTTTTTTTCAAAATCTCTCTCAACCTAACATTCAACTTTGCATTACGAAATAAATTTTTGCTTTCTGAAGATCCACAAAACAATAAAACTTCAAAAAAACTTAAGCTTAGATTTAAAATTAGAATGAAAAATCAGTTTATATAGATAATGAAAAGAGGGATTAATCTTTCATACCTGTGCTGAAAACTCTTTGGAATGCAAAAGGAAGTCCCGTATGTGGTTTTTGAACGTAGAAAGGTCAGTTCTTGACTCAAACAGTCCATTCACAAATTTTTGCTGAAAACTCTAGCGGCGAATCGTATATGTTATGTTGTAAACATTAACCGTCTCGAAACGATTAAGCAATTCAGTTTCGATTCTATGAATTTTATTTTTCTGGTTTCGGTTCAGTTTTTTCGATTCTATTCAAGAATTGATATTGTCATAAATGAGTAAAATAACATTTGGAACCACAATGAGTTAACCTGAGGGTGTTTAATATTAAATTTTAAAATTGTAGATTTTGCGGACTTTTAAGATTTCATGATTTTCACAACTGTTTGCCAAAATGGTTTTTCACAAATGGTTAGGTGCAAAATGTATCAATATACATTAGATAACTTATATATTTCTTATTTGTTGTTTGTTGTTATTTTTTACATAATCGTTTAAGAAATATTGTTTGGTGTGATTGGTTAGCTTCACCTTTTAATGCTTGTAATTTGTAAACTTTGTTTCTTCTAGCTTTTTGCTAGTCTTTTAATTTTATAACCGCCGTTCAAAAAAAAGTTTAAGAAATATGTATAGTTTTGAAATCCTTAAATCATTCGGACATAGTTAAAATCAATCATCACATAACTATTCTATTTGTATATAAAACAAATATGTAAATAATAATTAAATGAATATTATATGTTTGGCCAACTTTTTAATAAAATATAAATTAAATAAAAAAAATATAAGTTCGAGCCTTTCTGTCTTGGATTAAAAGTAAAAATATGCCACATGAATAACTAAAGATTAGGTTGTTCTTTATTTATTAAAAGAATACAAACAAACTTTAATTATCAAAAGAAACAACAGTTAATATTTATTAATTCAAAAAATGACCGTTAGACATTTTTACGAAATTGAAATTACCAAATGTTCCACACAGAAGAATCCTTTAAAAGGTCACACCAATTTTTGGAAAAGCATTATAATGATTTTAAAAGTCATTCCTCAATACGTTTCAGATTATTCTATATCTTGAAATGAGGGAAACCAAGTCCATTTTCGGCCACGCTGTATATTTTATTATTTTAAAACCAATAAGCTGTATATTATTTTATTAAGTTTATCAGGATTTAATGGGGTAAGAAACCTCAAATTTTTTTCGATTATAATGATCACTACTGTAAATAAAACTATATATATTTTTAATTAGATTAATAAATGGATTTTTAATAGATAATATATATCTATATTATAATGTATGAATAATATTATTTCTAAATATTATAATTTTTATGTACCTATTTATTATTTTCAAATTTCCTTATAATATAAATCTAGAATTAATTATATGTTTTGGTAATATTTACTTTATAATATAATTCTGAAATAAATTATGTATTTTTCTTAAAAAAAATTAAGATAAAAAATACATGTATTTAAACTTAACGGGGTTAAATTTGTAATTTAAGTATACCCTAATATAACCTAACCCTAAATTGCTTCTTCTACATACAGCCGCTATCATACAGCCGCGTCTCCAATGCTGCTCGCGTCTCCCTCCTCCTTCTGTTCGACATCCAAGACCACCGATGGACTCCGACAAGCCTCTGTTACACCGAATGTAAACCACCGCCGGTGACAGAAAATCGGTGACCTCCTTCTGTTCGAGATCCAAGACCACCGATGGACTCCGAGAAGCCTCTGTTACTCCGACAAGCCTCTGTTACACCGAATGTAAACCACCACCGATGGACTCCGTCTCCCTCCTCCTTCTGTTCGAAAAGTGTAATCGAGAGGTTTAGATTCATAAATCGAGATCAGAAAATCGGTGACCAGAATCTTTCAAACAACCCGAAGAAACCGGTCGAAGCTCTCCTCCTCCTCCCGGTGACCATCTCTTTGGAATCGATTGAAGCTCTCCTCCTCCTCCCGGTGACCATCTCCTTCTCCGGTGACTTCTCCTCCCGGTGACCATCTCCTTCTCCGGTGACTTCTCCTCCCGGTGACCATCTCTTTGAAACGACTCCTCTTACGGTTGCAAATCCTCCATCCTTATCCCCGACCGGAAGCACGATCTGATACACTTTAGTTACAGATCTGGTCCTCTGACGAGTTCAAGGCCATTGGCTTCAATTTCCGACAGGTATGCTACCGTTACAGATCTGGTCCTCCGACCAGTTTAAATCTTCCATTCGTGTGTTTACAGACTTTTTTTTTAATTCAGATCAAATTACAGAGATATTCCATTTTCTTAATTGTTTTTTTGTGGATATTATCATTTGGTTTTTGTTAATTTAAATCGTTTTTTGTTTATTGAAATAATTAATTTGATGAGGAGGAATCATCCATTTTCTTAATCTGACTTCAAGTCCAGTAACATTCTTTTTACCCTGTTTTCATTTTCAAATCATGACAGACTGTATAACACCCAACAACACGATTATCACATCTGAAACATATTTAAATTTCTATATCGATCAATTTGACAGGAATCGCAAACAAATACATCAAAAAACAGAATCTGTTTCATCATATAATTAAATTTTATTACAAAGATGCAAAACCCAGCATTTGAACCAAAATCAAAACCGGATGGTGGTGGTGTTAGGCAGCGGTGAGCGGTAGAGAAAGATCTGGGAATGGAATGTGGTGGCAACGACAGAACTGGAGCGAATGTGGTGCTGGCGGCAGAGCCTGAGATATTTGGAAGGTCATGATGGTGCTTAATGACGGTTGAAGAAGGGTTGAAGAAGGCTTGGCGACGGGTGGAAAGATGGCGTGGGAAAGTAGTGGTGACATTGGATGTAAATTAAAGGGTTTATATAGGAGAAAAAGTTTCCTGTATCTCGTTTGTGATTGGTTGAAATGTGTTGGGCTGGATGTTTAATGTAATGAAAGGTCAGATTAATTTGAAAGAAAATCAATGGTAGTAAGAGGGCTCCGGTAGTTTTAAGATTCATCTTAAAATTTATGGTGCAATAAAAACTTGTACATGTCTTAAAATTAAGACTTTTATGCATTAAATGGTGGTAATTTATATATGCTTTATATAGTATTATAGAGTATAGATATATATATATATAAACCATATAAATGAGTCTCATACCGGGATCCATTCTTTTGATTTTGCCGTTTTTCTTGATACAGAATATCGACGACAGAGTAGAACTATTGTGTGATGGTCTTCCTCAACAGCGCCTTTAGTATTTCCTTCTCACACTCTTAGATGATAAGAATCAATAATGTAATATAAATGTTTTTGTGTGTCATTGTATGTTAGGGATCAACCACTATTTATATACACGAGTTTATAGTACTTATTACACTCTAATTTATGACATTAGTTCATAATATTGAATAGCCATTTGTAACTTATAAAACATATAATATCCACGTAATGATAATTGATTTCTAATAATATTGAATTTGTATTATATTAGAAATATAACAAGTTTTAGTTAAACGCAAAAAAAAATTTAATAATAAATAAATTCCAAGTCATGGAGTTATTAAAAGTTCAAACTTTTTTTATGGACAAAATGTTAACCTATGGTAACCATGTTAAATTGAGTAAACTCTAATTAATCATTGATTTCATATAGTCGTTTTAAACGACAAGACGATCTTTGGGTGACTACTGGATAAATTGAGTAAACTCTAATTAATCATTGATTTCATATAGTCGTTTTAAACGACAAGACGTCATAATGTTGTTCACTATTTTGAAGGTTAAATTTGAAACTAAAACTTTAATATAAATAAAAGTATGGATTAAGAAAAAAATTACATTATTACTTTAAATAACAGATGTTATTATAGCCAAGATTTGATTTTTATTGTAAAGCAAGCACTTTTTCAAATATATAATAGACTAAATTACAGTTTTGGTCCCTGAAGTTTGCCAAATATTTCACTTTAGGGCTAACTATAAAAAAATTACGGTTTTGGTCACTAAGGTTTGTAAAACGCTACAAATCGGTCCTTGGGTCAGGTAAAAAGACTAAGTTGCCCTTTTTAATTTATTTTTCCTTTTTATTTGAATTAATTAATTATTTTATTAATAAAAAAAAAGAAAATGCATCCAACCCCCTCCCCCTCCCCCTCCTCGATTCTCCTCTCTCTCTCTCTCTCTCTCTCTCTCTCTCTCTCTCTCTCTCTCTCTCTCTTTTATCAGTTACACTGGTTTTCCTTGTGTTATACTTCGATTCCTGAATTCTTTTTTGATGTATGCGGGCTGATTTTAGGGTTGTACGACCGAGCTACCTTCTGGCTGGAAAAATCATTCGACTGAGCTTTTTTTCTTTCTTTCATTCACTCGAGCGCACGAACACAGGTATCTAGCTGTATCATTACATTCCTCTTTCTCGTTCTCTCTCTCATTCTCTCAGTTCTCTCACTTTCTTTTCTACGTGGGTTGTTGTGGCCTCCTTGCGCTGCTGGTTTCGTTTGCAAACCGGAGGATCAAAGTAAAAGCTTGGGCTAAAATCAAACACATGGATTTACCAAGAAAGTTGTCGTGCCTAGATAATTGTCCGGTGAGCGTGAACTGGCATCTCGATGGTGATTACAAAACCGGTTGGTGGCGAGGATAACACTTTTCAATTGGCAGCAGCGACCTTTCGAGGAGGACTGGTTCCTCGTCGTTCAGTTGAAGAAAGCATTTCTTGGGTACGAGAATGTTTACTCCTTCAACGGAACGAAACTGCCGAAGGTGAACCGGATGATTTTCATATAGGGGTTCCCAGGTTTGAATTACTTCATCAGGTTGACAAATGGGTCGAAACCGGGGGAGCCACCGGTGCCGGGAAAGCAACAATCGAAGATATCTTTTTTGAAGAAAAACACGTCAGGAATACGTGTAGCAGCCAGAGATGGGTTTTTGAAAAAAATCTGTAAAGCTACCTTCATTTTCGTATGCTACCATGCCAATAAACGGTCTTTATTTGGAATCCGCAAATTTAGTTCTCTACTGAATGTTGGTTTTTGTTAACTCAGTCCAGCTCCATGAGTTCTTCATCTTGGTCAATTCCAGAGAGAGAGAGAGAGAGAGAGAGAGAGAGAGAGAGAGAGAGAGAGAGACGTACAGGGTGGGGGTGGGGTGGGATGGGGTGTATTTTTTATTATTAATAAAGTAATTAATTAATTCAAAAAAAAAACTAAATTAAAAAGACAAATTTAGTCTTTTTACTAATCAAAAGCGTAATTTAGTCTATATAATATGTTTTGGCTCTAACTTATAAAGTGTTCAAAAGTGGTCAACATATATTTTTAGTTAATCAATGATATGGAATATTATAGAATGAGTGCATTGTGGGCTTAAGTGTCATTGTCGATACTTTATTACGACCCACATGTCAAAGACTTTTGCAAATTCTGGCATGTGATACTGATACTAAGTAGAACAAAATATTATGTAACAAAATATCATTTGATTTTCATTCGAAAGCCATGAGTTTATTCTAATTTTCAAATTTATTACTAACATGTCATTTGACTTTTACTCGAAAACTGTTTGATTACTTGTGCATTGATCTTTAGAAATCTCATCACATCAATGTTAAAATACAAAAAGAATATGATAGCTGTTATTAAACTTTGATAATACTTCAATTGAGTTTTCAAATATAATGTCAAAACTAACAAAACAAAGACTGCATGAGATCCTCATGTTTAAAACAAAAGTTGTTCTTAAAGATTTTAATAAAATAAAATCAATCATTAAAAAAGTAATCTTTTCATAGAAGACGCTAAGCAAATAAAAATTTTATCAAAGATTATCATATCACTTAACAAGTAGAAAAAACTGAGTAGTGCTTTCTTGATGATGCAAAATAGATTCAAGTAATTAGAATGAATAATGTTGTTGGTAAATTCAATACAAACAAAATGTCATATTTAAGAACTTAAATGTGTAACATAGCCACACACATATCATAGACACTCACAACCATATAGCCTATAGGTACATACCTTAGAATATCAAAATCAAAAAACATGTTGATTTTTAATTGAGTACATGCCTAAGAATATGAGGACTTCATGAGTAAGCCTGCAAAAAGATCAAAGAATTTCATCAATACACCTCAAAGTTGTAATTTCTTGATCAAAGCCATCGTATATTTCTAAGTATGCCTCCAAGGCAGCATTCATATTCTCATGTGTGTGTTTGTTTACACTAATATACATTCGTATTTTTGTATGTGTTCGTACAAAGACAAATCTATGTTCCTTAAGATATTATGAATTATAACAAAATAAACAAAGCTAAAACTTTGAAACTTGTAACAAACAAAATTAAAAGCTTAGAACATCCACAATATGAGTTTTTTCAAACAAAAAACTCTTGAAAATGAAAAAGCTATTGGAGAAGCATTTTCAGATTGCTTGTTGAGCATCTCCAATAGGAGAGCTTTTTAATTAAGATTATTAATGAAAAAGCTCAAAATGAAAAAGCTTCATTATAGGAGAGCTTTTCATTTTGATTTGCAAATGTTTTTTGTAAATGTTGGTTAATCATAATTGGTTAAAAAACTATAGGTCCTACCAATTAAATGAAAAAGCTCTTGGCTTGAGCTTGTTAATTAACAAACAATTGTAAAAAGCTTTGTTTTCAAAAAGCCTTCACTATAGGTTTTTCATTTTTCAAGAGCTTTTTGAGGTGAAAAATCTCATATTGTAGATGCTTAGGCTATGTTTGGCAGACTAACTGAAAAGTTAGCTGCTAACTGAAAAACTAGCGGTAGCTAGAAAACTAGCGACTAACTGAAAAACTAGCTAATAATAGATGACGCTTGGTAAAAACTAACTGATAAAACTAGCTGGAAATCATAAAAGGACATGCACGAAATTAATCCAATATTATAAGAAAAACCATAATACATTAAATTAAATTAAAGTAATTACTAAATAAAATATTACAGATTTTAAAATAAATTTCTTACATCCCTGACATGCGCAATATTATCACGAAGTTCTCGCAGCTCGTGACATGACTCTCGAATGTTCGCATTATTAGATATTGAATGGTTGTTTTGTTCTTCTGAATGTATGTAATCAAAATGTTGTTCAACGATGTTGAAAATCATATCTGTCGAGTCATTCCTTCAAATATAGTTATGAAGGGTAAAGGAAGCGTAAATATATGTCAATTTGGAATAAAGAAAGTGTAGATAGTATTTGGGATAAAGGAAGCATAGATAATTTAGGATAAAAGAAGCATATCCCATGTGAGGGTAAAATGGAAACATTTTGAAACCGCTACTCAAACGTTACTATTAGTAACATTTAAAAAACCTAGCTTGTTAGCTAGCTTATAAGTTAGTTTCTGGATTCCCAAACATGTCAAACTAAAAAAGCTCGAAAAAAACGTTAGTTTATACACTAGCTGTGGCGCGCCAAATACAGCCTTAGAGCATCCACAATAGGGCGCTTTTTCAAAGCTTTTTCATCCAAAAAGCTCTTCAAATTTGAAAAAGCTATTAGGAGAGTTTTTTAAAATCATAAGCTTTTTCACAAAGCTTGTTAATTAGCAAGCTCTTGAAGATGAGCTTTTTCAATATTTGGTAGGTCCTATAGGTTATTACCCAATAATAAGTAAACAACCAATATAATGAATTATAAAAAAGCTAATTGAAAAAGTTTTCTTCTAGTAGATATTATATAAAACTTTTTCAATTAATATTTTCCATAAAAAAGCTTTAACTAAAAAGCTCTCTATTGTGGATGTTCATTGCAAGAGCTCATTCAATTATCATGTAGGTCTCATATGTTTTAAACCAATTGTACCCCAAATACCATAGTCGGTCTCAATCTCGTCCTCTATCTCGAATCACTTTTTTTTGTCCAGCTCTCTCTCTCTCTCTCTCTCTCTCTATTTGGTATTGATCGTGAATCACATAGGACTCTATGCGTCTCTGACACTCTGCCTCACTTTCTTGCTCGTTGAAGTTACCAAAAATGTCCTCCTCGCTGCCACTTTGTCTCTCTGTCGCGTTCTAATGGAGATCACAACCACAAAGACCATAGTCGATCTCAATCTCGCCCTCTCCGTCTCGAATATCTCTTCTTTATATATCTCTCTCTCTCTATCTCTCTTTCCAGTATTGATCGTGAATCACAAATGCCCATCAAGCCTCTCTCTCCATGTCTCCGACTCTTTGCCTCATATACTCATTGAAGTTACCGAAAATGCACACACACATCGGAGATGTGTATGTATTTTTCTCTTTTTTCACTATTTGAAAATGGCGAACACCAAAAAAAAAACCTGCCTTGCATTCCCGTTTCCGGTTTTACGCACATAGAAAAAGCCCTATTTGAAAATGGTGTGTTGTAACACCCCTTTCTTAAACCGTATTTAAATACAGTTTATATTACAAAACGTGACTAAGAGATAGTCACTAAATTTTTTTTTTACAAACTTTATTCTGAAAGGGTATTACAGACTCAATACAGAAAACCATAATTTAAACTTACTGTATACGCACTGGTCCCACTTCAACTTCTGCTCCTTTCGCCTAAGTACATAGCATTTAAAAAAAACAATATACATGAGACATAAAGCCTCGTGAGTAATATGAGTTTTAGACCCAAACTATTTCTGCTCAAAACTTGAATTAATAACAAGTAAAACTGATAAACTGCTGAAAACTTATTTTCAAAATAAGTTTCAAATCTCTTTGCTTTTCTGTATTTAAAACTTAAAAACATTTTCTTTCTCAAAAATGGCTTCTTACTTTAAAACTGTTTTAATTCTTTGAAACTGCTTTCTTTCTTTAAAACTACTTTCTTTCTCATGTACTTGTGACCAACTGAAAACTTACGAATTATTTTAATTTAATTCATTCAACTAGCTCCCCTCGCGGGACAGAACAGATTCGTCCGCTCGGTTATGCTCATTCTGTCTCCCCTTTGTGACTTGGAACGGATTCAAGCACAAGGGTATACTAAGTTAGACAACTACTTCGCGATGGGAGGTACCATCCCAGTAGTGTCTTCTGATCCCCCGATTATGTGGGTGATCCTAGTCCGGACAACTGGCTCTTGCTTCTTATCTCATTACTTTCTTTACTTTGCTTCTTAAATTGGTCAAAGTGGAACATAATTTATATTAAACTCAGACTGATAAACCCTTTTAACTTATAATAAAAAAATACTTCCAAACTAGCTTCAACATCTTTATATCGCTTGTGAAGCTTCTTTCAAAATAACTTTATAAACTAAACTTCTTTAAAATCTGTTTAAAACACTTAGCTCATATATATAAAGTGCTACTTTCAAAACTGTTTCCAAACTTTAACATTTTAAATAAACTGAAAACCTTATTTTCTGAATATCATAAATTTGCTATGTACTATAGAAATCCTCATATACTCACATTGGTTTAGCTATAAACCACTATGCCTCTTATACGCCTTCTCCCTTTCCGTGCTCACTAATATTTGAAGCACCTCCTACACATATATCACATATATATACTTAATAAATACATAATACAACTGACTTTATAGTTCTAAGGTCTCATACGAATCAACTTCAGGTTATACTAAACAGATAACCATTAATGAACTCATTTTATAATTTTCTTCGAAATACGCGTATATTGCTACAGTACCCCCGAGGGGTCGTATTTCTGTTCCGACACTTTTCCATGAAGTCTTATGCTATATTAGACTTGTATTTCAAATTTGAAGTTCATTGGACAAGTCTAGCTCAAATTCCAAAAATCAAGTTTTGGCATAAACTTGAAGTTTAGCCACTGCCGCTACAGTGACTTTTCCGCAAGGTCGGATTACGGATTTGACAATTCCCGACATGTTCTCATACCATTTTAGGGTTATGGCTAAAATTTCAGGCCAAACGGACATGTCTAGCTATGGTTTCTAGCGTTTGAATTTTCTAACATTTTTGGTCCCTGTCTGGAGGCGCACTGCGCTAGGGTTGGGCGCACTGCGCCTGGGCGCACCCCGCCATGGTCCTGGGCGCACTGAGCCTGGCGCCTGGGCAGGCTCCTGATCAGTCGCGATTTGTGCACTGTAGCACGCAGTTTTCACCCATTAACTACTTATTTCTGTTCTTAATCGTAGGGGGTTTGTTCCTTGACTAAAACCCTCCATTAGTACAAGGTTTTAAGCTATTAAAATCGTTTTAATCAATCAGATGCAAGAATTGAAGTTCTTGACCAAACTTAAAAATTCTCAATAATAGCAATCTACTTCCATGTTTTTTAGTTAAGTTCTTAACTAATGACTTATTGGAAGCATTAGCTACTTAACCCACATGATTAATAACTGAAATTGCAGTTTCAATTCCTTCCAAAGACCAAATCAAGAACACACCCAAGAACTAGGTTAGAACTAAGGAAACCTTACCTTGGAATCACCAATTCCAACCTTGTTTCTTTGCCAATTCCTTGATCTTCCCTTGTTCTACCTCTCGTTCTCTCTAGCTCTCTCTCTCTCGTAACTTCTGAAATATTCCACTGGTTTCTTGAAATAATGGAGATAGTTATCATATATAATATATATTTAATGTTTATAAAAACTTTACATTTAGGTCCCTAGCTTTCAAACTTTTCTTCAAAAATGGTTCAAGAGTCATAATTTTACCATTTATGCTTCATTAACTTCCAACTTAACATTTTCTTGACATTTCGGTCATTTCCATGTCGAATGACCATTTTGCCCTTTTCGGCCATATTTCACTATTCATGCGGTAAAACTCCAAATTTCATATAAACTTTTATTTCTTATATTATTATTTTACATAATACATGTTATTTTACACAATAGTCTTATAACGTGTCAAAAGACCGTTTTACCCTTTTACAACTTTTTCGCGGGTTCTTACATGAGTCCTATTTGTTACCACATTATTGTGCAAACCAAGCGGGTAAACTTGGAAACCAGTTAGTTTTGACATCGAGCCCTTATTTAACATGTAAAAATAAACTTTAGTGGCTCATTGCATAAAAAAAGACTTCAGTGACAAATCTAGGACAAACACTAAACTTGGATGTGCTACAGTGTCAATAACCCAGAAGAATCTCTCCTATAGTGTAACACCACGATACTTTTGACAAGTATTAATATGTTAATCATAGTGTATTTATGATTTAATATGGTGTTCTAAGTACTAGAAAGTTAATACTAGAAAAGGGTAAATTAGTCATTTTACCATAAAAGGGTAATTTGGTCATTTGACCAAATGAAGGACCAATTATGTAAAAATATTGTTGTAGTGGCAAAAGGATAAGGAATGAAAGTTTTATTGTAATAAAACTTGATTATTGTGGCAAAAGTCCAAGAAAATAAACTTAGGGACCAAATTTGTAAAATTTGGAAAATATAAAATGTTGAAAACTCCCCTCAAATGTGCAGAACATTGGTGATGATTGGGAGAGTTTTTGGAGCACGATTTCAGCAAGTTCTTGAAGAATTGAAGTGGAAAGTTGGAATCCTAGCTTGGAATTTAAGATTTCTAAGCATATAAGGTTAGTAATGAATTCTAACCTAAGTTTTGTGTGTGGTCTTCTTGGGATAATCTGGAAACTGAAATTCAGTTATGATCCAAGAGGTTCAAATGAATTCTAAGCCTTAAACATGTTTATGTTGTAAGAATTCATATCAAATTGAAAGTATGTTGTTATTATTGAAAAATTGGAACTTTGCTCAAGAACCCTAGAATACATGTTTATATGATCCAGTGGATTATAATGAGTTCTAATGAGTTCTAATGAGTTCCAAATGTTGTTAATGATGAGAATAATCAGTAGAAGTGATTAATTTTGAAGAATTTCGGTTTTTGGACCAAAATGTCAAAAACGGGAATTGTTGGAAAATGTTTGAAATATATGATTTCCATGGGTTAAAACTAGATGTTAATGAATGGTTTTTGACCTGGAACAATCCTCTATCGATTAAGTCATGTATTAAGGGCTTAATATGAGAAAATGGGATTTTGTAGCTTGAAAAGCGGAGCTTCTGGCCTGCTGTTCAGCGATCGCGACGCGACCACAGGGTGGATCGCTACCCGAAGAAGCAGGCGCGACGCGCCCCGCACCCTGGGCGCGATGCGCCTTCAAGGCAGAAACCTTCTGTGAATTTTTGAGCATTTTCCAAGTTTCATTTTGATGTTAGGCTTATCCGATTGACCTGAAATTTTAAACATAGGTCTAATATGTTGTGAAACTTCATGGAAAATTATCGGAATACTTATACAACCTCCCGAAAGTACTGTAGTAGAATACGCGTATTTCGGGAAGCGTATTAAATTTTTATAACGATGGTTATTGATTGGAAATGCTTGGAAATGGTCCCCAATTGTATTGTATAGGACTCTTGTGTAGTAGAGTCAACTGAAATGGTTATTAACCTATTATCATTTGGTATATAAATGAATATATAGGTACGGGACAAATGGTTGTGGTGCACGCAAAGGCAAGAAACAACCGTGATTTAAATGCAGCTAATATTCAGGTGAGTAATCTCACTGATATCATATATGATATATGATGATTGAATTGTTACATATTTGAAACTGCTTTGGGGGACAAAATTTACAGTTGACAGATGCCAATGATATGACAATACCAGATAAGCCGTGAGTCTGCGATAGACAAGAACGGAGCTGTGAGTCAATGATACGACAATACCAGATAAGCCGTGAGTCTGTGAAAGACAAGAACGGAGCTGTGAGTCAGTAAATGAATAAACAATGCGACAATACCAGATAAGCCGCGAGTCTACAATAGACAAGAACGGAGCTGTGAGTCAATATTTGAAAAGGCAATACCGGATAATCCGTGAGTCATTGCGATGGCAAGAACGGAGCCGTGAGTCAAGGCAAAAGCGGGACAAACTCGTGAGCCATAAATGATTTTAATATTTGACTTTAAGTCTAAATAGTGCGGTCTTTTGACTATGATACCGGGTTATTGAGCCCAGCTGGTACGGCCTTTGGGCTATGACTTGTATATTGAAAATGTCATGGTACGGCTTACATAGCCATGACATATGGTGCGGCTTAGATAGCCATGATATATGATACAGTCCATTGTGACTAAGAAACATGGGACAAAAATGGTTAGACATGAATATATATGCAAATAACTGACGTGGCTTGACAATTACAGGTTACTGTGATTCAGCCTGTAAGGCTACAGATTAAGATTTCAAATCCTGGGAGATATGTGGTCAGCCAGTAAGGCTAGGAGTTTGGATTCGATATCCAGACAGATATATGATTGTATTTTATACATGTTATTTGCAGATACGAATACTCACTGAGCTTTGTAGCTCATTCTGTTTGTTAAATGTCCCTGCAGGTTAGCATAACCCTGATAAGGGTAAGGATAAAGTCCGTGACTCAAGAAGTGGACTTGTAGATGCTGTCAGTAGCAGCCCGGCTTATAAGGAGGTTATTGTATTTGTGTACTCCTTGATACACTTGTACCCGTTTTTATTAAAAATATACCCCTTTGTTTATGGTTTTAAGTACTGAAACCTATGTTTTAAATGAAAAAATTTTCAAGGGTGTTTTTGTTGTAAAAGTCGGGTGTTACAAGTTGGTATCAGAGCCGAGGTTTAAGTGAACTAGCTGTCTATAGAGTAAATTCCTGGACTTAAACCCTGAGATAGTAGACACGATGTACCGTTAGGTGTATATAAGCTGTTATTATACATATATAACCTAACTGTTGCTGACTTCTGATGTATAATAAGTATGAACAGTGAATATTACTGGGAAGAATTTAGGGCGTGGAGCTTCTAGTGGTGGACCAGCCCTTTCTCAAGGCTCCACTGAACGAGGGGCAAAGAGACAAGTAGCAGAAAATCCACATGACAAGCGATAGTAGCTGCTGTGGTCAGAAAAAGAAATTAGGTGCTCACCTTGACTGATATTCAAGGTGAAAGAAAAGTAGCTGAGACTACAAGAAAAGCAGGAAAATGTTAGTGGACGCTTCAGGAGAAGTTACCACGATTTAGGCCCAACCTTAATGGGAAGGGACCAAAATGAAAAAGGCGATGCGATGCAAGAAGTGCAGGAAAAGCACTCAGACAATTATAGAGTTGAGACTCTACCGTCTAATGGTTGAAATTGAAGAAAGCAGGAGCATATTGCTCGAGTCTGTTGGATGGAACGGAAGTGTGTCTAGCGCGGAGCTATAGAACACTTTCTTATGAAATGTTCACATGTTAAATGTGGAGTAACGGGTGATAAACCCAGGAAAGAACGGGGAGGAAAGAAAGAAGAAATGAACGGTCGAAAAGGACCAGTGGTACCATGAGCATTCCAGCAGACTGTGGAAGAAGCTCGTGAGTAGACTAATATGGTCCCAGATATCATTGTCTTGAATATGATCCCCGTATATGTTATATTTGACCAGTTTGACTTTTGGTCAAACTTGAGGGTTTGGAATATCGATCTTAAGGGTTTATCTTGTTTGGAGTTTGGGAAATTCTAAGTGAAGTTTATTCCTATTAGGAGGTTAGCGTTGTCGGGATCTGAAGGCGCGCGTGTGGGTGCTGTTTGGCCTAGCGGATCAGGTGAGTTTTCTCTCTATACAATGGGTGATGTTACATGCATTGTAGCTTTACTTCACGATATGCAGTGTTGTATGTTCGCACCCTATCTATGTGACTATGTAACTAAGTAGGGACCCCCTGGGTCTATCTGAATGCTAGGCTTCTATGATTGATAAGTATGTTTAGTATCGATATTATCTTAGGAAGGGGTTGTCATGCGATGGCGGATCAGGGCAAGATCGAGAGTCCACGCATTGAGTCGGAGACGAGCGGTATGGGCAAGCCTAGAAGTCCTAGTCAGGACGGATCGGGGCAAGCCCGAGAGCCAGGTTGTTCGGGGCAAGCTCGGAAACCTTTTGTGATCGGGTGTTATGTGATAAATCGAGATGTATTTTTGTTAAATACAATTTATATGTTTTAAATATTAATTTTAAATTTGTATGATTTTATTTGATAACCCGTTTTATGTATTTGAACCGTTTTTAAAACGAAAATTTTTTACTCTGGATTTTGGGGCGTTACAAGTTTGTATCAGAGCCTTGGTTTGATGGATTTGGATGAACATGACTGAGATTCCAAAACTCAAACTGGGGATTTGAATATTTTCTAAAACGATTTTCAAAGGAAAAACTCAGCAAACCATATCGTGAGTCGTGACAAGTGTCGCAATATGGTGAAGGCTCGTCCAGATTGCCATATTACCCTTCCTAATTTGTCTTATCCACCAAATAGTTTTGATTTTCAGAAAACTAGCCCCCAAACTTTTAAGATATGTCATTTTTTTCACATTTAATTTTATCCACCCATTTTTAAAGATTGAAGGTTCAGATTTGTTCTCACGATTTTTACCAAAATTTGAATTTCTACATGATATATATATATATATATATATATATATATGTATATATATATATATATATATATATATATATATATATATATATATATTAAGTTTTAGCAATTAGAATTTTCAAGGAAAATAAATACTCAGATTTTTTTAAGAGTAAATTACAATAATGGTCCCTGTGGTTTGGAGGAACTTTAAAAAAAAGTCCAAGTTTTGGAAAAACGTTATAGTGGTTCTCAGGGTTTGGTTTTACTTTCAATAAGGATCCAAAGGCAAGGTAAAAAGACTAAAATGTCTTTTTAATTTCTTTTTCATTTTTTCTTTTAATGTGTAATTCATAAAATTCATTAAAAAAAGAAAAAAAACTAACCCCCCTCCACCCCACCCGTCTCTCTCTCTATGTCTCTCTCTCTCTCTCTACAAACTGCACGTGTAATACAGAAAAATAGAACCAGAAGCGTGAACCAAATTGAACCAACAATCGAAATACAAGAAGGTTACCAGACAAAATTGAACCAACAATCGAAAATTACAAGAAGATATGTCAACCAGATGGAAATCAATTAAAACAAATCAAACATACCTGTGTGATCTACAGACACTTACTTCCGATAATTGAGAAATTGAACATACCCATTTTCCTCAATCATCATAAATCAGATGGATTTATAAAAAGAGAGAAACCTCTGATTTATAAATGCGAATTTTATTATCAGGAGAAAATTTTCGTATAGCAACGTAATCATCGTAATCGATTCGTTTTTAAAGCCATCAAAATGGCAATCTGATCAGTTCAATCATCAAAATAGCAATTTGTTTTTAAAAGCCATCAAAATGGCAATCTGATCATTTCAATCCATCAAAATAGCAACGTAATCATCGTAATCGATCTCATAAAACAATGAATTTCCTTTACATAAATTGAATCGGACCACCAAATCATCACCAATCAAGTACCCATTATGTTCTTCCACGTTTTCAGAGAGCAAAACTACATTAGGTGTGTGTGGATAAGATTATTGAAACCCAGGAAGAAGAAACACACACACCGATCGGTTGTGTCTGTGTGTGTGTGTGTGTTCAAATCTTTGAAAGAGTGATGGCGATATAGGAAGACTCAGCAGCGCTGGCCAGAAGAGTGGTGGGTGAGGTCGGAGTTCAAGGGCGGTGGGACGACCTGGGTGAACAACGGGTCGGGAAGGGGTTTTGAAGATTCCTGCTCCACCTTTGCCTCCTGAAATTTCTGTCAAGGAGTGTCGTTCGTCAAAGGAGGATAATGAATTCATGTTGCGGTTCTTACTCTTTTTATTCCCAGAAGAAATAATTTTGGCTGTGGTTTGTGGATTGATTGAACCAGACGAAGGCTTTGGTGAAAACCAGATCAGACAACGAAAGAGAGAAAGAGTGAGAAAGGGGGATCGGGGTGGTGGGGTGAGGTGTTTTTTTTAATTATTAAAATAAATAATGGATAATATAAATTACAGATACATTTACATAAAGACGTTTGGCAAACGGGCAACAAGCTGCGCCGCTAGCCCTTTTTGAATGGCAAAGCTGATACGCTTAAAAACAAAATCCATAGATCTAATGGAAATGATGATACTATGCATCACCCGTTGAACTCTGTTGAGAAGCTTCACAGCTTCAGGTGCGAGAAAACCAAAGGTATCAAAAGCGAAAGGGATAAACACATGTTGATTCTCACGAGAGGGGAAACCCCGGTAAGGTCCACACATGCATGTTTACCTCCCATCCATCCGAAGACCAAAATGTCAGCAGGCCTGAGAGTAGATATTCGGTCTGACGGGTCAGTCAAAAAGTTAACAGGCGCTTCTTTCCGTACAGAAATCCCGGCACGTCGGCATACGTCAAAAAGAACATCCCTAACCATATCATGCCGGTATTTGTATCCTGGGAGCTCTCGGCAATGAACAACATGATCTCCAAAAGAGTCCAAGCACGCCTTGCGACAAACCGGACATATCTCGTCGACCGGAAAAAGAGGAATCATAAGGCGGTACCGTAGAATAGCGCGATATTCCACAGGGGACATATGTAAACCGAGGCCTTCAATGGGGATAGCTAGCAAAAAATCCTGAGCATGTGGCGCTCGAAGACACTCCAATACAGCTTTCTGCCCAACGAACTATTGGGTTTTGTTTTAAAATACCCCTGAAGTATTTTTCCTGCATTTACAGGGTTTAAGCTTTTATTTTATCTGCTTAATATACCCCTTTCCCCAATGTAACCGATATTGGAAGTCCACGTAGGTTCCACGTAGATTAGGTGTGTTGTCGTGGCATGCAGGTTGATGACGTTAGCGTCCACGTCATCGAGGAGAAGGCAACTGGTAACTGTGTGCCTTGGTGACCAAGGGTTACATGCTTCACCTTGTATATATTGAACCCTCTTTAGAGCAATTTTTCAAACATCGATACCCTAAATCGTAAAATTAGTTCGAACGAAAAACTTTTCGATAGTTTTAAATCTCATAACATCGTCCATGGATCTGACAATTGAAGTCTCGTTCACGGAATTCGGCGTGCACGACGTCATTTCCAGCACACCAACCAGCGAAGACACGATGAACGTCACGATGCAGCTAGAGATGGCTCTGATGAGGGAAGAAATCGACGCAGGAGTAAATCGAGTGGCAGCAGAAAACAGCAAGCTTCAAGGCGAGCTTGTGAAGCTTAAAAAATGGTGAAAGGGGTCCTGTGGGGAGGCTTGGTGTGCCTGGTTGCGTGTGCGGCGGCGTACAGTACCATGAAGTAATCACAAGTGTTTTTGTGGGGAAGGTAGTAGATTTGGGTGTCGGGGTAATGTTATGTTAGTGGTATTTGGTTATTTTAGCTATTATGTGTGTTTAACTTATGTTATCAAGTCCTGATTCTCAAGCATTTTGGTCAGTCATTGCTTTTGGGGATGTTAATGTTTGTTGGTTCTATGGATGCGTAATAGATGTTGGTTAGGGGATGTTAATGTTAATGTTAATGAAATGAAATGAAGTTCGTTATGTTATTTTGTGAATCAGTTAACAAATGTGGTATAAAGTTGTTTTGGTAATGGGTTATCAGATCTTGCAAGATTTAAATCAAATCTTAACTTATTTAGCAGTAAAAAGAAATCATAACGGAAAACTAAAATTTTTTTATCTACATTTGTTCATAACTTGTCAAGTACGATGGTACAATAAACAAACATAATAAAGTATGCTGCTAATACAGGAATATGACAAAGGCAAGTAACCATTTCCAATTTTCCTTATTCTCCACACACACAACAACCCATGCAATGGGGAATATCTTGTTATTTGCATCCCTTCCTACAGCACTTAGCAGTTCCCCATTACATAAACCCTTTAAAAAACATCCATCTAAGTTGATCATCATTCTACATCCAGTTCTCCATCCCTCTTTGATTCCAGCAAAACATACATATAATTTGCTAAAATAATTGTTCCCATCAGGCATGCTATTGACAGATATTTTAACAGTTGACCCAGGATTAGATCTCCTAATCTCTTCACCATATGACTGTAACACCCGACTTATTAACCAAAAACACCCCAAAAATTTTTCATTTTCCAAACCAAATATTTTACAAATAAAACAAAAGTAGGGGTATTAGTTAATACAATACGAGTACAAGAGTATCACGAAGTACAATATATAGAATATTATACATTCTTCAAGCCGGGTCATTACTTCAAATGCTAAGTCCTCAGTCACGGACTTTGTCTTTTCCCTTGGCAGGGTCACGCTCACCTGCAGGGTCATGTCAATAAAACTGTGAGCTATAAAGCTCAATGAGTAATCAATTCAAGTATAACATGTATAAGAATAAAATTCTCTATACAAAATCAAATAAGCAATATCATGCAATATAAAAATCATATATGGCTCACGGGTTATCCCGCTGTTGCCTAGACTCACGGCTCCGTTCTCGCCATCGAAACGACTCACGGCTTATCCGGTCTTGTCTATATAGGTTTGACTCACAGCTCCGTTCTTGTCATCGCAATGACTCACGGCTTATCTGGTCTTGTCGTACCATTAATATGGACCGACTCACAGCTCCGTTCTTGTCTATAGCAGACTCACGGCTTATCTGGTCTTGTCGTGTCATTATTGTTGACTCACAGCTCCGTTCTTGTCTAAAATAGACTCACGGCTTATCTGGTCTTGTCATATATCGAATCATGTAATTTATCGTTTTTGTCCCCCAAAATCATTTCCATTTGCAGCTGCTCATATAACACATATCACATCGGATATCAGTGAGATTACTCACCTGAAGGCTTGCTACAACTAGCGTTCGTCGTTCCTTGCCTTGAAATGAAATCCGTAGGATTTTGTCCCGTACCTCCAAACTTCCAATTATACCCTTTTAATGCTATAATTCAACTTTGCAAACTTCAATTCTTCAAAGCTCTTCAATTTCTCCAGAAATCACACAAGAATTTCTCTCCCGTAGCTTACCAATTTTCTGCACAAACTAGGAGAAGGTTCCAACCTTTTATACCTCCAAAATTTTCATTTTTGGTCCTTGAAGTTACATTTCTTAAACTTTTGCCACCATTTACAAATTAAATGACAAAAATCAAAGTATTATAACATTTTAAGTCCAAGACTCAAAATATTTTTACCAAACAAGTCCTTTTTGTCAAAAAGACCAAATTACCCTTTTGAGGTAAAATGACCATTTTGCCATTTTTATTATAATTCCATAATAAAATAAGTTTTGGCGTTACAATGACCATATTTTAGCATAGTGTTCCACAATTGTACCTTCAATTAGTGATAATGCATACTTTTTGGCTCTCCGACACTGGCTCATACTGTGACACCCCATTTCTACTGTTTGCAAATACTATGGTTTTCCGTATAAATACAGGAATACAAAAATACGGTTTATCAAAAACCGATAATTTAAAAGCTTAAAACAGTGGGTGTACAAATCCATATCAAAACTAACCATAGTAAGCAAGAAAGGATTAAACCTTGAGTCCAAGGTAGGAGCTAATTTGAGCTCCACTCCAGCTAAACTTCATCCAATTATAGCATATCATCTTAACTTGGAATACATGGCAAAACATAGAATACGTAAGACAAAAATGTCTCGTGAGTTACATGAGTTTTAGACTCAAACCTTTAACTTCTTTTTCCATCTTTTTGTAAATTTATAACATAAAACTTCTGTCAAAACTTTATAGTAATAACATACTATAACTCTTTACTTCTCGAAATCATTTCATAACATACTTTACAAAAATAACATCTTTCAAAACTTTATAGTAGTAACATACTATAACTATTTTACTTTTCAAAATCACTTCATAACATACTTTACAAAAATAGCTTCTTTCTTACTTTCTTTGACTGGTTTTATAAGCTTGCTGGATTTTTATACTTAGGGCTTTAATCACCATAAGTGATACCCCAAGTCTCTATGGCTAAAAAGAACGGATCAATCCTCACCATAGAAGTGCTTAGGCAATCTACTTCGCGATGGGGCTTTTCCCCAGTAGACCCCTTACCTAACCCGGGTAGGTGGAACATAGTTCCCTTACTAACGCTGCTTGCTACAATTACCAGTCATACAAAATACTTACTGCTTGCTTGAACAATTCTTACATACATATAGCTTGTGGCTAGGTGCCAAACTTCATCATTTTATGTCTTTATGGCTAGATGCCAAATATAGCTTTCATCACATAATAATCATACGTTTAAAACATATTTTTATAACATACTAAACTTTATGCCAAAACATACTTCCCAACATCTTATGGCTATATGCCATTCATACTCGAAAACATATACGGTTTGTAACCAAAACATACTTCTTAAACATTTTGTGGCTATATGCCTTTCATACTTGAAAACATATATAACTTGTAATCAAAATATACTTTCACATAATTGGTTCATAGACCAACATACTTTCCCTTAATTTAACTTGTAGTTCAAAACATAACTTCAAATATAGCATTATACTTTCACAACAAGTTAGAAATAATACTCTTGCATATAATTTCACATATAGAAATTTTATAAGAAGTCTTGAAAATACTTACTTGCCATGTACCCCATAATGGGTAAAATACTGCATGTACTCACCTCACGTGTTGCTAGAAAATTGGCTACACGTTCCTTGTATTTATACTCTTTTGAACCAATAATCACTTTGCATGAACCTATATTTAACATATTACACATTAAAATTATTGCTAACTGACTCTATAACTCCTTAGAGTCCTTATTATACCAATATAGGTCATAACAAGTCTATAACTTTTAAATGACCAACTTTAGTTAAATCGTATTTTTATACGTATTTTACTACAGTACCCTCGAGGGGTCGTATTTTAATTCCGATAATTTTCTGTGTCATTTTGGACCATATTGGACCTATGTTCAAAATTTGAGGTCAATCGGACAAGTATAGGACCAAATCTCAAACTTGAAAATCACTTGGCAGGAGACTTGATGAAAAACTGCATTTTTCCTCTGCCGTCAGGTCGTGTCGCTACCATAGGGTGGTCGGGTCGCGATCTGCAAGTATGTTGTTATATTTGACGATTTTTCAAGCTACAGTTGCACTATTCCTCACATTAAGTTCTCATTACATGACTTAATCGTCTTAGGGTCACTTCTAGGTCCTAAATAACAACTTACACTTGACTTAAACCACAAAATCATCAAATCTTCTTTATAAACTTGAAAATTCTTCTGAAATCTCCATTTTTCACCAAAAACCAATTTATTGAATTTTCAAACTTATAGACTGATTTCTTACTTCTTTTATGACATTTTTAACTTAACAAAACCATTAGAACTATATGAAATCAGTTTCAACTCATTAACCCATTTATAGGGTTTTTGAGTTAAAAACCCATTTCTAGAAATTTAACCAAAATCAATGGTTATATCTTGTTTTCTATAATGATTTGAACTAGATGAAGTGTTTGATTCACTTGAACCATTTAAACCTTAAACTGAAAATTTCAGTTTTGACCCGAGAAGAAATTACTAAGAACAAGTTCATAAACTTGATTTCTTACCTCCACCCACTTAGAAATCTTCTTTCCTTTGCTTGATCCTTCCGTTCCAACTCCAATTCCTCGCTCATCTTCTTGAACCCGTGCCCTCGTTTCTTCCAGAGAGTTCCCAGAACTCTCTTCTATAATTATGGTCATTTATGAGATATTTTCTCATATATATATATATATATATATATATATATATATATATATATATATATATATATATATATATATATATATATATATATATATATATATATATATATATATATATATATATATATATATATATATATATATATATTTCCAACTTTGGCTTAATGACAAAACATCCCCTGGACTTCAATTCTTCATATTTTTAACACTAGAACCCAACTTTTATTACACCAAGTTTTATTTCTTACATTTTACCCACAAAATCATATTTTCATTACTTAGAAGTCATTTGGTTGTCAAATGACCATTTTGCCATTTTTGACTAAATTTCACTATTCGAGCATTACAATACAAACTTCACATAAACTAATATTTTATAACTTTTTATTATTGTTTTACCACATTTCCCGCTACATTATTTCACAACTTTCAAAATTTTTGGTCTTTACCTTAAGCGTTATCTCGAATATAAATTCAAGATTTTTGGGTCGTTACAACTACCTCCCCCTTATTGGGATTCCGTCCTCGGAATCATCGCATAACTATTAATTTGAGGGATCACTTCTTCTTCTTCTTCAAAGGTTCTCAGCCCAAATTTGGTTCCTAATAAACACTTTCTTTTGTCCTTTTAGTATTTTCTTCTTTAGTTGTTTATGGTTCTTTAATCAACCTGTGGAGGTTTCTATTATAAATTCTTTATGAGGAATTTACATAGTCTCTTCCTCCTGAATATTTCTTTCAATTTCTCGTAAGGTGTTTCATATTTCTACTGCATTTCCTCAAGAATTCATTCATCTCATGTTTTCATTACATCTCTTTTTAGTTCATTTCATTCATAAAGGAATCTTTTAGTAAAGCTTAACTTACAAAGTAATTTTATACTTTCATATTCTTATAAAAAATAACAGCTTACTTTGTAATTCTTCTCATATGTTTACCAAAACTTCATGAAATTATATTAATCATATTTTTACTTATAAAACTTCTTCCCAATTACAATTTGGTAAAGCTTTGTATTTATACAAATTTATAAATACACAATATCTTTCTTTTTAGAACAATATTTCGTTCTTTAATGGACATTTCACTTAAACATAACTTATTCATTCTTATCTTTCTCTTTTCTCATATCTTTGTTCATGCGTTATACATAATAGTTTGCTTTTATTCTTTCTTTATCTCTACTGGCAACTCCCAATTGGTTACCATTTTTAAGGAATGCATACTCTTCCTTTCGTTTCACTTAACATCCTTACTTTTCTGTTTGTGACAGAATCTGTTGGATCAGCATATCTTTCACGAGAATCTGCGTATCTCGTTCTGAAAGTGTTGAAACGACGTACCGCTTTTTATTTTAACAATTAGACATCATTAGCTTTCTTTCTATGTATAATACACAATATTTGACCTTATAAACTTGTACAGTTTTACTATTGAAGTTGATCTATTATTTCAGTCAACTTCCTTATTTTCTACTCTTGTCATTTATATGACTAATTATATACTTCTTTTCTACTCTTTGTTTAATTCTATATATTCACAATCCATCACTATACTTTCCACTTTCCTGCTTTATTATTTGTCTTATATCATTCTTTGCTTGTATTACTTTCACATTCAACATATTAACAACTTAGATACTTCTTTCATCTTCCTTTAGTATTTATGATATTTCACCCTCATTTACTCATTATACTTAATGGTATCATCTCTATTACATTTTTCATCTTCTTGTGTACTTCATGTACCATTCTCATATTATTATTTACATTTTAGTGCTTCTTTGCCAATTCTTATTTCTCACATTAGTGCTTAGTTTAGCACCTGGTCTTCTGCTTACTCTTTCCTCACATTATTTAAATTGTTTACCATGATTGATTCAAAATTTGTTTTTCTTCAATTCACTTATGGGACTTCATACATGTTGCATACGATAATTCATATTCCCATACTTACTACACTTTTCATAATATTACTATCTTGTGGTGTATTTATGTTTCACAGACCACATTCATTAACTTCTTGACATATACTTACTAGTTCTTAGTTGCATAATATATATATATATATATATATATATATATATATATATATATATATATATATATATATATATATATATATATATATATATATATATATACTTGATTCTCTTTTGGTTTAAGAACTCAACTAGGTATTTTTAACATTTTTGTCCCATGACAACTTCTTGACACAACCCTCAATCACCATTATCATTCGTTACTCTTTACCTGTTGTAGCTAATGTCAACAAAATATTTTTCTTAGCTTTCTTTTTACCCCATATTTTATATAAAACTTACTTCTTATGTATCTTTAAGTGATACACAACTGCCATTTATTTTCTCATCATCTTCCGTTCTTTTGTCTTTTGGGGCAATATGCCCAATACATTATCTTACTCTTTTGCTTCGTGTCTTATAGTATTCTAATTAGAATACTTATTTCATAACCACTTTTATACTTTCATACATTATATTTATATATATCCCAAAACTTACTCATGCTTTTACATTTATAAGCACGTATAAACATATATACACTTCTTTGTATTTCATGGTTACTAGCCATGTACTAATCATTTCTCATAATCTTTAGAGACTTTTACCCATCATTCCCATTCAGAAGCAGTAACTTCCTGTCTGTTTATTATAATTCTTATATTATCTTTAATTCTTCGTCTACTGCTTATTTAGACATTTACTCCTTTTCTTTACTTCATATTGTTTATGACCTTTAGTCACTTTACTTACATGCTTTTGGTTTGCTTCAGTTAACATACTTCGTTATACTCTTTTATTACTGGTATTTCTTCTTATACTTCCTTCATTTGGTTGTGGAATTTAATTCCTAATAACCAATATCTTCTCATCATTTTTTCCAAATTCTCCTCATCAGGTACTAAACCTAGTACCACTTATCTTAATATTTTATTTGTCCTGGGACAACTTTCAATATTCTTATTTTAAGAATTAATTTAACATTTTACAACTTGAACTGCTCTCTTTACTTATCGCGTAAGCGTACTCTACCTTCAATCTTTAGGCTTATTAACTCTTGACTTTGGCTAAATTCTAACTTCTGTCATATATGGAGAATTAACCTACAAAAGAGAAACTTAATAAGGACATCAATGAGTATTGGAAATTCACCGTCCTCTAAATGAGAAAAATAATGTTTTTAAATCGGTGCAACCCGGGTTCGGACAAGATTCAATTTGTTTCAGAGTCTTGGTATCTTATAATAAACTTGTTTTTTATTTGGTTTAACCGGTAAACTAAACCGAATAAACCGAAACTGATTTAACCGAACCTTATTTGGTTTGGTTACGGTTAATTTAGAAATGTTGAAAAACCGATTTAACCAAACTGATTTAACTGAATATCAAAATAACCGACTGAATAACACTCCTACATTCAGCACCCCGACTCTTCTCCTAACCCTTGAAAATGGTCACCACTCACTACTTTTCACTTTTCATCACTTTTTAAATTAAAAATAATTAATTTAAAAAACTAACAAAATTAGTTTAAATTTAAATTTTCATTAACACTAATATTGTTAAAGAACAAAAAAACATACAAATAACTTAATTAAAATAAAATAAAAATAAGCTAAACATAAAAACTAACTTAAAACTAAAACTAATAAAACTAAAACACTAATATTCATATTTTTGATAATATCGTCTTTGAGCTTCAAGGTCATCTCAAGAGACCCTCCGGAGAAATGACTCATCGGTTGCATCAAAAGATGCATGTCGATCGCCCATTGTTTGTCCTTATGGGCTTTCTCCTTCTTCAGTGCTCGTTCTTTTTGGAATCGCACATGAGAAGGAAAAGTTGAATAAATTTTATAAAAATTTTCGTTCATTTCATTCATGCGCTCATTATGAATCAAGCTTGAAGACGTAGCTTTTCCTTTCGTTTTTGCTCGATCGCGTCCCATGTGCCTTTCAAACTCGTCCGTTTCTTGACTGATGTTGAAACCAACATGTGCGTCAAAAGACGTCGTATAATGGGTCTCTGATGTTTTGGGATCGTTTTGATCCGTGTGTCGCTTCTGGTACCCCCTTCCATCTAGAATACACTCGAACAACTTTCCAAAACCCCATAAATTTAAATGATTTTCCTTTTTTCTCCAAACGATAAATCGTAAGTGCCTTTTTGGAGTATGCCTTCATCACTTTCACCGCTTTCCCGTTGATCTTTGAAGTATTTGTACAACCCGTTGAATTTCGTCGCCGCCTTATTCACGTCTCGGAATTTTGTTGTTATTCATTCGATGGATACGGTTCACGTCCCAAATTTTTATGAAACAAAGTTCTAATAGTTTCCCAAAAATGATATTCAGATTGGGCGTTTTTGGCCTCGGCACTCTCCAAAATATCGACCTACGCCCATGCTAAAGTGATTTTTCCTTCGAGGGTCCAAGGTAGAGGAGCCACGGGACATGTTTTTTTTTTCAGATTTTTTAGAGTTTTTACATTGGAGCGTGGCATCATCGGAGTCGGATTCAACTTGTGTCTCGGGCACGGCCTCAACACTTGAACGGTTGAACCAGAATCGGATTCATCGACGGGCTCGGGGTGTGGTTCGGCGAAAGTGGTGCTAGGCTTAGCAAAAAATGGGTTAAAAGGGGATTGATGGTAAACGTAAATGGCATCGTCAGATAATGGAATTGTGATGACAAGAAAATGGAACGTTCCATTTGCGGATATAGGGTTGCGGCGACAATTCAGTGCCAAGGAATATGTTTTTCGTGGCCTTCGATTTTTTTCGAGTTGTTTTCTTGGATGATGACATTTTAACAATTTTAGTAGGGTAAAATTTGAGAGTGTTCGTGGTATAAAATTTTGTGAAGCAAATGTTTGTGGTGTAATACATTATATTATAAAAGCAAATTATGTTAGAAAATCTTGTCTACTTTCATTCTTATAGATACGTTTAATAAAAACTCATAATACCCGCACTTGCAATCTGAGTTTTAGGTTATGCTTCTTCTAATCGTTGTGTATTACCCTTTCATTGTTTTCTTTTCAACGATGAGATGTCAAAAGAAGCAAGCCTTATTTAGGGAGACAATGATGCAACTCTTGTCTCTTCAAACACACCTGATAAGGATTATAATCATCTCATTAAATATGACTCAAGACTAACTAACCCCCGGTCATTAATTACTAAATTAAAATCACTATCGTTTTTTTTAACGACAAGAATCAGTCATTTGTTCAACACATTCTGCAGGCCCGTTCCCGAGGGTGGTTAATACGGGCGACCGCCCAGGCCCATCGTCTTAGGGGGCCCAAAATTGTATGTCGAATATAATATATATGCATATATTTGTCTTCTAACAAATACAAGTTGGTGAATATTTTTATAATTTTTTAAAGCAAATGGTACTTTGCGGATAAGAATTTTTAATGAATTATTAGATGCACTGAAATTGGTACATCTTAATATGAATTATATAATAGATCAATGTTATCACAATAGTTCCAAATATTGAAGGAAAACACAAAGTTATTAAAAAACGACTACTTGTAATTGTTATAGTTATATGTATCTTTAAAACTATCATTATGAAAAACCCTAAAAAATATTTTTTTTATAAATGATTTTGCTAATTTTTTTGGGGGCCTTTGTTTCTCCTCTCGCCCCGGGCCCCAAAAAAGTTTGGACCGACCCTGACATTCTGTCACCCGAACACTATACTCATTATAAGATCATATAAGTCATCGTGACCGAATTCGATTAATTTATTGATTCTAGTAAAATGTCATGTTTTACTCGGTCCATGTTTGATATCCCCATAAGCTGTCTTTCACTCGGTCCTAACTCCACTGATTTGCGTCTTACCCGGCCAACTTCAGGATGAGTCTGTCTAGGCCAGACTTTGACTCAATCAGCAACTACAAAACAAGCCTGTTTTTTTAGATTTTGAAAATTGTGGCATGTATATATTTGATAGTGTCAAGTGTCAAGTGTCAAGTGTCAATTGTACAAGACTAGAGGCTAGATCGTCTCTTTTAAATCCTAAGTTCCAAAGTTTTCCAAGGGTAGAGGTGCACATATGTAACCAATTTTTTTTGAAAACCGGAACCGGTTTGCGCTAACCGGTTTTCGATTTAACCGGAACACCGGTTTTATAACGGTTTCCCTCATATCACTCAATCAGTTTTTTGACCCTGGTTTTTTAATCGGAAAAAACCGGTTGTTTTTAACTGGGTTTTTTTAGTTACCGTTAAAAAACGGGCATTTTTAAAAATCTGTTTTTTGTGGTAGATATCTAGCCGTTTTAAACCCCAAAATACCTATTTTACCCCTCTATGGTTAGTACAAATAGGTATTGGTTCATTTGGTTTCAACACCCCGCAAAAAACGCTCATTACTCTCGACGTTTTTCGCATTCTCGATCTATTTTCTAGCAATTTCAAGATTTCTTCATCACAAGCTTCCACTTCCGCTTCCGTTGTAGTTCCGACGTTAGCAAAAACTATACCAAGGATGATATATTGGAAATCAAACAAACAACGTGATCCGCCGATGTTTGGTCAAATTTCGATTATCACATTATGAAAGATGGTGCGAAGAAAGCTCAGTGCAAACTATGTGGGAACTTTTATGCGGCCCCAAGCAACTCAACTTTGAGAACACAAAGATAGTGTCTGCAAAGTGGTCCAACCAAGTAATACCGATCCGACGCAAACTACTTTTGGATTGGACGGATGTTTATTTATTTACAACAACGATGCGGTACGAGAAGCATTTGCCAAGTTTGTCATCCAAGAAGCACATCCGTTTTTGTCGTTTGAAGTTTAAAACTATGTTATTCGAAAAGTTGAAGACGACCAACTTGAAGACTATAATTCTACTATTTTACTTATCGACGTTTATGAAAGGTTTTCTGCAACTATGAACTAAAAATCCTAAGTTCACATGCAACATATATAGATCTAAGTTTTTCTTCTAGTTAAACATATAACAATTCCTAAAAGGCCCAAAAAGAGTTAAACTAAAAGAAAGATCAAGAAAAACCAACCTTTAGTGAATCTTGGAAGCAAAGCAACAGAAACCTCTTGCCTCAAATGTAGTCACACCCTAGCTTGGAGTTGTTGGCCGAAAATACCTTCTTAGAGAGCTTCAAAATCGTGGCTTTAGGGTTAGGGTGAGCCGCCCTATTTATAGGCTCCAAATGGTGATCAGATAAACCTTAAAGATAAACCTTTTTGAACTCAAATTAAGATAAGCCTTTATCTTAATAATTCAAACCCTTTTATCCTCATTATCAAAATCGAAAATATATATGTTTCCATATATAATTTCGTTCACCACTCTCACTCACTCAACTGTCACTTACTCAACTATTGAATAATTACAGTTTTAGTCCCTGCACCTTAATTAATCAATTTAACTGCCAAATTAATTCCAATTAATTCCAGAAAAATTTCTAATTAATTATTATAGTTTCTAATTAATATATTATCACTTAAATATATTAATAAACTATTTATTTAATTTCTATTGATTTATTAATCACATAATAAATCAATCTTTCTCTCTACCGGACTTTCTGCCAATCCTCCAATTATGAGGGCAACCCAAATGGACTATGCTACTATTAATTAGATAAATACTAATTATTAGTCATGGCTTAGACACCTAATCCAACAGTCTCCCACTTGGATAAGTCTATGACTAAAATTACCAAGTTAACCTCTAATTAATTTAGCAACTGTAGCTTCCTAGAAACCGCTGCCGAACTCTGACCTAGTCAGTTCTGTCCAAAGATAAGTGATCATATGATCCTTCATCCAACAAGATATTTTCAGACACGAGACATGGATTGAGATCAATCTCTGTCTGATACTCTGTTTCCCAATTTTCGATTCTGCTTATGACTTTAGAACTTCTAATTGAACACATCAATTTAGTCCAGGCTGGCCAGCACTTTAGTCAACTTCAAAATCATCGAGAGGCCTACAGATATCTGTTTCCCATCAGGGTCAAGGAACGAATAAGTTTCGACTCATATGCTTATATCTTTTACCAGTCAAATCATTCACAACAACACGTTTTATAACATCGAGTTACCGGTGCGTTTTCGTATTATCAATGAATAACTGCCTTGTAAATTATAACTCATATTTCTCCACTTGAAGATCATAGGATATTATCGTCTCAATATTGCTTGTGATATAATCCATGAAGCAATCTATTGAGCGTGGGTTTATCCAATACTCAAATCTCTATTTCTAAGTACTCATGAATGTTGTAGCAATCCTATTGCTATGCCTAAAATTCTTAGACAGTCTACAAATCAATTCACGATAGTCTTGATTCAATACTTACTTCCCAAAGTATGAGCGACTGTGGACCTTTCTGAATAATTAAATTATTCGGGAAGTAAAACATGCGAAAGCGAAACATAAAGATCTGACTGGCAGCTACTCTTGCTTATTACCAAGTCTCCACAAGGCAATCACCAAGTCGGACCTTGTCATAAACTATTATCGGTTTCAGTATTTCTTTTAAACTTTCAATTCTAATTTTACAGCTATGTCTTAATGAACCTTACACTCTTTCTATGTATCCAAAGTATCTTATACTTATACACTTTATTGCAGATGATCCAATCAGATACTCATTCGATAACATCTCAATAAGTTATCCTGTCAATTTCTCTTCTAACTCCATTCTGGTAATGTGTACTGTGACTTCCTATGGTTCTGGGGTCTTTAGTCTACTTGACTGCACCCTAAGACTATTTCGAGGTGTTATGATGTGCTGGTGAACCACACGCGCTCCATCAGGATACCAACGAGACTTTGTAACCATGAAGTCCATTAACATCATGTCCTGATGTTAATAATTACCACTTTGAAAATCTTTCAAATTAATACTATCATTTTCACCCTAATCATTTCCTAATGAATTCTCACTTTAGTTCAACCAATCCATCCAGTATTCCCAGTCAGGCAATGTCCTGAATCCAACTTACAATGCCCTAAGCATTAAGTTATCAGGACATGTTCATGACTTTATGATTGATCCAAAACTTGTGGAACCCGATCTAGTCCTATTCCAAACCCTTTCGGAATCCAAGGATTATTTATAATCCTTTGTGTCATGATTTTCGAAAAAAAAAACTATTTTCCTTTCGGAGACTTTTCTCGTGCATCTTGAATCTTATCAAGATCATGCTTACAATGGCTAGGTCTATGCTGGTGATTTCATCTTTCCAATAGATGACGGTGAATTACATGAGTATGTTGCACCTTCTTTATTTCTTTCATGCCAAGTCATCACACTTTGCAATGACAAGAAAAACTTTTCCTAAGTCTATGCATCTTGAATCTCATCAAGATCATCTTGGCAGAATCTGGATCTATCTCATAGACGTTTACAACCACCTGAGTATGCCGTATTTCTATTAAGGCTTTCATAGCGATCCGTCTCTTAACACCAAGTCATTACACTTCGTAATGAAAAGAGACGTTTCCTAGAACCATTATTTATCCCACATGTGGGGATAGTGGATAACGGCGACTCCTACTGGCTTTGACATGGTTATAGGCTATTCACAAAATCCAGGACTTATGGCACATTTTGAGAATCCAAACCTTTCTGACATTTTTATGGAAATCTTTCAGCCCTTTCTCAAAATCCAATCCTTTGGCATATTTTGAGAATCTGAATGTCCTTTCTTACGAGATGCCCGTGGGACGAAACCCGGGGCCACGTACCTTTTGTAATGGCATGCTCTATGTGTGTCCCTATTAGTGTGCCGGTAAACCACACATGCTCCACTAACGACTCACACTATGCCATGCAGAATCCTCTCGGATTTCATCTTCTATTGAGAGTGCTTTACTCGGAATCAATTGCTTGACTCTGAGTATCGATTCACTTAACTAGATGCTCTGAAGGTATGTATATGTCCATGTTGCTTTATTTTGATGATTCAGTTACTCCCACTGGTTTTTAGACCAGGTGTAAAATCAATCAAATTTTCACACAGACCGTGTCTCGTCCTAAGGTCCTCTTATTTGGCAGCAGTCGGGCTCACCAATGCTTCCAAGTAGTCGGATTGCAAATCCGTACCAACTGCAGTGTTTTACCACTAATCAGTATGTCACCCCGATCACAACTACTTATGATGGTGATCAATACTACTGGTTAAGAGGAGATTACGTCAGTTGTAAAGCAGAAATCTGATTTCTGCTCCAAGCCTAGTGATGACTAAAAGGTTCTTTCATTGTTAATCCTAAACTCATTTAGGACCGTCCCAACTCCCACTGTTTCCTTAGACCATGAGTTCTTTCTAAAAGAGCTCTTTAGTTACAGTAGGATAGCTAATGAAACGATAATGCTGATCAAGTTCAGCTGGTCATGAGGTTCAGATGAACACTACAAGACCCTGGACTTTCTATGTACAAGTGGGATAATCCCAGCTTTACATTTCAGGCAGTGTCTGCAAGACCTACTTAGTCTAGGATGTGGTCGGAGTATGGTTTATATGGACTGACTGGTATAGTGTTCATCTTATTGGAAACTAATTGGCAATGTATCTCATACACCGAGGATCGAACTGTTTCGACCAATGCTCCATTATCTTCCCTAAGACACATTATAACCATTAATATTCTTGGAAGAGAATGAACTGTGAAATCTTTTTCTCAGTTTATGTTATCGCTCAGGTTCTGTGGAACTTGTACTTCCTTTGAAGTCCTTGAAGTGTTCGAGGTTTCAATTCAATTGCTTATCCCGATTAGCAATGTCATATTCGTCATACCGAATGACGAATATCGTGAAGTACAAACAATTGTGTTCTATATCAATATTCTAGCAATACACAACAACAGGTGTGTCCGTTGCTCTTAATCTCAATGTCCTTTACATATCTATGTAAACTTATGACTTTGTTCAAGACTTGCAATCTTCAGTTGACTCTAAGTCAACTGATTCCAAAATCCTATCCTCTGGATCTTTGGGTGATTCATTTCTTGCCACATGTGCTTTATAAAGAACTTAATCATCATCTGACTCCAAGTCAGATGATTCCAAAGTCCTGTCCAACTGGACCTTTGGTTGATTCATTTCTTGACACATTAAGGAATCAATTCATTAAGTGACTCTAGGTCAAATGATTCCAAGGTCCTGTCCAACTGGACCTATGGTTGAATTGATTCTTATAACATTTGTATTAACAATCATAAATGACACAATTCTTGAATTCAAAACATTTCGGATCATCATTCAAGTTATTACTAAACATACATTCAACACATTCATATAACATTTCAAGGACAATTTTAGACAACAGGTGTTGAAAAGAAAATGACAATTTTATTAAAACAAAATCCTTGAACAATGTAATAGACAATGTCGAAATGCAACTAAAGACTAATAACAATATTCCAATATCTATCTAAACTTCAAAACTGCACGAGCTGGAGATCCAATCCATATGTGCTCCTATGCACCAGAGTCCCGTGCCTTCTTGATTCCCTGCATACAAACCAAAATGCGACTGTCACATTATGTATCAAGAAATCTTGGAACAGGAGTTTTAAGGTTTTTACATATACCTGAGCTTTCAAAAGAGTTGGAGCGTCTTCCAATCTTTCCGTGACAGTATCCGATTTAGCGGATTCCCAGTTTGAGACATGTCTAGTCGATCTTGACCGCTTCTTGTTACGTCTCTTCACTGGATTTAATCCAGAAGTAGCTGAGCCATTGGAGCTATGCCTGTCCAAGAGTGACTCGTATAAAGTCAACAGTGGACGCATTTCCATGAGGGTCTTTTTCTGGTCTTCCTTTCTATACGTCTGAATGAACAGATCGTACTCACCAGTCAGCGAATCGAGTAGAATGTTAACACTCTTTTCCTGACTCATGGAATAACCAAGTTTGTATAATTCGCCTATGTACGCTTCAATTTGAAGAACATGCGAATTGATGCTACTTCCTGCATTTAGCTTGCACTCTGCAAGTCTTCTGAGGATTTTAGCTCGTTCCTCTTCAACTGGTTTTTGGAACCTTTCCTCCACCAGTTGCATCAACTCATATGGCCCCAAGGATTCAAAATCCTTGCGGAACTCGGGGTCAATGGTTGATAGCATGAGGTCACGAATCTCTTTGGATTCATCATAAGAACCTTTTATGATGACTTGTTTCGGTGGAACTGGGATCGGATACTCTGTGAGATGTAGCTTGCCAGCAATGCCGAGACCCAGTCTCCAATTGTGAAGCCATTCTTTACAGTTGAGGCCAGTCAGCCTTTCCATATTAAGCAGGTGCATTCTGAGGCTTTCAGAAATAGGTGAAGGAGGAGAAAGAGGAGAATTGACACTTGACATCTATAAAAGGAAATAGAATTTATTAGCTTAACTGTTCCTTTTAAATAATTACCCAATATATTATTTATTAAGGCTAGGATCCAAAATACCCCAACTATGGTGTGAAGAGGGATGCCGTAATCACAACATAATGGTCATTAAGGTAGATAAACACTTATCAATTTCATCTTATGAAATTCCTAGTTCTGATGAGATTCATTAAACTTTTAAATGGCATGTTTAATCTCGGATGTGCCCCACTGTCTGTGACTGGGATGCCGAGGATCACAAACTGGATGTGAATAACCATGCAAATTAGCTTGGTACTCTCGGGTTAATTATCATCTCTAATTGATGTACCGGTAAACCACACACGCTCCATCAACAATGATAATTCCCGGGAAACCCATTGCAACTTTTTATGAACCCCAATTGGCGTGCCGGTTAACCACACACGCTCCACCAATGTTTCATAAGGTGCAATGTGCAATTTCATGGATTAGCATCAATTCACATTTTTTCTAAAGTAACTAGATTGGGATTTTATTAAGTGTTCTAGTACTTTAAATCATTATACTTTTAGTGATTATTAGGCGGTCCTATCAAACCCGTTCGGCTAACGACCCTCCACTGATCAGGCGAGCGGTGGGCGAGAGTGTTCACCCATTAGACCGCCATTTTATAGACAGTCTCCTTATACCCACTTTATAGACCAGCTTCGTGAATGAGGCCTACTAATGATTTGACTAACCATTTTAATCTTATACACATAATAATAACTCCCTAATTAAAATATATATAAGATGTAATTTTTTAAACCATTTAAAAAATTGTTTCTGGTTTATCTTTTAATTTATTGCCAATTTAAACTATTAAATTTAAAATTAAATTAAACCTTAAAATCGATTTTAATTATCTTTTAATTAACCAATTAATTAAATTAATTAAATTTGATATTTTAAACTTTTTAAAATATTTTAGGATTTATCTATTTAATTTTCGCCAATTTAAACAATTAAATTTAAAATTAAATTAAATCCTTGAATTATCTTTTAATTACCAATTAATTAAATTAATTCAAATGTAGATAGGTTTTATCAAATTAATCAAATTAATTAAAAACTATCCTAATCCCTTAATTTTCGATTTTAGGATAAAAGGTTTTAAGGTTTATCTTTTAAACAATTTAAAGTTACCAAAAATAGAATACCTTTTAAACTAATCCACAAAAAATAGCCAAATATAGGGGAGGGGCTAGGGTTTTTCAAAACCCTAACCCTAATTGTCGATTTGCCCAAAATTAGGGTTTAGAGACTATAAACCCTAATTACAAGGAAAACAGTTATAGCAATTTAACAAGAAAAACAACCAAATGCTCTGATACCACTGAAAGGTTTTCTGCAACTATGAACTAAAAATCCTAAGTTCACATGCAACCTATATAGATCTAAGTTTTTCTTCTAGTTAAACATATAACAATTCCTAAAAGGCCCAAAAAGAATTAAACTAAAAGAAAGATCAAGAAGAACCAACCTTTAGTGAATCTTGGAAGCAAAGCAACAGAAACCTCTTGCCTCAAATGTAGTCACACCCTAGCTTGGAGTTGTTGGCCGAAAATACCTTCTTAGAGAGCTTCAAAATCGTGGCTTTAGGGTTAGGGTGAGCCTCCCTATTTATAGGCTCTAAATAGTGATCAGATAAACCTTAAAGATAAACCTTTTTGAATTCAAATTAAGATAATCCTTTATCTTAATAATTCAAACCCTTTTATCCTCATTATCAAAATCGAAAATATATATGTTTCCATATATAATTTCGTTCACCACTCTCACTCACTCAACTGTCACTTACTCAACTATTGAATAATTACAGTTTTAGTCCCTGCACCTTAATTAAACAATTTAACTGCCAAATTAATTCCAATTAATTCCAGAAAAATTTCTAATTAATTATTATAGTTTCTAATTAATATATTATCACTTAAATATATTAATAAACTATTTATTTAATTTCTATTGATTTATTAATCACATAATAAATCAATCTTTCTCTCTACCGGACTTTCTGCCAATCCTCCAACTATGAAGGCAACCCAAATGGACTATGCTACTATTAATTAGATAAATACTAATTATTAGTCATGGCTTAGACACCTAATCCAACAGTTTATGTAGTTTGAAGTTTAAAACAATGTTATTTGAAGTGGAAGACTATACTTCCTAGTTTATGTTTATGTAATTTGTTGGAGTTCAACCTAGGTTATTCGATGTTCAACCTAGGTTATTCGAAGACTATAATTTCTAGTTTATATTTATGTAATTCGTACAGGCGTTTGTTTATGTGATTTGAAGGTCAATCTATGTTATGCAAAGTCCAAACAATGTTGTTTTTTATTTTATATCATAAACCAAATATAATAGAAGTTATTATGTATTTTTGTAGTATTTTAAAATAAATAAATAAATAACCGCTTTTTATACCGGTTTAACCGAAACCAGTTTTATATATAACCGGAACCGGTTCGACCGGTTTGCATTTCCATGGGTAAAAAACTGGTTAAAACCACGTCCGGTTTAAACTGAAACCGATTAATGAAAAACCAGTTAATTAGAAAACCGATTCGGGAAAAAACCTAAACCGGTTTATATGCATCTGTATCCAAGGGTAGTTAGTCCAAGAAACAAAGATAATTAGACAACAACTGGACAGGAACTTATAAAAGCCCAATGGGCTGACACGCGTATTACTCGGGCTTGTTAAATTGGCCAACTATTTTATGATTTTATCAGCCGAAATAGAAAAGAAAAAGATTTTTTCATAATGATTAATCTAAAAGGATTTTGTAGATCGAAATAAATATTTTCAACCGACAGATAATCGAAAACAATAGACAATTCAATTACAATCAAACAAAAAATTGCATTCTTAGGTAATTATTTAGAATGGAAGGAATATTGATTATGAAAACCTTGCACTTTTGAGGTTTTTGATAATTTTTACTACTTTAATTTTATTATAGTAAACGTGAGAAATGATTTTTATGTTTATTTTGTTTAAATAACAATTTATTTCATAATTACATAATTTTTTTAATTGCACAAATTTATTATAAAAATGTCAACAAAGTGTAAAGTCCCAGGTAAAATTATATTGAGATCTTATGTATTTCCGTTCTCTTTTTTCAAACATAAAACTTAAAACTTTTCTAGTTTCCATTTTCGAAATTTATAACATAATAAGTAAAATTGTACAAACATTCAACAATGATTGGTTAAATCTTGTTAATTTCTTGCTTAAAATTGTAAAAAAACATGTAACTAATGTGTTTTGTAACATGAAAAATAGATGTATTTTATATCTTTTTAAATTTTAAGAGTGTTCATTGTGTATGAATTGGACCACATAAGTGGGCCAGAATACCTGAAAATAAGAAGATCGAGAATCGAAATTTGAACTCTTAACTCTCTAAGTCTTTTTTATATCAGAAATACTATATTTCTAAAATAATATAATTTTAGTAATTGAAATATATATAAAATAGAAATTGCTTTGGTTTCAATTTTTAATTCAAACTAAACCGAATGACCAGCTTTTAAAAGAATCTAGAACTCAACAAAAAATAATACTAAAATAAAATAAAAATTGCTAGCATCGATCGAGAACCAAACGCACAATTTGTGACATTTTGCTTTCAACATTATTTATACAATACATATATATACGTGTTGCTATGCTTAACGGATAACCTACCAATATACATACAACTTTAAGACACAACGACAACATTTACCATTTACATGCGAATGCGATGTCACTTGAACTTTCGAACAAGGCTCCAAAGACAAAATATGCTATCAAATTATAAGACTAACAAAAGGAAATTTACTACATCAACAAAGGTTAATCATAAACAAAAGACAAGCTTCCACTTGTCTAGTTTCTGTCACATTTTATCCGTTTACTTTTTTGGCATTGATGATTCGCACATTAGGGACAAATGCTTAGTAAGTCTTGTGGTTTTATCAATATTTTTTTGTGTGGTGTAGGTATTCGATGTAGATAAACAATGCACGAACTTGTATAATTTCTGGACCGGTCCGGATAAATAATATGGTATGGTGAAGTCTTTAAGTATGTTGCTATTTATGCAATAATGTCCTTAAATGTCAATTAATATACCAGTGGGTGTTAAGTGACATTAGTGACCTAATAAGAGGGGCCAATTGGTAAAATGTGGATACTCTTTAATTATTTATTAGATTAAATGGACTTATTTAGTTGTAGTAGGTGTAAACAAGGCGAGCCGAGTCGGAGCCTACCCAAGCTCAAGCTCGGCTTGTTTAAATTCATAAGGCTCGAATTCTAGTCCGAGCTCGTTTCAAGCTCGAGCTCGGCTCCTGGAATATTTAGCATACTCGAGCTCGGCTCGAGTTCGTCTCCTTTGTCAGGTAAGCCTAAACGAGCCTAAACTCGGCTTGAGCTCGGTTCGATTAACAGTCAAATATCAAGCTTGTTTGTACCTTTTAAGCTCATTAAAAGCTCGTTTGTAATTATTTGATATTTAAAAAATAAAAATTATATTATATAAATATGAATAGGCTCGTTTAGGCTTGTGAGCCTAATCGAGCTCGATGGATGAAGCTCGAACTTGAGCTCGTGTAATAAATGAGTCTAAAACTAAGCTTGAGCTCGGCTAGGGCTCGTTTAACTCGAGATCTAGTCGAGTTTTTAACGATTCGATCCCGAGTAGCTCAACTCGTTTATACCCTTAGTTGTAAGTTGGCAAGTATAGAAAAGAGGAAAAGACTCATTATGGTTACTATGCAATAATCGACCATTGTAGAGTGAAGAGCGGAGGAAACGATTTTACGGTTTCGGGTGTTGATGGGTTGTCATAAAAAAGTTTGCTCTTTCCTGCTATTCCATATTTTGGATTATCTATATATTTCCTTATTAATAACAACCCAAAATCCTCTTAATCCCTACACAAAACCACTTATTTAACTAAGAAAATAAATAATATGAGATATTTATAAATATGACCATAATATATTTAATAAGAAATATGTTTAATAGATTTTATTTCATTTACCGAAATGATTATTGAGTTTGACACAATGGCAGATTTCGTACATTATATAATTATATAAAGTTGGTTTTCTTTCCAACCACACATTTCTTCTTTAAAGACTTGTATCCCAAAGGTCCTTCACCCATTACACCTTTGTCACACTTTTGCATTAATAACAACCTACTTTCTAACTTCACCGTATTCATGTTTTTGCATATAACATTAATATTATTTTACTTACCATACTTTTCATGACAAGTTTACATGACATCACCACCATCATAAGGCCCTCATACACCTTAATCTCATATCTTCGCCTTTTTGTCCAACTTTGGAGTACATAAGCTTATAACTTGTCATTGTTATCATTCCTCACATAAATGGGGTTCCAAGCACTTAATTATCACTATCAAACATAATGTGAATTTGTAAACATTGATGATACTTAAAATTGTTCATTAACATTTATTTGGCAAAATCATAATTTTATCTCATTTTGCTTATCCTAAGGATTCGACCTTGCAAATAGCATACACGATTACAAAATTATTTCATTAACATTACTAGCATTGAAATTTGAACCTCTTATATGTTACACCATCAATCCAACTAGATGTTCCACATCGGTTACTTATGGGTGCCACACCAATTATTAACCTATCATAAGTGACTGCATAAGTACACTATCAAAATCACCTTAAGCAGTTGCAATAATCCACTTCAATTCCAGGTTGTTTGGTTGTCTAGAAGTCACCTATGAATTGGCATAAAAGGCTTAACTACTAACTAATTATACATTAATCTTCTTAATAAAGTTCTTAATCTTAAAAATCTTATTTTAATCCTTTATATCATCACTAAAATTGTAGGAAATCATAGGAATAAAACTAGACTTGATTAGGCCATTACATACAAAAGTTTAAAAGGTTTCAATTTTCCACCTTAGACCATTTACTCGGTCGAGTGGATGTTACAGAGGAATTCCAATTGACCTAGACGACATCGAGTGGATGGTGTGATAGCAAAAAAATGATCTAAGCACTTTTAAGCTTTTAGATCAAGTCCAAACCAATCCTAAACATTAATCCTTTCATTCTGAATGACCTTGAACAATTAATTAGCTTTCAAACACATGAATTATATGTAACATCCTATAATTTGAATATTTAGGATGTTAAAGTAATAAAGTAATGTCTTTAAATTTGTGAAATTATGTTACAAAAGTGTGACATTAGTCAAAATGGCAATTTTAGTAAAAAGGCAATTTGACCATTATAACAATATACATGCTTAATTATGTCGTACATACAAATTTTAGTGAAAAACTTATGAATTTATGGTGCATATACTAAAGTATAAGATAAATGTTATAAAGTAATTAAATATAAAAGTTTTGAAAAATGGTATGTTCCTACTTTAAGACGATGAAATCAGGTTTTGATGTATTAAAATGGTGAGTTGAGGTTCCAAGGTATAACTGATATAACAAGGAAATTAATGAAAAAAGAATCAACTTAATACGAGTTCATATAAGAGAGTTATGAGTATTTAAAGTTGAAGGAAAAAAGTTACACGAATTGGAGAAAATTTTCCCGCATATAAAATCTAAAATGAAAAGCAACCAGTTTAGGGTCACATAAATAGGGTTATACCTCATTAATATGGTTTATTGTTTATTCTAACATGTATTCAATACTAATAGGAAGTATATAGCAAAAAAGAATCAACTCATTTAGAGCTTGTATGTAAAAGTTATAAGAGTATGAAGTGGGCTAAAAAACCATTCAGTATGTTAACCGAGAAAAAAGGAAAAGAGCTTAATGACCAATTTTTTGAAAAAAAACATGCAAGGATTAAGTCATGGAAGTTGTTACTAATAATAACTAAGTAGTTTGGAATTAACATATAAATTTTAGTGGTGGCTGTTTGAGAGATAACAATTTACGGAAATAGGCAAGGAGCCTACTTTGGATCCATAATAGTACGAATTCCATGTTTCTAATTTGTGATATGAAATCTTCAATTAATAGTGTTTGTTATAAAGAACTTAAAGCAAAAATAGTCAGGTCAATTGGAGTTCATATGTTAGAGTTACGCTCATTCAAAGTTAGCAAAAAATAAAAACTACATCAAAATTCGAAGAGTACCATAGGTTAGACACAAAGTCTGGGTCAAAAGGACGCGCCACACATGACACGTGGGTGTACATAGTGTAGCCCTAAAGAGGGCATGTGAGGCTTCAAATGGATTGCATGGGTTGGGCATATGGTAGGTCTTCAGGTTTATGTACGGTTTATAGTAAAAAGACCTCATTTAATCCTCGCTTTAAGTTATTTTCACTTAAGTTTTCGTCATTTTCACCCCTAATTCTGTGTGTTCTTGGTGTATCTAGTGTGTGTAAGCTAGTTTCAGAAAGAATCAAATGACTTGGTCGAAATTATGAGATATTATTTTATCCAAAGATTTGTCATTTTTGTTAAAAGAAGCAAATGACCAAGTTGAATATGAAAAAAGTATTGTTCATAATTAGAAATATTACTAGTGCACTAATTATTTAATAGGGAAATTATATAGGAATTGAAAGAAGAAAAGGAAAGACAACACAAGGGACAAAATGAGGAAATATAGTTAGTTGACTTAACTATTGAGATGGGTACATGTGGATTTTCCCAATGAGATACAATTCTTATATCCTATACGGGACTCTTGATATAACAATTATTTGTCTATAAGACATGTTTAGTCTAGTTCTTGCTTCATGCTTAGGTCTGAAAAATGCCCGAGTTAATTCGTCTAAATTGGAACATATTAGTTTCTCGCTTAAAGTCTAACTAGCGCTACACTTTTCACCTTGTGCTAGCATATGGTTAGCTGTAACCTTGTCCAAAAATATACATACGTGTTGTTCCAACTCTTAGATTATAATATTTAAATTTAGGGTGTTTTTTTAAAGTTTGTATATCTCCATTTAGTAAAAAAAAAAAATCTTTTTTGCTAAAACTATTTCATAGCAGAAGGTTCTAAAAAAATTTAGAATTTGTCAAGTTTTTACAACTTAAAACCTATTAATTTTAAAAACTTACTTCTACGTCTTTTATTTGTTTCATAAACAATCATAAATGAATGCATTTAATAAACAATATACACACCAAAAGGCTTGTCGCCTAGCGGTATAAGATGTGATGGATATGTGTCTCGCAACTAATAAGTTGAATGTTCAAGTTTCATGGTGGACAAATGATGCAGATTTAGGATTATTTTAGTGGATGTGTGTGTCAATAACAGCTTTAAAAAACGACACACACAGTTTAATAATAAAAGACTTACGAAATAGAAACATACATTGCCAGCCCAAAAATTCTATAATGATTCCATGAACCATTATGAAATAGTTAGGTCCAAACTAGGGGACACAAAATTAAAATATCGTAGAAAATAAAAATTTCCCAAAAATATGAGTTAAAAATGGGGGTTGTCAGAAAAATCCAGCTACCATCGCTGCTCCTCTGTTGCTCAACCACTACCATGGCTAGCCGATAGCCTCACTATTATTGGTGAGCGGTACTAGTGTGCTGCTAGCTGGGACGAGAAAAGGGGGCTGTTTTGCCTTGGGTCGAGCCTGTTAGGTTGGTCCACTTTGTGGGTTGGTTCAGGTTAGGTGGTCTTTCTTCTTGGGACCGACACGTTGCTTCAAAAATGGCATGGTAGCTTGGGCTTTGGATTTCAAGGATGTTAGGCCAATGGAGCTTTGGGCTTGAGCTATCAACCTACTTGCTATTTGGTTCGTTAGGGTTTCCACCTTTGAACTTTTTCTTCTCGGTAAAAATTACAATTACGATAAAAAATTCTAAGTATCGCATCAAAGGCATAAAATGGCCAACTCAAAATACATTGCAAGCAATAAATATTATTAATAATCATAAGCAACCAGAATATTTCCAAAAGGCCAATAACAATGCATGAAAAATATTAACATCTTATGAACAAAAATGACTATTATGATAACAATATCAGATTATACACGTGAAATAATAATGTTATTAATACTTTCTAAAAGTATAAGCATACAAATCACAAAAATGTAGAGAAACAATTTCAATTAAATCAATTCTTCATTATTTTTAAGAACTTGAAAAACACGATCAAGATCGATCAATATTAGTTCAATAAGTGATATATATGTTCTAAGAGTGAGTTTGGTGCCACTGCTAATGATCAATTATTGCAACGAAATTTAGTAATCATGCACAATGAGATCAAATTAATAGTTTAAAGTTTTAAAATCCCCAAGGGCATTGGTCCAATTAGAACAAAACACAGATCAACTAAAAATAAACCATGTGATGTTGGAAATTACTACCTTAATTATGCAATGGTCCTTTGGTGTTGGAGAATGATTATCGAGAACATATAACATTTTCAAATATTTATATAGAGATGAAACAAATGCCGCTAGACTGACCAACAAATCAACATTGATCCTTTCATTGTGCTTGGTTCAAGGCAACAACAATAAGGGAGGAGGACCATGTAGTGACGCAAAACATGTAAGAGAGAAGGGAGTTAGCTGTTTAGAGTTTTGACTGCCTAAATTTATTATTCAGTTATGATCTAAAAGATTCCCTTAAATACTTATATGAATATGATGGTCTTTTCAAGCCTCTTTATCTTGCCATATAAGTAACAAGCTCAAACTCATGATTTTTTAATTCCACATTTAATTAATCCTGACCTTTAATAATATATAACCCTTTTTGTAATCTTATAAATAAAAATTTTAATTATTTATATAGCTTTTGACCAATAAATATGTAAGACCCTAATCCCAAAATGCCCAAGTTCAATGTTAAAGGAATGAGATTTTGCAGTTAGCGCCGCTAAGTTAAGGGTTAGGGTCGCTAAGTGCAGTTAGCGGCACTAAGTTAAAGGTTAGAGTCGCTAAGTTCGCAGGGTTTGTGGGATGGCACGATCTATAGTTAGCGACGCTAACTGTGCTGTTTGGGCTAAAACACTAGATTTTGAGCTATGAGCCATATATAAAGGTATTAAACCCTAGGGTAGTTTCCATTCTTCACGTTTTAGCCCCCAATAACGTATTTTTCTCTCTTTAGCCTTCTTGGAGTGGGTTTTGGCTCATTTGTTCTTTTTAGAAGGTTTCTTGAAGAAGAAGAAGTGTGTGATGGTGCATGGTGGTGATTGAAGTGGTTCTTCAAGTTTGAATCATAAGATCTGCATATATTGGACCTTTGTGAGTATAAATATTATCCCTTTTGTGTTTATATGGTTGTTCTTGTTCTTATGATGTTGGAAAATGGAGGAATTGTCCCTTTTTTATGTTGTCCTTGGTTGGGGAGGATAAAGTTCTGAACGTTATGTCTTTAGGACCTCCTTTGTGCCTCAGATTAGAGGGTGAGCCAAGCTCTCTTTGGTTGTTTTGGTTAGTTTTAAGCTTTTAGGACTTAGGTTTTAAGTTTTGGGCATGGTTGATCATAAATGTGGAAACTTTATGGGTCAATGGTCATTTTGGGTGAGTTTCGGAAGGACTTGACCCTTGGCTGAATGGATTAAGTGCTTAATGGAGCTTTGAGAAATTTCCTAGATAGCAACTCTATCTTGAGGAGATAGCGGCGCCATCTGGTGTTAACTTTGGTCGTTGACTTTTTGACCAGTTTGAGTTTTGGTCAAACTTGAGAGTTCGGGGTACCTGTCTCGGGGGTTTATCCTATTTGGGGTTTATGAAGTTCTAAGTGAAGTTTATCCTTTTTAGGAGGTTCGCGTTGTCGGGATTTGAGGACCCTCGCACGGAATGCTGTCTAGCTTGCGGTTGCAGATCAGGCGACTCTTCTCACTATACTATGGGTGAAGTTGTATGCGTAGGTAGCCTTAATTACCGTGTGTAGTAATGTGTGTTACTTGGGCGTGTCTTACGTTATTTGACTGTATGTTTGGTAATAGGAACCCAAGGGGTTAGGTTGTATGCTTAGACTTCTGTGCTTGTATGTGATAGTTATTGAATTTATTCTGGCGACTCAATAATGATTAATCGATCCAAGGGTTGTTACATGATAAAGGATGATGTATGGCTAGTCGTACCTAGGCATCGAAAGATCAAAGAATGAGTTGATAACTCTAAGAGATGTTGCAGGATAAATGACGTTGCATGAACGGTCGTACCTGAGCATTCGAGGATGTTTAATGACGAAATGACGATGCATGACCGGTCGTTCCTGTATGTCATATGTGACTTATGTGTCTGAATGGAATGGATCATGTGGTATTTTGGGAAACTCACTAAGCTTTATGCTTATTTTTCACCTTAATTGTTTTTTAGGTATTTGCTAGCTTGAGCTTGGAGCACGGCGCGACTGTATCGCATCTGAGGTTTTTGCATTCAAGTCTTCCGCTGGATAATGTTAGTAAACGTTTTTGATAAACACGATTTTATACGTTTTAAATATCAAGTTTTAATTGGATGGTTTCTATTTTACATTACGTTTTATGTATTTGACCCGTTTTTAAAACGAAATTTTTATTACGGTATTTGGGACGTTACAAAATAAAGAACAATTATTTATTTTATTATTTCATTAAGTTGCTAAATAAAAAGTTTTTATACTATAAGTAGTATTATTTTATATGTTTCTTTGTAATCCTTTTCGTATGCAACCTTATAGGTTCATATACAAAGATACAATCAACAATACAATTAATTTTGGGAGAACTTTGTATTCGGGCAAATCAAAAATTTCACTTCGAATTTCGGTTCCAAACCTTTATAATTACGTATGTCTCATTATAAAATTTAAAATTACATACATATCATTATAAACATTAAAAAGTTATATATATATCTAAAAGATTAATTTAATAATAATTAATCTTTAAAAAAATAAAAAACGGTTTTTAAATTACATTATACACAAGTTACTAAAATACCCTTATGAAACCCTTCTATAATCGACAACTTATTCATGCTTAAACAACTGATCACGACAGATTCGGCTATGATCGCATATTCAATATCGAATGATAAGAAATCGTAACTTATATGTTTGGAAAATTTGGGATAAGGGTATTATGGTAATGTCATAATTCAATTAGTTTTTAAAACTATAAAAATAGAATTAAAAATAGCTTTTTAATTTTTAAAATGATTAATTATTATTAAATTAGTCTTTTGAGTATGTATGTAATTTTTTAGGGTTTGTAAGGATATATACATAATTTTAATTTTATAAGAATATATAACTAATTATGGAAGTTTGTATGAATAACATTAATTTTTTGTTATTTGTGCATTATTCTCAACAAATTTGTCTTCCGGCCTATGTACTACAGCTTACTTCCCCAAATTTCAACTTTCAAGTTCCGTTTTCCTATCTAAACACTCTACTTTGAGAGTTAATAACTAATTCACCTTAACACTCATTTGTACGTGTAACAATTAGGAATCTCTCTTCAAAGAGCATGCAATCCCGTTCAATATTACATTAAATAGATAACAAATATTCAAATCTACACATGTTCAACGTCAACCAAAAAATCATATTTATCTAATTAGGAAAAAATCATATTTTGCCATCATACCCAAAATGATAATAAATATAAACATCACTAAAAGACAACTAATTAACAACGCAATCCTACATTTATTTTTGTTAAATTTCGGATAAACTAACTTGTTTCTCTACATTTTCATATGCAAATCGTACACCATAGTCTTATATTGTCCATTCGGTAAAGATGGATTAATCCATTCAAAATAACTCCAATCTTTGCTTTAAGCAAGATTTCCCATCAATTTCTAACACCGATCCACATACGTCAAAATTATAACAACCAATAAATCTTCTTCGTAGGTTGTTGATTGCCCATTGCATCCAACATCTAGCTTCAATCCAGCAAACAACAATGTCATAACTTAACATTTCCATTTATAATTTTAATTAATTTGGAGCTAAATTGAAATGGAAGTGGAACAACTCCACTAGCAGCGAAGAAGAAATATATAAACCCCCAAAATCAAATATGAAAAGAGTCGAGATTGACTTGTTGACATGTACCTTGCCACCTCATCATCCACATAAAAAAATGGTTACGTCATCATATGAGTTCAGCAAACGCTTTTTTACCAGAAAAACTTTATTTAAAATAATGATTATTCGTGAAAATCTTCCTCCTTTGATTTTTATCATAGGTAGCCAAAAGATGATTTTTTTTTTCTATCCGAAATTATTACAAAACGTATCAAAATCTTTGTAAGAATTAAATTTATGGACAAATACATGTTTCCAGTCTATTTAATCCGACCGATGCCCAAAAATTATCCGTCTTTCACACGAGCCCATTTTATACTATGGTATTACTTAATTCCCTTAGCAAATTAATGGATAAATCTCATAAAAGTCAACATATTTTTATTCAACTTTTTAAAAAATTATTATATTATTTTTTGTGTATTAAAACATAATTATTTTCGAAAATGTCTAATTTAAAGTTTCAAATCTATAAATCTTAGACAACCACAATGTTAGATAAGCGACTCTTAAGTGTTTGATGGTTACAATCTATTGAATTGGATAATTTCAAAAAATATAGAAGTTTTAACGCACTAAAAATATAATATAGTGGTTTTTTTTAAATTGGATTAAAATATATTGGATTTTTCTAAGATCAAAAAACTTAAATTAAACATTTCAAAAAATATAAGGATTTTAGTATACTAAAAATAATATAGTTGTTTTTTTAAAATTTTTTAATAAAAATATATTAATTTTTTATAAGGTTTTCCTCGCATTAATTTTAGAACCTCTAATAAATTAAACTCATTGACACCTTTTATTATGCTTTAGAATAATAAAAGTAAACAAAAATGGAACTCCACCGAAGTGGTTGACCCAAAATGACCCATGGAAGCTACATAGAATCTTGAAAATAACAAGATTTTGAACCAAAGAATCTTCCTAACTTTCTCCTCCCAATTTCTTGTTGCATTCATCTTTTCCAAACCTCGCCTTGTCCTACAATGCATTTTTGTCACATCGCAACATAGAAATTACCACCAATTTTATATTTTATGTTGTCTCAAATGAATAACAACTTGTGCACACTCGTCCAAAACCAAAACTACATTTAATCTCAATACAATATCCCCAACACCAATTAAGTGTATTTATATGATTGGAACTATATTAGAGATGTCAATTCGATATTTAAAATATAAAAATATTGAACTAAAAAACGATATGTAAACCGCACATCAAACGATATATAAGTTGGTGTTAATTTGTTTTGATTTTGAAAAAATCAGCTAAAATAATGTCATTTCAATTTTATAAAATAGAATAACAAATCTGGTTCCAATTTTAGTTTGTAATGGACTAAACCAAACCAGAAACTTCCTTTTTAGGAAATTCTTGAATCGATAATCAGAAAACAGATTTTTTCGAAAAGTTATATTTGATTTCAGTATTCGAAAAGTTATAACTTTTTCTAGAACAATGATTTAAATTATGTCTGAGATTATAAAAAAAAAGTGGTTTAAAAAAAGGGCATTTAGAACATCGAAACAACCCATAGGATAACTTGTACATCGTACAACAAATTATTTAAAACATGCGGACAACCCTATATGTCTTATAATCTTGTACATCATGCATTTGAAGTTGTACATTACTCCATATTTACTATAACTGCGTATATAAACACTCCAATTCCAAGACAAACTAAAATAACAGCCATGTACAGGTTTTTCGGTTATGGCATATTTTTCTTCCTCTCTCTCCTCCAATGTGTTTTTCCCGCCAGAACCGTTCCTCCGGCATCACCACCGGAATTAACAGTCAAAGACCTCTCAGGGAATGACACGTGGAACAGCTTCTCTAAGTTCATGGACGCCGGCAAGGGTGCTAACTTTTCCGGCATGTCTGAGCTCAAGAAATACTTCCACCGATTTGGATACCTGGACGTCGACATCGAAAACTTTACCGACACCTTCGACGAAACCCTCGAAACCGCCGTCATAAACTACCAGAAGAAGCTGGGTTTACCGATCACCGGAAAACTGGACTCCGATACTGTCACTCAGATCATGTCGCCACGGTGTGGCGTCTCCGACAATCCAAACCGGAAACATAAAATCCACGTGAGTAAACATTATGCGTTCTTTAACGGTGAGCCAAGGTGGAGGAAACCGGCGAAGTCGGAGACAATGACGCTAACGTACGCTTTTTCAGAGAGCCATATGATTGATTACCTTAGTTACTCCGACATACGAGCTGCTTTCCAGCGTTCTTTCTCACGGTGGGCGTCTACGATCCCTGTGAACTTCACGGAGATAGACGATTACCGGAAAGCAGACATAAAAATAGCTTTTTATCAAGGGGATCACGGCGACGGGGTAGCGTTCGACGGCGTTTTAGGGGTGTTGGCTCACGCATTCTCACCGGAAAACGGTAGGCTTCACTTAGACAAAGCGGAAACCTGGGCCGTTGATTTCACATCAAGCAAATCAAATGTGGCCGTAGATTTGGAGTCGGTTGCGACTCATGAAATCGGGCATATACTCGGGTTGGCCCATTCGTCGGTTCAGGAGGCGATTATGTACCCGAGTTTGGGTCCGAGAACTAAAAAAGTGGATCTTAAAATTGATGACGTAAAGGGGATTCAGGAGTTATACGGGTCAAACCCGAGTTTTAGGTATACTCCTTCCATGGAATCGGATATTTCTTTGGTTACCCGACCCCGGTTAGAAAAATGGGTCAAGTGGGTGACGTGGTTGGTGTTACTTGTGTGTTTTTTATTTTGATGACAAATTTAATTTATTCTTTTCTTTTCCTAATCTTTAAGAGAATGTTTCAAAAGCTTTTTATTTTAGGACGAGATAATGTTATAGAGTATAGATTTATAGAAAGGAGTGGATTATTTGTCGGAGATCTTTCATTGCATATTTAGCGGATGACCTTCTCATGAAATACGATTGTAATGAGTATGAGGATGCCGTGAGTATGATAATGTTGACGTGTAGTAACAAATATAACATATCATAAGAATTTCGATAAATAAATTGTGAGTGATTAGAGTGTAGGTGAGAGAAGTCAACAATTATAGATGTAGTAGGCGAATATCCGTGCGTTACGCAGAAAACAATAATGTAATTAAAATATTGTCATATATATTATTGATAACTATGTCATAGTCATTAACTTTAAATAATTATAATTATTATATTAAGTTGTTATAAAATATTATAATTATTTTAAATATACAATAAAATAGATACACATATAAATATCATCTCAATAGCCTCTATTCATAGGTTTAGTGTGACAATTGTAAATTTTTGGTCAACAAAAGTCAACTATAGTCAAACGAAGCGTACGTTAATCTATATGTTGAAAAGTTATTTTCTATAACTTTTGCAATGAATTATTAATATTATAGTACTTCGTATGCTAAATCAAACAAATATCGATTAAAAGTCGAAAATACGGACAGCAAACTACTGTAGCGTAAAAATTCGATAATCGTACAATTATTATTTTGAGAATAATAATATTCATAAAGTGATCTACTCGTAAATACGAAACTGTGGATACATAGAACGTCGAAAACGGAGTTCGTATGTGAAAGTTATAACGATTAAACCGCTGTGAACGGATAAATGTACACAGGGTTTGGACTCAAATTTCAAAATGTGGTGCCTTAAACATCACATATGAAATAAAAACTTATATGATAAGTAACGTAATAGTATCTAGTATTTAATTCCAAAGCTAAATACAATTTACGGTAAAACGTCAAAAATCGCGAAATCGGAAGAATACCGCGCTTAAACGCGTATTCCGACATCCAACGAGTTATGTTTCAATCAAAATAAATGTTTGACAATGTTTTTATACAAAATAATTATTTAGAACTTCGTTTCGTTAAAAACGCATAAAAATTTACTAAAACGACTTACGATTTTATAAAAATCACCCATTTTTATAAGTACATTGCTATTTTTATAAAAACTAACCCTACCCTACCCCACCCCCCATCCTACACTCATTTGGCTGAAACAAGTGCTCCATTAAAACCTTAGTGGTAAATATTTAAAATCTAGGCACTTATGAAGCTAGTAATTTTATAATAGGAAAAATCTAAGTATAAATCTTCCAAGAGAGACTAGCCAAATTCATTTGTATTCAACCAAACTTCTTCTTTCTCTCCTCTCCCTCATGCTCACGGCTCCAAGACCATCACCACCATCTTCACTTTCAAGTTTCAATTTCAAGCTCTCTTCACAAGATTAAGTAGTAAGTTTCATTCCTCTTTTGATTCTAATATACATAACACAAGTTTTACACCTTTTACACACATTAACATCCATAAAAATCCATTGGATATTAGCTTTGTCCAAGAGTCATCCAAGTCCTAGAACCAAACTCATCAACCTTCTACCAAGAAACCTTAAGATCTACCACACAAGGTGAGTTCATACCCCTCCTTTTCATCTTTTCAAATCTTTTGGGGGAGAATACAAGTTCTTTTACTATAAATGTTGTTTTATTCAAGTTTATATGTGTGTTATTGTTATACATGTTGATTTACATAAGTTTATAAAGTTAATATTTGTGTAAAAATGCTCTTGACATAAAATATGAATAGATCCATGTATTATGAACACTTTGACATATTAAGATATGTAAAAATTACAAAACCACAAATAAACCATACAAAAATACTAGATCTTGGACAAAATATTATAAAGATGAACTTGACATAAAATATGAATAGATCCATGTATTATGAACACCTTGACATATTAAGATATGTAAAAATTACAAAACCACAAATAAAGCGTACAAAAATACTAGATCTTGGGTAAAAACGTTATAAAAATGAAGACTAGTAAAAACTACGTTTTTATAAACAAAAATATTATTTTCCAACAAAAATGGTTATAACCAAGTTATTACACCATTTTTGTGAGAAATATCTTAAAAGATGATATTTATAAACATTTGAACAAGTTACTTCGTTATTATTCGCAAAATATGATTGTTACGACGGAATTACTAAAAATAGACTATTATTGGAATAGTTTACGAACATAAGGTTATATTGACGCTTAAACATGACAAAAATAATTATATAAAAATATATAATTATTTAGCAACACTATATTATCATGGGAAAAATGATAATGGACAATTACAAGAGTTTTTATATACAAATCGTACGTAAACAAGTTGATTGAAATACATACATTTTGTGAGATGAATCTTCACAGTACTTTTATAAGTACCTACTATAAGTCCTGTACATTTATAACCAGAGTCTCGGTAAGAGAGCGCGATATTTGAGTATAGATCTATACGGGGCTTGACAACCCCGCACCTGAGCTGCTCGCTACAGCTAGACCGGCAGGTCTGAGGTGTCCAAATGTCACACCCCGATCCTTGGCGGAATCGATCAAGGCGTGATATATTGTTCAAAGTCTCATGACAACTATGTTATAATATGATTAAATTCAATTAAGTACTAAGTAGGCAAACAAGATCCACAACATACAAATACAAATTCCAATACAAACAACATTTATTACATCAAATTTAAATACTCTTGTGGGTTTCTAAGATACACCCTACTTTTCATCAACTTCATTCTTCAAATCTGCATCATGGGTAAAAACAGGTCAACTACGAGAGTTGGTGAGTAATCTAGTTTTATTAAAGAAAATTGTGATTTTGAAAAATTTATAATTTGAAACTTGTTTTCTTTGGAAATCGACAAGTAAGTATTATTGAGATAATGGTTTATAAATCAAAAATTGATTAACAAATGATAACAACAACAATAAGTCCTCACCCTATATATACATATATGTATATATGTATATATATAGGATGGAGCATCTAATCATCATACACACTCAACCACGTGCAATCAATCACCTTAGCGTCCCAAGGCGGGGTGGTCAACCCAATAGCGCTATTATTGTCCATAACGTACCTCAAGAATACGGGCATAGTCATGGAGATTAGACTAAAAATGATAATGCACTACAAGTACATGTAGCGTAAACAAACAATAATTATACAAATAATGATTCAAGTATAAATGTCCCAACAATGTCTAAATGGTGAAATAATAATAAAATGAAGTTGGAACATATTAAAACCACATGATACACCCCAAAAGTATTGAAAATTATAAAATATGGGGTAGATTACTCACATTAGTCCAAACGGAATACGCGTGTTGTACAATAGACGGCTCGGGTCAAAACGACGTGGAACCTATTATAATTAATAGTTTTGGTTTAGGAATCGATAAATGGTAATATAGTATTAATAAGAATAATTAGACACATATTCTTATATTAGATGAATTGACAATTATCCAAATTTTGTTTTGAATATTAATGTATTTATATGTTAAATGAATTTTAAATTGAATTAATTACTTTGCTTAATTAATTTATATTTTCACTTTAGACAAGATTTTAATAATTTCTTATTAAAATAATAACTAGTCAAATTATAAGTATTTACAGATTTTATATATTATAAACAATTATTTATATGAAATAATCATTAAAAATGCATTTTTACATGCTTAGATATTTAGGAAAATGGTTTTAAATACTAAACAGTAATAAAACATTCTGAAATTTTCAGAAAATCATTATTTCATAAAATGGTAATTACTGTAAAATTTGCATATTTTTCTTAACTGCTTTAGTATTTATTTAGTATTTTAATAATTAAACCACAACAAAATTCGGGAAAAATAATAAATGATTCCCAAAAATTCTGGTAAATTAACCATAGTTTTCTAACATTATATTGAGCCTACTGTAAATATTTTGGATATTTTGGACTAAGGGAAGTATTTCTTATGTTTTTCATTATTAACTAATCACTAAAATCATAAATAATAGGAAAATATTAAGAGAAATTCATTAGACTTTTTATTTATGATTAACATGTTATATAAGATATTCTGATAAGGTTTTATAAGTTTTGGACATGTGTAGCTATTTATTATCTATTTAAACCATTAAATAATCATTAAATCAGGAAAAATAAGCAAACATTATTACAAAAATCTGTAAATTTGTCCATGGAGTCTCTAATATGTTAATAAGGTGCGAAAAATATAAAATCTAGTTTTTAACATACATAACTATATTTTGCAATTTATTTATCTACAACAAAATAAAATACAAAATAAGCATCAAACAGCAATATAAATGCATGAAACTTTATAAATCCACTTTACTCAATATAAGGGTTGTTCCAAAATTTTCCCAGAATTTATTGACTGCAAAAAGTATTTTATGTGAATTATTGCCATATTTTATTGCAATAATTATAGTAATTCAATAAAAATAAGTTATTTTCTGAAAATTTCCAGAACTTCTTATTTTATTTATTAGAGTCTGAGAAAAATCAGGTTTATGAATAAAATGAGTTTTAGATATTTTGGTGGATTTAATTTGTTTCATGTATGAATTTGGAACTTTTAACAACATACCTTGATGAATGCTTCAAGAGGGATGGAGATTTGAGTATGAGGGATTGTTCTTGGCTGGAAAATTGATATTTCTTGGAAGAATTTCGAGATTGAGAGTGAGAGAAAGAATAGAGAGGGTTTGAGTGGTGATGAGAATAATGTGTTGGGAGAAAAATAAAAGGAAAGATGATAGGAGGTGTGAGTGGGAGACCATGGGAATAACTTTTGACTTTAGGTGGTCTTCATAATTTCCCACTAGTACAAGCATCTCTATGTAATACACTAATTAATATAAGAATTTTATAAAATTTAATGTAGAGTTTATAAAAATAGAGTTTTATAAAAAAAATAGGTTATTATTTGATTATAACAATCTACTTTGATTTGAAGTTTAATTATAGTATTCAAGTTTGACTCTTTTAATTTAATTAGAGTATCATACTTTGATTTGATTTTAATATGGTATCATAATTTAATTTGATTATAGTTATAACGTTATACTATGCTATTTTGCTATTAACGTCAATTTATATCGTATTGTATAGGTTTTGATCCTATTAGCGTCAAGTAAATATTGAGTAGGGTTTATTAAATTTCCCAATTGGGTTGGGTTGACCCGAATCCATTTTAGGCGGATGTCACAGTCTCCCCTACTTTAGGAAATTTCGTCCCGAAATTTAAGAAGAGAGTACCTTAAGAGAAAAGTTGTGGGTATTTGGTACGCATTTGATCCTCACGCTCCCATGTATACTCAGGTCCACGTGCTGACTGCCACCTGACCTTGACCAAGGGAATGCGACTTCTTTTGAGTTGCTTTTCCATTCGGTCGGCAATTTCCAAGGGTTTCTCGATAAATTGCATTGTCTCGTCGATTTGGATATCCTCGAGAGGAACATGAAGGTTCTCGTCTGCTAAACACTTCTTGAGGTTGGCTATATGAAATACTGGGTGAACTTTATTAAGCTCTATTGGTAGATCCAACTCGTAGGCTACTGGTCCGATCCTTTTCAGGATCTTAAACGGCCCTACGTAGCGGGGTGCCAATTTACCCTTGCGTCCAAATCGAACCACACCTTTCCATGGGGACACTTTTAACATGACCATGTCACCCACGGTAAATTCAAGAGGTTTGCGTCGCTTGTCGGCGTAACTCTTTTGTCGGCTACGAGCTGTGAGAAGGTTATTGCGAATCTGAGTGATTTTGTCGGTTGTTTCCTGGATAAGCTCAGGACCAACGATTGGAGAATCCACTGTTGCGCGAATCACGTGGGACTCGCCAATTTCATGCCAGCAAATAGGAGATCGGCATTTACGGCCATACAATGCCTCAAATGGTGGCATCCCGATGCTAGAATGATAACTGTTATTATAGGAGAATTCCACCAACGGTAAATGAGAGTCCCAGTTTCCTCCGAAATCTAAGACACACGCCCTCAACATATCTTCGAGTGTTTGAATTGTCCTCTCAGATTGACCATCGGTCTGAGGATGATAGGCGGTACTGAGATCGAGGCGGGTTCCCATGGCTTCTTGAAGTGATTGCCAGAACCGAGAGAGAAATCTCCCATCACGATCTGAAATGATGCTGAGAGGGATGCCATGCCGAGTAACTATCTCGTCGACGTAAATCTGAGCAAGTTGTTCGACCTTGAAATCTTCACGGAAGGGAAGGAAGTGAGCAGATTTAGTCAAACGGTCAACGATTACCCAAATGCTGTCATGTCCCTTTCTGGTACGGGGAAGTTTGGTTACGAAATCCATGGCGATCGCTTCCCATTTCCACTCGGGGATTTCCGGTTGGACCAATAGTCCAGAGGGTCGTTGATGTTCTGCTTTGACTCTGGAACATGTAAGACATTTGGCCACGAATAAAGCAATATCCTTTTTCATTCCCGACCACCAATAATTGGTTCTCAAGCCATGATACATCTTGTCAGCGCCAGGATGAATGGAATATCGAGTTTTATGGATTTCTTCCATCAGGAATGTTCGAAGATTGTCGTGATCTGGGATCCAGATGCGATCTCGATAATAGAAAATACCATCAGATTTACTTTCCAACTCCCCATCAATTCCCGTGGGCATGTCATTTTCGGTAATTGCCGAGTGTTGGGCTCCTCGAATTCGGTCACTAAGATTGGACAAGATAGGAGAACATATTAGATGAAATGCTTTGGCATGTTCTTTTCGGCTTAACGCGTCGGCTACGACGTTCGCCTTGCCCGGATGATAGCGTATTTCGCACTCGTAATCATTTAGGAGTTCGACCCATCGTGTTTGCCTCATATTGAGTTCCTTTTGATTAAGAATATGTTGCAAGCTCTTATGGTCGGTGAAAATTACGCATTTAGTGCCGTAAAGGTAATGCCTCCAAATTTTAAGAGCGAAAACCACGGCACCGAGCTCCAAATCATGAGTCGTATAATTCCTTTCATGGATTTTGAGTTGTCGCGATGCGTAAGCTATAACCTTTCCCCTTTGCATCAAAACACAACCTAGACCGAGATTGGAGGCATCGCAGTATACCACGAAATCTTCGGAACCTTCAGGAAGTGTAAGAATCGGAGCGTCACACAATCTTTGTTTAAGGGTTTGGAAAGCGTCTTCTTGCTTGGGTCCCCAATCAAATGGCGTACCCTTGCAAGTGAGAAAAGTAAGCGGTAAAGCGATCTTTGAGAAATTTGAAATGAAACGCCGGTAATAGCCAGCTAAACCGAGGAATGACCGAATTTCCTTGGGGTTACGTGGGGCTTTCCAATTCTTAACCGCTTCAACTTTTGCGGGATCGACTAAAATACCCTTGTCACTTACAATATGACCGAGGAATTGTACCTCATTTAACCAAAACTCGCATTTCGAAAATTTGGCATAGAGCTGATTTCCTTGCAATGTTTGGAGAGTTAGACGAAGGTGTCTTTCATGGTCTGCCTTTGTCTTGGAGTAAATGAGGATGTCATCAATAAAGACGATAACAAAATGGTCGAGATAAGGTTTAAATACTCGATTCATCAAGTCCATGAATGCGGCAGGGGCATTCGTTAGGCCAAAAGGCATAACGGTGAACTCGTAATGACCATAGCGGGTTCGGAAAGCGGTTTTGGGGATGTCTTCTTCCCGTACTCGAAGTTGGTGATAACCCGAGCGGAGGTCGATTTTTGAGAAACATGAAGCTCCTTGAAGCTGATCAAAAAGGTCGTCGATCCGAGGTAACGGATATCGGTTCTTGATGGTCAATTTATTTAACTCCCGATAATCGATACACATACGGAACGAACCATCTTTCTTTTTGATGAAGAGAACCGGGGCTCCCCAGGGTGAAGTACTAGGGCGGATAAATCCCTTATCGGTTAATTCTTGGAGCTGACTTGCCAATTCTTGCATCTCGGTTGGAGCCAACCGATATGGAGACTTGGCTATGGGAGCAGCCTCAGGAACGAGATCGATGCGGAACTCTAGCTCACGTACTGGAGGGAGTCCAGATACGTCATCGGGAAAGATGTCGGGAAAGTCTCGTACAATTGGAATATCTTCGATCTTCTTTTCTTTGACCTTTGTTTCCACCACATGGGCTAAGAAAGCCATGTATTCTTTACGTAGATACGATCGAGCTTGAGTACATGACATAAGACTAAGCTTTTTTGAACGAGTCTCGCCATAAATACGAAGACTTTGACCGTCGGCAAGAGGAATACGAATAAACTTCTCGTAACACACTATTTCAGCATGGTTTTGGGATAGCCAATCCATTCCCACGATGATGTCGAAGCTACCAAGTTCCATAGGAACTAAATTGACAGAAAATTTATGACCGCAAAAATCGAAAGTGCAATCTTGGATGACTGCATTGAGTGAAATGTTTTTTCCATTGGCGACTTCTACGGTAAAGTGTTCATCAAGTATCGTGCGAGGTGTGTGAAGTATGGGTTCAAATTCCAAAGACACAAAACTTTTATCGGCACCTGAATCAAAAAGTACTGATGCGTAGCAGTCATTTATGAGAAACGTACCATTTACGACCTTGTTATCGGTCTGTGCTTGGGTTGCGGTAATGACAAATGCTCGGCCTTTGGGAGCTGGAACCTGCATTGTTGGATTTGCCTGGGCTTGAGTGTTAATGATATTGACAAGCCTAGGACACGCGTTTCTGAAATGGGTGGGGTCACCACAGTTGAAGCATGTTCCAGTTGGATACCGGGTTTGTGTTTGCTGATTTGAGGGTAGAGCGAATGGTCGCTGAGTTTTTGGTGCACGGCATGTGTCCGCCAAGTGGCCATAGCGACCACAAGTCGTACAAAGGCGACACGGGCTGGTGGACATATGGTGATAGTTACAATGGTTACAGAGGGGGTGAGGTCCGGTATACGGCTTTTTGTTTGGTTGGGTGACTTGGGTGATAGGAGCAGTAGGGGTAATAACAGCATGGTTGTGGTGATGGCTTTTCCGCTTCTTTTTGTCGTGTCGGTGTGAGGACTCGGACTTGACAATTAAGGGGGTCTCAGGGGTCGGCTTTTCAGTTGTCATCTTTGAACCCTTGCGTGGGAGGACACCATCGTTCATATTATCCTCGTTGAGTTGACCTGCTATTTCAATAGCAGATTCCAAAGTAGATGGCCTGCTGCTGGTCACCGAATCACGGATCTGGCGTGGTAACCCTTTGATGTAGCGACGTATTGCAGTTTTCATAGGTTGAACCATGTGAGGTAGGAGTCTTGAAAGATCATAGAATCTATTAGTGTAGGTCGCGTTGTCTCCTCCCACCTGTTTCAGATTCCAGAATTCCTCCTCGAGAGTTTGCAATTCGCTGTCCGGGCAGAACTTTTCTATCATGCGTTCCTTTAGTTTTGACCAGGTCATTCCCAAGGCAACACCCTCTCCTTTTGCCCGTTTTTCTAGGTTCCACCATGAGAGAGCATGACCTTGGAGGCACCCTGTAGCGTGACGGACCATCAGGTCCTCAGGGCACTCGCTGTGGATGAAAGTACTCTCCATTTCTTCTATCCATGTGAGGAGTGCGGTGGCACCATCTATGCCTTTGAAGTAAGGCGGATTACAGCTACGGAAATGCTTAAACGAGCAACGATGAGTGGTTGCTGGAGCTTGCGGCTGAAGAGTTTGAAGATGGGTTGCAATTGTTGGGATGACATTCGCTACCTCCTTAGCGATAAGGGCAGCTAGCTTTCGGTTGTTACGAGCAGCGTATGGGGGTCGTAATGCCATCTATGAGAAACACGCATATGGACTTGTGAGTTATTTGTAAATTGATTATGGAAATTAAGTTTGTAGACATTGTTGGGTAAAATGATTGTAAAACACTTGTTGGGCCATGGTTAGGAGTGTTGGGCACCTTTTGGGCTTTCCATGGGTACTAAATGTGAAGCATGTAGCAATTGCGTGGGCCCCCACAATACTAAGTTTTCACATGTTTTCCCACTTCAAGGCCCATTAGGGAACTTAATAGTCCAATGAGTTGGCCATTTTGGAGTGTATCCTTTCGGATACGTTTGATAAGGTCGGGTATTTTGATGGCTCAAAAGTAATGTGAATGACGCGCTTTGGCCTATAGGTTTGGGAACTCTTGCCTTTGGTCCCCAGGTAAGCAAACTGGTCCCTCGGTTGATTGGGATGTATACGAATGCTTACCTAGTCAGGACTTTCGGGCTACCGGCACCTCCCCCTTCCAGTTACTACGCGTCCATTACTTTGATCCTACCCAACTAGAGTGGATGACTTTTAATTTCCTATGAGCTCTAAGGAATATATATGTATATAAATTTTTATTTTGAAACCATTTGAGTATGCGTGTGATTTTTAAGAGAAAGAGGAGAAAATTCACAAGTGTATGCACACATATAAGTGTCGGGAATAATACGTAAGCACATAAGGGAGCAATTAGCACACAAAGGTATTCCTAGGATTTTCTAAGTGCGAATTGCATGCAGTGGTGTGTGCATTTTATAAACTAGCATACGAGAGGACCCTAGAGGCTATAGACTAGGTCAAGGCAATTAACCTAATTCCCTATAGTCAAGGGCTCTGATACCAATCTGTCACACCCCGATCCTTGGCGGAATCGATCAAGGCGTGATATATTGTTCAAAGTCTCATGACAACTATGTTATAATATGATTAAATTCAATTAAGTACTAAGTAGGCAAACAAGATCCACAACATACAAATACAAATTCCAATACAAACAACATTTATTACATCAAATTTAAATACTCTTGTGGGTTTCTAAGATACACCCTACTTTTCATCAACTTCATTCTTCAAATCTGCATCATGGGTAAAAACAGGTCAACTACGAGAGTTGGTGAGTAATCTAGTTTTATTAAAGAAAATTGTGATTTTGAAAAATTTATAATTTGAAACTTGTTTTCTTTGGAAATCGACAAGTAAGTATTATTGAGATAATGGTTTATAAATCAAAAATTGATTAACAAATGATAACAACAACAATAAGTCCTCACCCTATATATACATATATGTATATATGTATATATATAGGATGGAGCATCTAATCATCATACACACTCAACCACGTGCAATCAATCACCTTAGCGTCCCAAGGCGGGGTGGTCAACCCAATAGCGCTATTATTGTCCATAACGTACCTCAAGAATACGGGCATAGTCATGGAGATTAGACTAAAAATGATAATGCACTACAAGTACATGTAGCGTAAACAAACAATAATTATACAAATAATGATTCAAGTATAAATGTCCCAACAATGTCTAAATGGTGAAATAATAATAAAATGAAGTTGGAACATATTAAAACCACATGATACACCCCAAAAGTATTGAAAATTATAAAATATGGGGTAGATTACTCACATTAGTCCAAACGGAATACGCGTGTTGTACAATAGACGGCTCGGGTCAAAACGACGTGGAACCTATTATAATTAATAGTTTTGGTTTAGGAATCGATAAATGGTAATATAGTATTAATAAGAATAATTAGACACATATTCTTATATTAGATGAATTGACAATTATCCAAATTTTGTTTTGAATATTAATGTATTTATATGTTAAATGAATTTTAAATTGAATTAATTACTTTGCTTAATTAATTTATATTTTCACTTTAGACAAGATTTTAATAATTTCTTATTAAAATAATAACTAGTCAAATTATAAGTATTTACAGATTTTATATATTATAAACAATTATTTATATGAAATAATCATTAAAAATGCATTTTTACATGCTTAGATATTTAGGAAAATGGTTTTAAATACTAAACAGTAATAAAACATTCTGAAATTTTCAGAAAATCATTATTTCATAAAATGGTAATTACTGTAAAATTTGCATATTTTTCTTAACTGCTTTAGTATTTATTTAGTATTTTAATAATTAAACCACAACAAAATTCGGGAAAAATAATAAATGATTCCCAAAAATTCTGGTAAATTAACCATAGTTTTCTAACATTATATTGAGCCTACTGTAAATATTTTGGATATTTTGGACTAAGGGAAGTATTTCTTATGTTTTTCATTATTAACTAATCACTAAAATCATAAATAATAGGAAAATATTAAGAGAAATTCATTAGACTTTTTATTTATGATTAACATGTTATATAAGATATTCTGATAAGGTTTTATAAGTTTTGGACATGTGTAGCTATTTATTATCTATTTAAACCATTAAATAATCATTAAATCAGGAAAAATAAGCAAACATTATTACAAAAATCTGTAAATTTGTCCATGGAGTCTCTAATATGTTAATAAGGTGCGAAAAATATAAAATCTAGTTTTTAACATACATAACTATATTTTGCAATTTATTTATCTACAACAAAATAAAATACAAAATAAGCATCAAACAGCAATATAAATGCATGAAACTTTATAAATCCACTTTACTCAATATAAGGGTTGTTCCAAAATTTTCCCAGAATTTATTGACTGCAAAAAGTATTTTATGTGAATTATTGCCATATTTTATTGCAATAATTATAGTAATTCAATAAAAATAAGTTATTTTCTGAAAATTTCCAGAACTTCTTATTTTATTTATTAGAGTCTGAGAAAAATCAGGTTTATGAATAAAATGAGTTTTAGATATTTTGGTGGATTTAATTTGTTTCATGTATGAATTTGGAACTTTTAACAACATACCTTGATGAATGCTTCAAGAGGGATGGAGATTTGAGTATGAGGGATTGTTCTTGGCTGGAAAATTGATATTTCTTGGAAGAATTTCGAGATTGAGAGTGAGAGAAAGAATAGAGAGGGTTTGAGTGGTGATGAGAATAATGTGTTGGGAGAAAAATAAAAGGAAAGATGATAGGAGGTGTGAGTGGGAGACCATGGGAATAACTTTTGACTTTAGGTGGTCTTCATAATTTCCCACTAGTACAAGCATCTCTATGTAATACACTAATTAATATAAGAATTTTATAAAATTTAATGTAGAGTTTATAAAAATAGAGTTTTATAAAAAAAATAGGTTATTATTTGATTATAACAATCTACTTTGATTTGAAGTTTAATTATAGTATTCAAGTTTGACTCTTTTAATTTAATTAGAGTATCATACTTTGATTTGATTTTAATATGGTATCATAATTTAATTTGATTATAGTTATAACGTTATACTATGCTATTTTGCTATTAACGTCAATTTATATCGTATTGTATAGGTTTTGATCCTATTAGCGTCAAGTAAATATTGAGTAGGGTTTATTAAATTTCCCAATTGGGTTGGGTTGACCCGAATCCATTTTAGGCGGATGTCACACCAAATGTCTACCATTTCGACGCTTGAAGAACGTCGCAACAGGCCAACTAGTCACAGTATGGTTATAGGGTATCTTACGGGGAAAAATATCAACTTAATAATTTCTTTTATAAATTATTTACGTTATTATTATAACAATTCAATTATAATTCCAAAAATATAATACCGATTGATCTACTTACGAGAGCGGTGTCTAGGCCGATCAATTGAGTTAGGTTGTTGGATTTTCGAAAGGCGTATACGCTGAAAGGGTCCTGCCTCTCCATTTGATCTTCTACCTGGCCGTTCTTTATTTGATAGTCATGAAATATTATATTGGAATTAATAAAGAGTAAAACCAATTTATTACACTACAATTTTACATATTCCATTTTAGTTTTTGGGAGTTAAAGACTTGGTCATTTTTATAAGAAAATATAGGATTTTCTTGGTTCTCAATTACTACCGTTTACAAACAAAGGGCTTTTCTATTACAAAATCTTATGAACTCACCAACTTAATTGTTGACACTTTTTCAACTACTTGTATTCTCAGGAAACTGACAAGGTAAATGCAAGCGCTACAAGTAATGACGTTACGACGTCATTTTTATCTATTTTGTTATCATTTCAATTGTACTTGAGACATGTAATAAGTAAACTTTGTAACATTTGTAATTGATTTAAACGATGGTTGTGTGCTTGGATTTCACTACTATTCAACTTTGTTATGATATTGTTCATGAAGTCATCCATCCTTGAACTATTCCGCCAATACGGTTTGAGGGTGTGACATTTAGCCTCTATTCATAGGTTGTATGTGAAAATAAATTTATATTTATGTTTTTATTGTTAATTAGTATGTTGTTTAATCAATTTATTTATGCATCCATTTACGGTCGTATCATCTCAATTGTACCTATTTAAGGTTGCATGTGAATAAAACGTAATATAAAATATATTTAATATTATTATTAATTATTGTTATAGTTATTTAATTTTAATAGAACTTACTTGGATATTTTCTTTAGTTTCATTCCTGATTATTTTTCCAAATATGAATCAGTTTTTCTAGGAAAACATAATATATTTTTAAATTTTTTCTTATTGATAACTATTATTATATTTAATTAAATAAAAAACAATTTGTTGGAAAAAATTATAAAAAATATATTCTGTTAAATTATTTTGTTAATTTAGGATTTTAATTCAGGTTTTACATTCAATATTACTTTGGTTAATCAACTTAGATAGATAATTTTAATAATAATTAAATAAACGATCATTTGACCATTTTTATTTTGATCATTATTTTTATTTCAATTATCAGTATTCTTTTCAGTGCAACTTAATATATTATTTAATTTTATGTTATTTTTAACTATTATTATTTTTGGGTTAATAACATAAAAACCACTATAGTTTGTCCAAAATTACGGTTTAACCACTATATTATTTTCTGTTCCACAAAAACCATCCATACTTTCAAAAAATTCCATATTGACCACTGTTCATTTTATTTTATAATTTTTAAGGATTATTTTCATTGAAATATTATGTGAAAAGTTTCATATCGACATTTGAAGCAAATATTGGTACTTCGTTGCAGTGAAAATGATACATAAAGTTGTCTACATGTGATTTTGGTCTTCGTAAGAGCAGCTTTTCGACCACGTTGTGAATGCATAAGGTATCAAAGTGAATCAACTAAATTTTGAATGTGACGAGGGTAAGAACTGTTTCGAGTTGGCAACATAAAATCTTGACTTTTATTTGTTATAGTGGTTGCAATGTATCTTTTTGAAAATATGAGTGATTTTTACGAATTTTTTTGAAAGTATGTGTGGTTTTTTTAGAACAAAAAAAAATATAGTGCTTAAACCGAATATTGGCCAAAATACAGTGCTTTTTATGTTATTATCCCATTATTTTTTATTAATAAAATCACTACAACTTTTTTAGATTTTTATTATTATAAAAATATTTTTGGTCAAAATTTTATTAAGTTGATATTTCGATTTAGGTTTTACGTTTACCATTCTATTTAAACTTTTTAATTAGAAAAAACTTCATAAATGGTCCCTGTGGTTTCAAAAAAAATCTGGTTTGGTCCCTAACTTTAAAAAACCTCACGCCTAGTCCCTGTGGTTTCAAAACTTTTGTTAGATGGTCCCTGAAGCTAACTCCGTCTGATTTTAGCCGTTTACTCACCTCACGTGCGTTTCGTGTGAGGGTAAAAGGGTAATTTCAGGCTGGGCTTCCATTTAAGCAGGTTTGTTTCATTATAGCCGTTTAACAATCGCTATATACGGCAAATCCTTGAAGAACGCTTCGATCAAGCTCAAATGGAAAAATGTCGATGTGGAAGTCGAGCAATGAATGTGACATCATGGACCGATCTAAACCCAGGTAGGCAATTTTGGAGTTGTTCAAGGTCAGGAAGGAAATGTGGGTTCCTAGGGTGGGCAGACCCTCCGATGTGCCCTAGGGCTGTTATCGTGATCCCAGGATTGCTTAGAGCAATGAATCGATTGGAAGCAAAGGTCTGGAAGATGAAAATGGTGATAATATGTTCTTGGGTTTTATTCTTGGGTTACTATCTGTACCAGTAAAGTTCTTAATACTTGTCTGTGGGTAATCGTGTTTAAGAAAATGGAGGTTTTTGAGTGTAATATCTTAGAAATTTGTTATTAGAAGCTAATGTTATTATGTATAATGTGAACATTTACGTTTGTATGAATGAATTCCAATTTTGGTATTAATTTCCAAGTAATAGCTTAGACATCATTGCTATCTTCCAGTTGCGGCTATACGTCTTTTCGCCTGATGAACATTTAATTCAGCCATTATGACAGGTGAATCCGCATTTAATTGAGCCATTAATCGTCTAACATATTCATTTCTATATAAGAAACCATTAGCTTTCTCTATGACATACAATCTCATCAGCTAACAACATACAATCTCCTCCCGTGCCAAGATGAAAGGAATGGATCTCCACGCCATGCTCGCAACCCTAATCAAGAAAACTGAAAACAACATGCGGCTTGTCAAGGAGTTACAGAACACGCTAGAAGGAGATTACACTTTCAGAGACAATCTATCTGATGACTTGGAGACATTACCACGCTACATGAACTTCGTTCTGGCTACGAAAACGCTGGAGGAAAGCCAAGAAAGTGCAGTCAAAATGATGAGGGTTCTCGATGACTTGCTGGAACAGATGAAAGCCGACTTGTCCAACTACCATGGTAAAATCAAGCTCATTGAATATGAGTTTCACGTTGAGTAAAATATGTGTTTGGTGTTTGTGGGTTTTTGTGGGAATGGTGGTTTTTGTGGTTTAGGGTTATGGTGTTTGTTTAGATGTTCCTTGTTAGTGTCCTGTAAAATATGTGGTTGGTGTTTGTGGGTAATCAGTCTATGGTGTTGAAACGGTGGTTTTTGTGCGGTTTTTGTTAAACCATTTCGGTGTAATGGACAGTATGTGGTGTTATGTTTAATGTACAAAATGTGTTGAAAGTGTGTTTCTTATTATGTTTAATGTAAACATGGTGTTTGTTTGTGATGGACAGTATTGTCAAAGTGCGTTACCATAACCAAAAGTATTGTCAAAAGTACGTTACCATTACCAAAAGTATTGCATTGGTTTGGACAAAAGTAATTCAGTCATAGCAGTCTTGAAGTGGTTGATTGTTGTTGCTCTACCACATTTCCATACCTGTTCCCTTAATTCAATATCCTTCCAATGAATCCTAAAATTTTCTTGAATATTCCTTAAACAGAATCTATGTTCTGCACTGGGAAAAACTTTAGAAATTGCTTGTACAATGCCCTAAACAATATAAGATTTTACAAATGTCAAGTTCCATTGGTAAAAAACTGAAGTAATGTAATTAACAAGTACATACCTTTTGTCTATCTGATATGAATGTAAAGTTGGATTGAGGGCCAAGATCCAGACACTCTCCTAGTAACTCCAAAAACCAAGTCCAAGATGATGTATTTTCAGCCTCAACTATAGCATAAGCTACAGGAAAAATACCATTGTTTGAATCCAGTCCTACAGCAGTCAACACTTGGCCAGGATATGGTCCTTTCAAGAATGTACCATCAACTCCAAGGAAATCACGTAAGCCAGCCTGGAACCCCAACTTCAATGCACCAAGACAAACATATATTCGTCTGAATGTCCTGGTTGTAGAAGAAGGATTACCTTCAGGATACACATCTATCCTAACAGTTGTACCTGGGTTGCTATTTTGAAGCTCTAACATATAATCCCTTAATACTCCGTATTGTAGTTTATAGTCTCCACTAATTAAACGTTCAGCCATTGACTTTGCCCTTGCAACCTTTTGTTTCGACAAACCAAGCTCAAATTTCCTTGTTAACTCCTCGTGTAGTGCTTTCACTGGAATCCTAGGGTTTCCTTGAATTTGTTGAACGATATTATCAGCCAAGAATTTATAGGTGCAAGCTTTAACATCCCTTGATTGCAAACATTTATGTTCAGCATTAATGGTTTTCACCATCCAATATTCCGATTCACTAGGCCTCGATATCTGGACCGCCCAAGGACAAGATTCCTTTTTACTGGAGTCCACTTTACTTTTCCCTTTACTTCTTGTAGAGGGCCCACCAGTCGAGTCACCAGACTGGCCCACCCTGCCCTCACACTTGACCCTCATCCTAATTTTGTCATTTTTGCTAGTTTTATTTCCCTCCTTGTCTCAACTGAGTGGATCTTAATAAATCTACTGATATCTTCTTTTGACTTGAAAGTTTGTCCCACTCTAAACGCCTTCTGGTGAACCTCCCCATGTGAGCATTTTCTTGACTTACTCAATTCTCTGATTACAGTGTTCCTATCTTCGTTTTCAAATCCTCCAACCTGAGCTCCATCCGTGTCTACCACTTCAACTTCTTCATCAATAATATGCTCACTTGCAGTTGTAGTTTGACCTTCAAGTATCCCATTTTCATCAAAATCCACAGCAGCTCGAAATTCACTCATATCCACAATTACATCATAATACAGGTTTGCATAATCTATGTTGAAGTCGTCATCCTCATCCTCATCCTCATCCTCATCCTCATCCTCTTCCTCATCCTCATCCTCATCCTCACCATTGACTTCAGCATTTTTAGCATCATAAATGACTTCAGCATTTTCACCATTGACATCAGCATTTTCAGCATCATATATGACTTCAGCATTTTCACCATTGACTTCAGTACCTTGATCTTCTATAGCATTTTCAGCATTGATGTCAGCATCATAAGCATCCAGTATTGAGAAACATTCTAAAAGTGTGTCATTATCTACCGGTTGGATGTTACTTTGGAGAGGGATATCTTCTGCATCTTCCTCGACTTGTATCACCTGACTTTGTTGGCTATATGGTACAATGGATGTCAACGGACAATTATCTTCATTAAAATCTAGTTGTTTACTACATGAACCTCCCACTGTCTTAAATGGTCTCCTATTCATCTCTTCTGAAACATTCTCATCTTCCAAGTCCTCAATTATCAGTTTTGAAGGAGACCTAAGATGCGTAAATACCCTTGTTTGCCCAGCTTCAATATACACACTGATCTGTCTATGTTTAGGTACATACGTGACCAATTTATGCACATCTTGGTCATTCCCTAAAGGCATTAAGCCATAATCTAATGAGAGTTCCGGGATACAATAATGATAGTACAATGTCTGCTCTTTTTGGTACCCTAACTCAAGAACCATGTCATTTATATCATGTACCGAGAACAGGTCTGTGTCAACAAAGTCAAAGTAAGAGACTAAACCATCTATGTATCTTCTTCCTGGGGGCTTCGTGAAGATACCACCATACGAGACCCTAATCGTGAAATAGCTGTTACTTCCAGCTGCGACATAAGATTAGGGTTATCACATTGTACACCTGATTAGCACCATCAAAATTGAGATTTAATACCGTATATTGTAAAAAGACACTTACCATATTCAAGTTCTAAATCTGGTTTTGAAGTCCTTTGTCGCATAATCCACTCACACAACACCATCTCTTACTGATTTAGGAACGTATGCTTGCAAATAATCGGAGGCTACAGATGCAAATGTAGACTTCGTTTCTTGAGAGAGGGTTACGAAAGGACGACTTCCATCACCTGCCTTTCTTGAGAGATGCAATTGATCGTTTCCCGCATTTTGAATAGAAGCCCAGCCTGAAATTACCCTTTTACCCTCACACGAAACGCACGTGAGATGAGTAAACGGCTAAAATCAGACGGAGTTAGCTTCAGGGACCATCTAACAAAAGTTTTGAAACCACAGGGACTAGGCGTGAGGTTTTTGAAAGTTAGGGACCAAACCAGATTTTTTTTGAAACCACAGGGACCATTTATGAAGTTTTGTCTTTTAATTATTTGAAAAAATAGTATTCGAATAATTGTTTCAAGTTTATTCAACATTTTCGATTTATGTTTTGAATTTAGCATCATTTTAGATAAAATATGTTAGATTAACAATTATAATGTTGTAGCTTCAAAAATATAATATTTTACATCCAATTTAAACCAATAAATTAAATGTTAAGTTGAAAGTTGAAGAATTAAGTTTAGAATATTTATTTATTTTTCACTTATCTCACATTAATTAACCATATTTTGTAATCATTATTAGCAGAAATTTGAAAAGTCATAGAAGTTTCAAATCAATGCGGTACAAGTATTTATGCTTTTTTTAAGTATTACAATTTAACGTTATGATTTATAAATTAAAAATTACTTACATGTTGATTTTTTTTTAATTTTGAACATGACAGGTAACTGAAATATAAATCATTGTTTGTAAGTTAATGTAACTTTTTTTTAATTAATTAAAACCCACTTAATTGAAATATTTTTTTGAATTATAACAACAAATAGTTTATGATATTTTTATTTAATTTGACTTGTCCTTCTATATTTACAATATTGAAACTTGTTTAACTATTTTGAAAAATAACATTTGAATTATAATAGAATAATGCTTATGTTGTGTATTTGAATAATTTATATGTAAAATATTCAAATAGAATAATGTCTTATTAAATTTAGGCTTTTTTAAATAATCGATATACTATAATTCTAGTTATTCTAAATCTTTAATGTTTAAAATCGTGTTGTTAATATGTAATATTCTAACATTGTGTGTATATTATGATATTAAAGTGCAATATTCCTAATTATGTTGTAATATCTAAAATAACTTACATTATGTAAGATTCTAATATTATATGTGATATTATGATATTATAATATAATATCTGGAATTTATATTTTATAATGTTAGAATATCTAGAACTATTTATAAAAAATAATTCTGATGTTAATGTGTAATATTTTGAAATTATGTATAATATTATGATATTAATGTGTAATATTCTGAAATATGTTGTCAGGTGTAATACTCTATTATGAAGTGTAATAATCTAATATGTGTCACTTTTCCCTTCAACTTTTTAGGAAACCAAAATAACAAACATTTCAAACCATTAAGAAGCACATAAGTTCATAGAATGAAATAAATGTTTTAAGATAAATATCAACTTCATCTCTAAATGTTGAAAGATGTTCAAAAAACCTTATAGAATGAAAACCACATTTCAAGTTTATACCATAAAAATATATCACAAGGTTACACTATCATATAAATGGGGAATGATGAATTTCAAAAGGGTCTTTTAGTCATATAACAATTTAATATAAGAAATCATATATCAAGACATTCGTTCTGAAAACATTAGAAAATAAATACATAAATTTGTTAATTTATATCATAATAAATAAACAATACAAATATTTATTCAAGTGATGGTCAAAATAAGAAAAGGAATTCATATTTTAGTTGGAATCTTTATTGTGAAATTTTTTAAACTTATTGGTAATGAACTAGCATAAGTAAAAAGTTTTTTAGTTAGAAAGAATTATTGTTGGTTAATTATATTGAAATATTTTTTTTAACGTCAAAGTTTCTAAAATTCTATCTGAAAGTTATTAACTATTACAACTCAACAGACTTTATAACTTATGTTACATAATTGATACTTATAATAGTTAATATCACCATTCTTTAGCATTATGTCTTAATAGATGAGAAAAAAATAATTTGATTTGTAAAATAATGATAGTTGTTATGAAAGAATATACTATAACATTAAAGATTATAAAGATAACATGGTTTAATATTTCTAATTTAAAAGTTTGTAAATTAAAATAAGTAAATTTTATAGTTACAACTTACAAGTATAACATATCATAACAATTTCGATAAATGTGAGTGATCGGAGCGTATGTGAGAGAAGTTAACAACTATAGAAACATATCTATAAAAAACGTTGGTTTGAGACCATTATGAGTCCTCTTGTGCAAAAAAAAAAAAAAAAAA